>CM021110.1:104757804-104843852 GCA_007115665.2 Sequoiadendron giganteum | reverse complement strand
GGAGAGACTTGGAGAGAGAGGGAAGGAGGGAGGGAGAAAGAACAATGTATAGAGGGATAAGCTGGTAGAGAGAAGTAGAGAGGGAAGGACAGATAGAGGAAGAGGTAGGGATGGAGAGAGATGTGAGAGAGAAATAGAGAGATGTAGGTAGAGAGAGGGAAGGAGATAGGGAGGAAGAGGTAGGGAGGGAGGGAGGGAGAGGTGTGTGTGAGAGAGAGGGAGGTATATGTAGGGAGAGAGGTGAGATAGAGAGAAAGTAGAGAGCGATGGGGAGAGAGAGATAGGTGATAGAGAGAAGTATAGAGGTAAGCATAAAGGTAGAGAGATTGAGAGAGGGAAGGAGGGAGGGAGGGAGAGAGAAAGAGGTATGTAGGGATATGTTAGATAGCGAGAAGTAGTGAGCAAAGGTGGGTGGAAGGAAGAGAGAGAGGATCTATAGATAAAATTAGAGAGAGAGGTGAGATAGAGAGAAGTAGAAATGGAAGGAGGGTGAGGGGGATATAGAGAAAATTAGAGAGGGAATGAGGGATGGAGAGAGAGGTGAGATAGAGAGAACTAGAGAGAGAGAGAGAGAGAGAGAGAGAGAGAGAGAGAGAGAGAGAGAGAGAGAGCATAAGAGATGAAAATGAGTGAGAGAGAAAAATGATACAACTTGCTAACTATTGAAATTTGACCTCCTGATTACTAAAATTTGATAGGCTGATTACTAAAATTTGACTATCTGAAAATGATAAGATCTTCCAAAAACTAGAATTTGCATTATAACTCTAGGAGATCCGAAACCACTCTCAACCATCCTGAAACTATATACATGAAATATAACTTAAAATATAAGAACTTAACATTTACATATAGACATTTAATTTCTTATACTTATATGTTTATTTCATGTATATAATTTCTCTGGTAGAGAGAGAGAAAGATAAAGATAAAAAACAAAAGAGTTCACAAAAATACATTCCACAAAGTCATGCAATTCATTTGGCAAGCGCCAAATTTGGCACTAGCCAAATGGAATACTTCATTTGGATAACACCAAATTTGGCGCTCGCCAAATGATGTAGTTCAATTGGCAAGCACCAAATTTGGTGCTCACCAAATGATGTAGTTCATTTGGCAAGCACCAAGTTTGGCGCTTGCCAAATGATGTAGTTCATTTGGTGAGCACCAAATTTGGCACTTGCCAAATGAGTTTCTTTGGGAAGTACTGACCCAAATGGTTGGATTTTTCCTTGGGATTCCAACCCAAAGGGTTGGATGACCATTTGATGCCATGGATGTGATTTTCTCAAGAGGGTACCAAATTTACACATATTTTTGGCCATGCTAACCGTCTTGTTTGCATGTCTTTCAATGCAAGTTTATAAAAAAAACATGATAACGTTAGGCTCTCTCCTAGATATCTAAATATATATATATATTACATTTTCATTATGTTAAGGTTTTCATCCATAACTTCTCTTGTTATTGCCTTCATTTTTTATCAAAAACCAACATGTGCTAGTTTTAGGATAGATTTTTACCCATTCATCGAATCTTGAAACAAATTACTTTTTTAAAAACTAGACTTCATTCTACACATGATGAAAATAAGAATTGATTTTCGATTAGTTTTCAAAACAATTAGGGGGGAGCATGCTCAAATTTTATCTTTTCAAGACGTGTCCACTTTGAAAATTCATAAAATATTATATATTCATTAAAAAAATTAGCCGAAAGAACAGGGATAAACTACATGGTGTTAGCTAATTTATCACCGTTCGGATTTTTAAAATTCTAGAAAAAAGTTAATCAAAAAGGGGGGGACCCTCTTACGCCATGTTATTTTTTTTGATAAAAACAAGACCTGTTTTGGCCCCCCCTTTTTGAAACCCTTAATATTCATTATTTTCAAAAAAAAATTAGTAGCTTAGAAACTAGACTCAAAGCACAACTCTTGATCTTGCAACATATTCAAATTTTGAGTGTAACTATTTTCATTTTCTCATCCACATCAAATTTTGCTGATTTAAAAGAAAAGTGGCATCTTAAGAGCCATTTTTGTGTCATAGCTTGGTGCACTTACCCCAAAATTGAACTTGAACCACAAAATTTATGCTTTTGTGAGAGTAAAAGGGATGGGTCCCCTACAAATTTCTAGGGTTTTCACCTAGAAGGAAGAGGATATCCTCTTGTGGGAGCATAAATCTTGTGATTCATTCAATTGTTAGGAATTGAAATGTATGATTGAAATGCTAATGTGAATCAAACTAAATGCTATGATCTGATAAATGAAACTAACTATTGCACCTAAACTAAGAGCACCTATATTGTTTGAAAACACATGATGTAATGCAACAAAGATAAAGATAGAAACTATATAAGGTAAAATAACTTGGTAAATCAGAAAAGTGCACTTGAAAACTGATGAGGGCCAAAGTAGAGATTGCAAAAGCCTATGAAAATCTGAGTTTTATGCCCACTGGGACACTTACGCCAAGTTGGACGACCTAGTCCCTTCTCCGAAAAACTACTCCAGACTTCATTTTAGCCAACTGGGTGCTCAAATCTGCAAAAATATTTGACATAAACCTCCAATGGGGCTAGGTCACCACTATTGGTGACCTAGTCCCATTTAGCTTTTCTAGAAAATTGAAAGTGGATACTGAGGTCTACAGTCTGCACTCTGCTTCTCCACTGAAATCTAGACTTAGACCTGCAAAATCACCAACAAAACAGTGTATATTTTGGTTTCTAATGTGGGGTTTGCCTTCGTCAAACCTCTAGTTTGTATTTAAACTTGTAAAGAGATAGAAAATATGTACAAACCCTAGCCCTAAGTGTGTCTAGAAGTAGGAAAACCTGAAATAAGACAAAACCCTATTCTATTGTGCTAGAATAAGATGCATGCAAGAGATTTGAATGATGCAAGACCTCAATGCAAGAAACCCTACAAAATTACAAATGAATGTGAAAGGAATACAAATGGGATGCAAACCTCAAACCTGAAGATGGGCTGAAAATGGAAGATGGAGTCACTTTGAAAACAATCTTTAGGTGTGATTTGGTGGCTAGTTCCACCTCCTCAACCTAGATTTCTCCATGATTCTCCATAGGAATCCATGTTCAACATTTGGCAATGTGATATCTTGAATGGGAAGTGATCTTGAAGACCTGCAAAATCCCTAGTTTGTTGTCCAAAAGCTTCAACTTTGTTGTGAAAGAAATATGAAACTGCTTGAGGAAGATGATTTGCACTTGATTCTTGAAGTTGTTTGTGAAAAATGACCAAGAGAGCTTGAAAAATGACCTAAAAACATGTATTTATAAGCAACAATATCTAATTTTTGGTAATTTTGACGTAAGAGGCCGACACCCATCAATAATTTTTAGCAAGATAGACATTTTTCCATTTAAAAATGCAAAAATCCCTAAAAAGGAATAGGTTGCCAACTTGGGCGACCTAGTCCCACCAGGGGTTTTTGTGGTGGGATTAGTGATATTTGAATAATTTTGATGTTATTTGTCAGGGCTTTCATAATTCCTTAGGTAAAATAGGCCTCAAAGTAAAAAATAATGAACCTTAGGGGCCTATAAATGTTGTTTTAAGATGATTATTGATGAAAGGGGACCTAAAGTAGGACCAAAATGGGCACAAAATTGTCCTTTTCTTGAAAGGTATACAATTCTTGGTGACAAATTTAGCCCCCACTTTAACGCCTTTATGACTCTATGTGCATATGTAAGCTAAAGGACTCTAAACAATCAATGCACTTTGTTTATAAAAGGATACTCATTCAATGGTGGGAGAATGAAGCCCCCAGTGTAGTTATCTGCAAAACCACAACGTTAGGAACCGCATCCTGCAACACAAATTCGTTAGAAGTCCAAAAAATCCTCTTATCTAATTCCTAGGAATCAAATTTGAGGGTAGATGTATGCTCTCCTTGATTCTACTTGCTTTACAGAGGTGGAATTAAGGTAGCAATCTAGCCACATCAAATGAGGACACACATATCAGAGGGAATTTCCAAGTACCATGCCACATAACGATAGGTGAGTGATGATGTAGGGCTTGAAAACACAATTTTGATGCAACAAATGACATAAAAAATGGAGTTCACTAGCACCTGGTATGTTGATTTGAATGAAAAGCATACTAAAAGATCTAACATGGTAAAAGTGCAAATGTTCATATATGAAAAATGAGATAGAGTTAAAAGGAATGAAAATGGTGTAACTTGTCACTTACTTGTTCATTTACCTTTTGTAGCATGAGAGTGACAAGGAGAGAACGAAAGGATGTCGAGCACATGTGGATTCACACCTGTGAGATTGGACGTGTTGCCTGACCAGGTAGCCAACAACGAGCAACAACATGAGGTGAGTTGATTCTGGAGCCTTTGCTTTGTGATGTTTCAATTATGGGATGAATTTAATGAATATTTAGGTTAATTTAGGATCCTGGAAAAAAAGTTTGCAAACTGTTGCTTTTGTGCGCAAAGTGTCCCTTTTGTTCAAAAAGTGTCCCACTTTTTTGCAAAGTGTCCCATTTCTTCGTGAAGTGTCCTATTTCTTCGTGAAGTGTCCCAAAAGGGTTCTAAAGTGTCTAGGGCCTTAGAAAAAGCACACTAGAACAAAATTAGCACACTTGCATGATGAATTAGAGTAGAATTGACGATAATAGATGATTTAGATAACATATTTTGATGATTTTGATAGGTACCCACACGATCTCATCAGTGTCTCGGTGGGAGACAACTGAGTTTTCTTAGAGATATAGCCCCTACTTTGTCAGCGGTGGATACAAAGCACCTACAAGAGATAGGCATATATTGGGCGTACCTCATGCCCCCATGAGGTACCACGATGTGATGTTGATGGCACTGTGTGAACACTGGAACATGGATACTTGTACCTTCCACCTTCCCATAGGAGAGATGACCATCACTTTAGAGGATGTACACCGGATACTCTGAGTCCCTATTCGAGGGGAGTGGGTGCACCTCCAGAGGGGTTGGTCTTTCCAAGAGCAATGAGCAGACATGCAGTATTGCCTTGGTGAACTGGTCCATGATGATACAGTGGCAAGACATATTGATTTAGCACTATTACTGTATTCACGAGCACCAGTAGTGAGGAAAATCATGATGCACACTGTCATGTTGGTTCTCCTACCATATGGACGAGAAAAACACCTCAAGGGCAGGCTAGTGTACTTGATACGAGAAATGGAAGAGCACAGGATAGTGTATGCTTGGGGACGGTGCATCTTGGCTCACTTGTATTATGATCTGGGGTGATTTTTCTTCCGAGAGCTAGATAGCATGGTACACTGTACACTTCTGTAGGTGTGGTTCCTAGAGCATATCACGTGTACCAAGGTGACTGGATTCCCATGTATGACAATAGTAGGGTATCCACGAGAATTTAGTTATCCTCTTCGACGACTATGGAAGTATGGGGATCCACATTTTTGGAGGGTGAGGCTAAACCGACTAGAGGAGGATGACATCCCGTGGAGACCATATGAACTTGTATTATAGTGGCCAGATCACACTAGACAAATGGGGATTTTGCAGATGGATAGGTTTTTGGTTGGATGAAACGATCACATAGTGCGACCCTTCTACTATGATTGAGTTATGAGATAGTTTGGACATGTGCAAACACCACCCCAACCATGATCATCTTTTCAGAGGTTCGTTTGGAGTGCTTGGAGGCCGGGTGATAAAACACGGTTCACACTGGATGATGTCATCCAGAGTGACTGACTATTTTGATCACGATTAGTCATTGATGTCCGATGCAGATGATGTCGATGCCACTTGGGATCATGAGGAGTGGTGGATAGCATCATGACTAGATTCGGTGTTTCTGATGGATGAGCCAATGGGGGATGCAGGACCTATACCAGATGAGGGAGATGAGAGGGAGGATAGAGCCGAGGAGACATTCTATAGGGCTGTAGATATATTTAATGATATCATCGATGAGGAGTATGATGAGGATGCATACCTAGATTATGATGGACAAGAGGGAGAGGAGGATCAGGATCAGGATCAGGATCAGGAGGAGGAGGAGGATGGAGATGAGGAGCCACCCTTGAGTGAGAGCGATGAGGTAGTAGCTAGGGACCGATTTGATTGGGGAGAGGTCTCACCCATCCATATGACTAGATCTTGGCCAACAGCAGTGGGAGGCACCAGTAATCACAACCGAGGAGAAGCTAGCACATCATCCATGCCCCTACACATGATGAGGTTGATATCGCTCATCCCACCAGAGATATAGGTGATGATATTTGATTTTGACATATGTATTTTAAATTTGACGTATGATTTGATGCATATATATCATGATGTGTATTGATTAAATTTTGATTCTATCTTGGAGGGCCCTTAGAGTATTGGTGGGACCTCTACCATCAGGCGACTGCAGAGATAGTGTCTACATCTTTCGACGAAGAGGAGATGGACTCTGATTACATGCCCCCACCCATCATGGAGTGAGATCCAGAGATGCTGAGACCCTTCACGAGACTATAGGCAACATACGATGGTTTGAGGAGACAGATCTACCGAGTCAGGACTATATGATAGGCACAACTGTCATAGGCTTTGGCAGAGGTGGAGAGAATAGAGAGAGAGGTGGCACGACTATAGGTAGAGAGGGATCAAATAGCAGGAGAGCAACAGGTGACACTTGAGCGGATGGAGTTCAAAATCAGATTCAGTGGATCGTGATCATGATCACGCACGACCGTCTCTCTTTGTCCTACTACTGATGCAACACGAGTACCAGATCCCACGGGATCTAGTAATCACAGTCCTCAGTGACATTGTATATTATGATGATATGTATAGTTTTTTTTTTGGTATATATGCAGTTTGATGTTACATGTTGTAATTTTATGTGTGAATGTTAAATATCAATGTGATTAATTAAATATAATTATTTAACTAATGTCTACATGCTTTTACAAGATTAATGTGATCTAATTTAAAAACTTAGTATAATTTCTATTAGATACAACATAAAGATTAAGTATGTTATGCACTTATTTTCAGTAACATAACACACAAGGAGACATATTGAATAGTATGAAATCTAAAGTAATTATAAAATGAATTAAATAATCACTTTAGTGTTTAGGACACATGCATAATGATTTGTCAAGAACAAAGCAATGAGAAAGAAAAGAGGATATAATCCAATAGCTCTAACAACATTGCTCTATGTTACACGTATGGATGTGTTTGGTGGTGTTGTCATTAATGTGGTCATTGATGTCAACACTGTACAGGTTGAGTAAGTTGGATTTTGCCAACTTGTTTTGAGAAAGTTTAAAATATAATGAAAGTTGTGTTGAAGTGTGTTATGAGTGTGCTCTGGTATTGTGGTCTGCATTTCTTTTGTGTTGACCCAATGCCCTCATAGATTTATGGGTGTGTTCATAAGCTTAAATGGGTCATATACTCCAAGTTTCAGCTTCTAGTTTGATGGAAAGAAAAAGTTATGTTCATCGGTGTGTGAACTGGTTTGTTAGAGTTATCTGGTTATTGTCCGGGAGAAATGTTTTGGCTCCATAGTCTTCTGTTACTTCATCTCAAATCTTGCGGATCTGGGAGATTACTCCTTTTGATGGTTTCTATGTTCTGATAAAGTTTCTCATGGTTTGGAGCTCTGGAAGACCTTCTCCAGAGTCTGTGTTTTTGCTGGTTGTCCCGATTGAACTGGTAAAGTGTTGTCTACAAATGAAGTTTGTTGAAGTTGCAAATGTATTTGAGATGTTCTCAGAGATGGTAAAAAGACTGGTGAAGCATGTTGATAAATCCACATGTGTTTATCTTGCTTGTGATGAGTTTACTTCAAAGTTCATTTGTGTTTTCATTAGGTTTGGTCGACTTGGTGTCTACACGTTACATTTGGTTTTTGCATCGACTTGAGGAAGCATGTGCATGATCCAAGATGTTGTTTGGGTCCTAAATTAAACATGTATTTGGTCCCCTCACCTTCTTATCCACCGTGGGAATACTAAGTAGCCGACCCAGCCTGAATTTGTAAATGAAATTGTATAAGATGACCTTGGAGAATGTTTCTAAGGTTGAAGATGGTATAAAATCAAGTTGAGTTGTAGCGAATTTCATATCCATCCACCATTTTATTCAAGCAAGAGAAGAGTGTGCAAACAAGTGTGAAAAGAAAAGTGTGGAAGAGAGAATTAAGGCAACAATACTTCACTGTATTCATAATCTTCTGATCAAGTTGCGAAGTGTGTGTAACTTCTAGTGGTGGATCATTATCTATTTCTTTGTACCTTTTCTGTAGGTAGTGAGCCTCTCTTTCTGGATAGTGAGTCCTAAGGTAGTGAGCCCTTGATTTGGGTAGTGAGCCTTTGTATTTGGGCAGTGAGCCTTCTGGAAGTGAACCTGTGTATCCAGTATTGCATTACTACTATATTATGAGTTAATCCTCACTGTGGTTTTTCCCTCATTAGGGTTCTCCATGTAAATTTGGTGTCTCTGGTATTGTGTTTATGTTATCTTCATTTCATGTTCACACTTAATAAAAGATTGAAGATAAAGTGGAATTGATTAAGTTAATAGTAAAGAATTTGATACAACTGATTCACCCCCCTCTCAGTTGTCTTGTGCACTTCAATACTCTATACTTCATACCATTCAAAAAGGGGATTAGACATAATACTGATGCAAATGCATGACATTAATGGGGTCTTTAAGAGGAGTACCATCACGTTCGGTCAAGGTATAAGCACCAGATCCATAATTTGTATTGACCACATAGGGGCCTAACCAATTAGGACTGAACTTGCCTTTGTCAGCGTAGTCAATGGTAGTATTACGTTGGTTTTCATATAAAACCAAATCACCTTTGTTAAATATCTGAGGAATGACACCAATATTGTGTTTGTGTTGTAATTGTTTGGCGTAAGCTTGAAGATGCTCGAGAGCGTTGATGCGATGTTCATCAAGCATTTCAAGTTGGTGTAATCATTGTTCTGCATAGGTGTCATTATCAATAAGACTTTGGAGAGCAATCTGCAATGTGGGGATTTATAACTCTAAAGGTAGGATAGCCTTAGTACCATAAACAAGGTTGAAAGGTGTATTACTTGTAGAAGAGAGAACACTTGTGCGATAGGCCCACAATGCATATTGCAGTTGCGTATGCCAATGTTTTTGGTTTTGGTTAACAGTCTTCTTAAGGATTTTTTCTAGGATTTTATTAGTAATTTCGGCTTGACCATTAGACTGAGGGTAGTAAGGTGTTGAAAACTGATGTTGAATATGAAAGGTCTCGAGAAACTTCTTCACATCATTATTTTTAAATGGTGTGCCATTATTTGAAACTAATGTGGAAGGAAGGCCAAAGTGAGCGATGATGTGTTCCAATAAGAAATGACATATCACATCAGAAGTGATAGACTGGAGAGGAATAGCTTCTACCCATTTGGTGAAATAGTCAGTAGCAGTAATGATAAACGTATGTCCAACGGAAGAAGGTGGTGATATTTTTCCAATTAAGTCCAATCCCCACACAAAGAACAACCAAATAGGTATTTGGGCATGGAGCTTAGAAGCAGGAGCATGGATCAAATGGCTATGTTCTTGGCATTGATGATATCGCTTAACATACACATAACAATCTTTTTCCATGTTTTCCAATAATAACCCATGCGAAGGAGCTTTTGCATTAAGGTTTTTGCTCCAAAATGTCCTCCACAAGTGATAGAATGGGCTTGTTTGAGGGCAATATGAGTTTCAAAATTCTTGAGAAATCACAGAAGAATTCCATTAAAGGATCTTTTCTACAATGTATCAACAAGGATTATATACTTAGTGGCTAACTTTTTGAGGTGAATGTGGGTATTTTTGGTTCTGGGCTCGGGAATGGTACCATCTTTTAAATAGTTATAGATGGCATCATACCATTCACACAAATTATCTGAAAAGGTTGGGAGGACATCATCAGGTTTATCATTGATGGAAGGTTTCATAATGGGGTGGATGGTAAAGTCAAATTTCTCATAAGGATCTACAAGAGAGATAAGAGAGGCCGCACTAGCCATTGCATCCATGTGTCAATTATCTTTTCGAGGGATGCTATCAATGTTGAACGATTCAAACTGCTCTAACAAAGTTAGGATGAGATCCTTATATTGTGATAGTTTATCATGTTTAGTTTGATAAAGACCATTGATTTGTTTAATCACTAATTGCAAATCATCATAGATCTTTATATCCTTAATTCCCATGACTAAAGCAGCTTGCAGTCCAATGATTAACACTTCATACTCGGTTATGTTATTTGTACATAGGAAATTGAGGTGATAGGATAAGGGAATAGGCTTACCTATGGGCAGAATTAAAATAACTCCAGCACCGGAGCCTGTTCGACACTTGGATCCATCGAAGTACAATTCCCATATAGGAAGGTCAATGGTAAATACATTATCATCGGGGAAAGAGTGATTGGTAGGTAACGCTAAGGGTGAAGGAGCATCAAATAAATGATCGGTTAAGACTTGGCCTTTAATTGATTTTTGAGAAACAAACTTAAGGTCAAACTCAGTTAACAACATTACCCATTTAGCAAGACATCTTGAAAGATCTATTTTATTGAAAAGATATCTAAGAGGATCAAACTTTGTCATCACTTGTATTTTTGTGTTTAGTAAGTAATGTCACAACTTACTAGTAGCGAATACAAGAGCTAGACATTGTTTTTTTGATTGTTGAGTAACGGGTCTCATAATCGATGAGCGTTCTACTGACATAATAAACATGATGCTCTTTGCCATTGGTGTCTTATTGAGCCAACAATGCAGCAAGAGTGTGGGCAGAAGCGGCTATATAAAGGATGAAAGGTTGGTTTGGTATAGTAGGTTGTAAAACAAGTGGAGTTGCAAGGTATTCCCTCAAACTCTTGAAGGCCTATTTACAAGTGTCTCAAAAAAGTTACATCCTTTTTAAGGAGGTGCGTAAAAGGTAACGTACGATCGACTAAGGATGCGAAAAAATGACGAATGGCTTGAATCCGTCATTGCAATGTATGTAATTGGGAGATGTTACAAGGAGGTGGCATGCTAATTATAGCATTAATATTTTTGTATCCACCTTGATGCCTCTGTGAGATATGAGAAATCCTAAAATTTTACCACTATCTACTCCAAAGACACACTTTTTTTGGATTTAAGCGCATGTTATATTTATGCATGCGCTTGAAGATTTGTCGAAGGATATGCACATTATGTTGGAGGGTTAAGGATTTAGCTAGAATGTTGTCAACATAATCTTCTAAGATCTTATGGATGTAATCATGAAAGATTAAGGTCATTTCTCATTGATAGGTAGCGCCAACGTTCTATAAACAAAAAGGCATCATAACCCAACAAAATTTTCCCCAAGTGGATTTAAAGGCTGTCTTGTATTGATCTTGTGGGTTTATGAAGATTTGATTATATCCAAAAAATCATCCATAAAGGATAACAAAGCATGTCCAACAGTGGAATCCATGATCATGTCGATGTTAGGAAGAGGAAAGTCATCTTTTAAGGAGGCTTTATTCAAGTCTCTAAAATCTGTACATATCCTAGAACACAATTATCGGGTTTGGCCACTGTGACAATGTTTGATATCCAAGGAGAATAATCGATAGGGCAAATGAAACCTGCATCAAGGAGTTTTTCAAGTTCTCCTTTAACATGCATGGCTATCTTAGGGTTCATCTTTCATATCTTTTGGTAAATGAGCTTAGCATTTTTAGAAACAACAATGTTATGGGTGACTATCTTTGGATCTATTCTAGCCATATCATAATATTTACAAGCAAATAGTTCAGGAAAAGTGTGAAGCAAGGTTGCAAGATCCTCTTGTTTTTCATCGTGAAGGAACTTCCCAATTTTAATGAATTTATCTTTATCCTCAATATCCATTGGCATGTCAAGGGTATCTCCTAGAGGGAGTGCATTGGACTTAGGAATTTTAGAATCATACAATTCCATGCATGTGGGAGTGCCATTGATGTCAGTAATGGTGGGCTCAGAACTTAGCATAGCACAAGAGACATGTCCCTTGGAATGAGAAGGTCTATCTGAAGCACCTAACAAGTGTTTGAAAGCTTCATCGTCATGAACATAGGTGAACAAGGGGGAATCTACATCAAGGAATTCAAGATTTTGGAGAGTGAGATTAGTTCTTGATGTGCATACATGATAGTGTTGATGTTGAGAGAGGGTCATTGATTGGATTTTGTAGTTTTAGAAAAGGAAAACCCTAGACCGGTCTTAGTTCCTTGTGTATTAGGTTCAATGGGTACACGAATGCCTTGCTCATGCTTGCCACATCCTTTACCATTGTAGCCTAATTGTTTCACAAGATCATAACCACGTCCATAAAGTCTTTCCATTTCTTGTGGGTTAGGGGGTTGCTGATAATCTATCTCATCAAAATTTGTTGTATATGTTGCATTTTATTCCAAACGAGATGAGGTAGATGTGTGGGAAGGGTGTTCTTCATGTTGGGTAGAGAGGACAATTGATTTCTCTTGTTGGTCATCCTCTTTTCGTGTGATAATACACTCACCCATAAATGAAGGAGTGAACTCTAATGATCCCCAATCATCACCAAGTAAATTAAAATTAGATTTATCTTTTGGTTGATTCTTCTCAGAAGGGGAAATATTGGAGGTGGGAATTAAGGTATTGAGAGGGCTTGATGTTCCCTTTTCAAGTTACAAGAAACTCTCAAGCTCGGGGTCTATGTCAATTTCATAAAATTTGTTATTATAGACATATTTTATTTTGTGATGAAGGGTCGATGGTACCACATGCATCTCATGTATCCATGGTCTTCCCAAGTGAAGATTATAAGAAAGGTCATAGGACATGACATGAATAGGATTTTGTAGCATAACCATTCTGACAGTAATGGGTAAGGTGATGACACCAAGGGGTTGCTTTGTAACTTTGTCAAATCCTCTAATGGACAAGGAATCAGATTGGATTTGTGATCGATCCACATGTAACCTATTTATAAGCTTTGCACTGCACACATTTAGGGCATAGCCATTGTCCACGAGGGTCCTTTTGATGCCTATGCATTCATATTGTGCTATTATCATAAAAGCTTCATTTTGTTTACTCAATTCTAATGGAGGGAGCTCATGTTGATAGAAAGTAATGTCCACATTATTTTTGTTCATGTCTTGTAAGAGAGCTTCCACATCATTAGCATTTGTACCAGGAGGGACCACTATCTATTGCAATGCCATTTGAAGCATAAAATGATAGTTGGGAGAGTTCTGGAGAAGATCCCAAAGGGATATCTTAGTGGGAGTATTCTTAAGTTGTTCAACCAAATCATACTCCCTAAGATGTGAGTTTAAACGAGGTGGATAGGTAAGGTGGGGTTAGGCAATGGTAAGGATGGGGAGGTAGTTTATTGTTGGGGATGTGGGTTATTGCGAGTATAATGAGTGTGGGCAACGATATCATGCTTGGAAGGGTAGAGGGTAAATTCAGGTTGGGATGGTGTTGGAGGTTTATGGGAAGGTGGGTTGAGAACTAGTTGAGGTTGGATGACATTGACATCTTTTGTTTGGGGTTGCTCACAACAAACCATAGTGGATGAGTTACGTGAAATGAAATCCTAAAGAACTTCATCTAACATACCCATATCATCACAACTAAAAGGTTTGGGAGATAGGTTATCAGTGGTGGTTTTAGCTCTATCATCACAAACCTTAGTGGATGAACTTAGTGAGAGGAAGCCCTAAAGAGCTTTGTCTAACTTATGCAAGTCATCACTACTAAAAGGTTTAGATGGTATAGTTTTCCTAAAGTGAAGAAGTGTGTGCATCGTTTTATGTGAGGTTTCTATGTTTTTGTTTTCATGTTCTACTGAATTTTATTTAAAAGAACTAGGAACTAAAGCTGAAAATGAAACTTGTAAAGATTTTATGCTATTCAGAAATGCCATCAAGATAAAACATGTTTAAGCTAATGACAACCATATAACAGAAATTAACCTATCTAAAACATAGCATAAACTATAACAAACAGAAAATGCATCTGGAAACTAGAAAATAAATTCAAAAATTACTGATGAAAAATGTGTACTGGGACTAGGTCGCCCAAGGTGGCGACTTAGTCCCAGTATGGGTTTTTTTGAGTTTTTTTTGGGTTTTCTAATGAAAAATGCAGTGTTCTGGAATGTAATGTGTAGAAATGTATGGTATATGCAAAATTTCTCTACCATGTAAGGAAATAAATGCAAAAATGAGTCTTTTTCACTAAAGTAAAGTATGAAACTCTAGGATGCCTTTTGAAACAATGCAACATACAATGCAATGCTAAAATAAGAAGTTCCTAGGATGCAAATGCAGACTAAATCAGAAGAAAGATGTGTCTAAATGCAGGTTCACCAAAATGAACTGCAAAATTTATGCTTTTGTGAGAGTAAAAGGGATGGGTCCCCTACAACTTTGTAGGGTTTTCACCTAGAAGGAAGAGGATATCCCTTTGTGGGAGCATAAATCTTGTGATTCATTCAATTGTTAAGAATTAAAATGTATGATTGGAATGCTAATGTGAATCAAACTAAATGCTATGATCTGATAAATGAAACTAACTATTGCACCTAAACTAAGAGCACCTATGTTGTTTGAAAACACATGAAGTAATGCAACAAAGATAAAGATAGAAACTATATAAGGTAAAATAACTTGGTAAATCAGAAAAGTGCACCTGAAAATTGATGAAGGCTGAAGTAGAGATTGTAGAAGCCTCTAAAAATCCAAAAAATCTGAGTTTTATGCCCACTGGGACACCTATGCCAAGTTGGGTGAGCTAGTCCCTTCTCCAATAAACTGCTCCAAACTTCATTCCAACCAATTGGGTGCTCAAATCTGCAAAACTCTTTGACAGAAACCTCCAATGGGACTAGGTAACCACTATTGGTGACCTAGTCCCCTTCAACTTTTCTACAAAATTGAAAGTGGATACTGAGGTCTACGGTCTGCACTCTACTTCTCCATTGAAATATGGACTTAGCCTTGCAAAATCACCTATAAAACATAGTATATTTTGGTTTCTAATGCGGGGTTTGCCTTGGTCAAACCCCTAGTTTGTATTTAAACTTGTAAAGAGATAGAAATTTTGAATAAACCCTAGCCCTAAGTGTGTCTAGAACTAGGAAAACCAGAAATAAGACAAAACCTTATTCTACTGTGCTAGAATAAAATGCATGCAAGAGATTTGAATGATGCAAGACTTCAATCCAAGAAACCCTACAACATTACAAATGAATGTGAAAGGAATGTAAATGGGATGCAAACCTCAAATCTGAAGATGGGCTAAAAATGGAAGATGAAGTCACTTTGAAAATAGTCTTTAGGTGTGATTTGGTGGCTAGTTCCACCTCCTCAACCTAGATTTATCCATAATTCTTCATAGGCATCCATGTTCAACCTTTGGAAATGTGAGATCTTGAATGGGAAGTGAGATTGAAGACCTGCAAAAGCCCTGGTTCGCTATCCAAAAGCTTCAACTTTGCTGTGACAGAGATATGAAACTTCTTGAGGAAGATGATTTGCACTTGATTCTTGAAGTTGTTTGTGAAAAATGACCAAGAGAGCTTGAAAAATGACCTAAAAATACATATTTATAAGCAACAATACCTAATTGTTGGTAATTTTGACCTAAGAGGCCGACACCCGTTAGGAATTTTTAGCAAGATAGACATTTTTTCGTTTAAAAATACAAAAATCCCTAAAAAGGACTAGGTCACCAACTTGGGCGATCTAGTCCCATCAGGGGTTTTGGTGGTGGGATTAGTGATATTTAAAAAAATTTGATTTTTTTTTTGGGGCTAGCATAATTCCTTAGGTAAAATAGGCCTCAAAGTAAAAAATAACGAACCTTAGGGGCCTATAAATACTGTTTTAGGATGATTATTGATGAAAGGGGACCTAAAATAGGACCAAAATGGGCAAAAAATTGTTCTTTTCTTGAAAGGTATACAATTTTTGGTGACACAAAACCTAATTATAATCATAAGAGGAATTGTCTATTTTTTGTATATAAAATTGATTATGGGATTCCTTATGGGTTATCGACCGGTTCATATTTATAGGTTTCTATTACATTCTCATCATTCATTGAGTACATTATATATCATGTGTGAAATTATTCATAATACACTTTACACACACATACATATGAACAATGAAATATATAAAACATAGACTAAAACATGTAGTATCAATTAAACATAAAATCACAAATGCACAACAAATAAATTTGAATTTTTTTAGAAATAATATTGAAGTAAATAAATATCTAAAAAATGATAAAAACAACAGACTCCTAGAGGTATCTAAAGATAATAATTTATGTATAAGGGAAAAAAAATCTAATAATTGTATCAAAGGGTCTAATCTAAGCTCTGAAGCATTATATGATGCTACAACAAAATTTATAAATAGTGCACCCTCCTTGGTGAAGAACATTATCTCTGAAATAGAACATAAAACTCATAATGTTAGCAACTCGCAAGGCACTAGTAGACAAATGGATCTCTCAAGCCTTGACATAGGAAAAGAACAAAATTTCTTACACAAGCCTTAGGAAACTATAAAACAAGTGTCTACTAGTACCTTGGGTATTCCTAACAAGATGAATGATGGAAATAAGGATCTCACTTTTAGTGACTGCTCTATGCCAAGTGCATGCCACAATACCATTAAAGGAAAGAGACCAGACACTAGTGGGGGGATGATGTCTAAAAAGAACAGTAAAATAAGTATCATAGACATGTAAAATAAAAGAAGGGAGCTTCTACCTCTCAACTGCCCGAAAGATATTCCCAACCATAGGGACAAGAATGTTCCAATGTTGGGTATAGGCTTGCATGCTAAAATTGAAATGATTAATAATTGGAGTTTGGATAAATATGAAAGTGTAAAGGGAACTAAGGAAAAATATAACACCATTTTAAAACCTACAAAAGCTATTGGGTGCTTGGTTAGGGAGAAGACCACCAATATGAAGCATGATCCAAATTCTAAACCCCCCCATTGGACCAAAAAGAGAAAGGAAGAAAGTGAAGGTTATTCCAATGGGAAATGGTAGTCTTAATATAGTCAAAAGAAAAAGAAATAAAACAAGTGTTGTTCTCCATGTGCCCACATCAAAAAGACTAGAAGTTCAAGAAAAGGCTCCTAAATGATTTAAGAAGGTTAGGGATGAAAAAGAGACCCCCTCAAAAATTGATTATAATGAATCTTAATTACAATTTGTGGAATGTCAAGGGACTAGAGTCGCTTGATAAGAAAAACATTGTCAGAAGGTTCTTGAACCTAAAAAAAATAAGGATATAGTCCTTCTTTAAGAGCTTAAGGCCACCTATTTTACCTTTCAAAATAACTTGAGGTTCATATGGAATAACTCTTCCTACTTTTTCACCAAACATGAAAAGGGAAGGGGGGGAGCTATCATTCTCATGGCCAATAATTAGACCCAACATGTCACAAACTCTAGCACCTCTCCATGCAATAGAGCAATGTGGGTTACAATTGAGAAAGGGAGCTCCAAATTTGGAATCTACTCCATCTATGCATCCAATTAATACAGGAAATAAGTGAGTTATGGAATTGGTTCTCCAATTTCCCTGATATCCCATGGATCCTAAGGGAGACTTTAATATGGTTGAAAATAGTGAGGATAAAAAAGGGGGGCTTGACATGGATTAGAAAGGTTGTAAGAAATACTTTTGGAAGATATTGAAATCTAAGCTCAACCTCTTTGACCCTATCTAAGGGATAAAGAAATACAACAATAACATTTGGTACACTTGGTGCAATGCTGAAAAAGGAGGAAAGAGGATTTAATGTAGGCTAAATAGATTTTATGCCAGTAGAGACTTCTTCAACTTTGACTCCAATAGTGAAGGTTGTAGAGTGAGTGTATACCCGTATGCACTCTTTGATCATCATATGATAAAGTCCAATATAATTCTAAGCAATAGAAAGATAAAGGAAATTAAG
Source organism: Sequoiadendron giganteum (assembly GCA_007115665.2). Classification (NCBI taxonomy): domain Eukaryota; kingdom Viridiplantae; phylum Streptophyta; class Pinopsida; order Cupressales; family Cupressaceae; genus Sequoiadendron; species Sequoiadendron giganteum. The sequence goes on along the minus strand of CM021110.1, from coordinate 104,825,804 downwards.
AAAAAAGAGTGCTTCATCCTCAACACAAATCTTCTAAAGGACAATGACTATAAGGTAGCCATAATTAACCTAAAGGAAATCAACAAATTGATGCTAAAGGGATGACAATAGTCTTTCCATTTTCTCTACCGAGCTGCCTTGTCTTGGATAACTTTTGAATAGAAGGAGTGGTAGTCATCCTAGACCTAATCTCCTTGTGCTTCTAGATTCTTCTGCAACACTTAAATCTTCCTTGGCTCTCTCTCTCTCTTGCATACTCCACTCTTTCTTTAGAAATGCCCATTTCCTTTGCGTACACATCAACCATCTTATCAATATTATTCTTGATCTATGTTTCCCTCTATTCCATGTCCACCTCCATGGATTTTTCTTCATATGTTCCATACCTTGCTTTAGTTTCATCCTTTGATATTTTTAGTAAAATGTCAGCATAACTAGTAATTTCCTATTCACTAATCTCATATCCTAGTGCAGGGGCCCATACTATCCTTAGTTCCACTAGTTCCATCAAACATTCATCAGTTGACACTAGGAAAGCGATGTCATTGTGATATTTTTCAACCATTTTCCTAGGTATCTTGTGCCTTTCATGAATTCTCCTTTGAAACACTACAAAGAAAGTAGAAATAACATCATCTTGTTCTTTCCCATTTCTAAGTCCAAACATATGTTCTCTGATCTGATAGGTAATAGGTCTACCTTTGAACCATGTCACACTTTGAGTTCTGAGTAGTTGCTTTAGAAAGTTGAAAAGTAAACATACTACCAAAGTCCCATACTTCAATACATATTTCTTTTCCTTAGTTTTCTTTACATTCTCCATCAATTGTTGCCTAAGCAACTCACAAAGATCATAGTTTGCACCATACTCAACCATCTCATATGCCACATTGATTACAGTGGTAGATACTGAATTGTCTAGGTTGTTTATGAAATAAATTTTATAACTGATCATCATAGCTACATATCTTATAGTTGGGTTTCTAATTGGATTCACTGGTATATCTCTCTTATCATATGTAGCACCTCTCTTCTCCATAACCACTTCATTCTTTATAGATTTTAACACAAGAATTGGTCTGGTGGAGAAAAGACCAGTAACCTCTCTGATTGCTTCTTTAGTTAGCATGTTAGGCATATCAGTCCAAACAAAATTATCATAGATTCTGCTAAGTGCCATCCTAACCCATTTGTCATCAAAACATAAATTAGGGAACCCTTGCCATACATCCAATTTATTTGTGACTAGGTAAATTGAAATTCTACCCTTAGGGTGAAGTCTTCTCTAGTAAGCTCATTAACCCACAAATCTCCTAGCTCAAAATGATCAAATTCTTCTATTCTACCATAAATCTAGATCCTAATATTCTCAATTGGAAAAACCCCATAAGGAATGTGTGAAAATGCACCTAATGGGTCATCTTATATGGATTTCATGGGACATTTCATGAATTTTGGTTGTGGTTTTTCTACTACTTCTATAACCCTCAGTGTAGCTATTGAAAAAATAGATTCAAATTTCCTTTCCAACAAATTTATTCGAAAACTAGGGTAAACATATTTGTAAATACCTTTATCTTTGCTCATTGAACTAGGGATTTGATACACTGAATCTTAGATCACCTTGAACATTTGAATAATTTTCTCATTGCTCCGCTCCTTCTTGAATGCTGTTGTGAACTGAATTTTCCTTAGTGGAATCACTTATAATCCATCAGCCTGAACTAATTTTTTATTGAATGCTTCAAACCATAAATCTGGCAACCCTTTATCTGTATTCACAGACAACTTCTAAAGCTTTGCAAAATTTTGCATCATCATGTTTTCTTCTGCAATATTCACCAATAGATCAAGCATGTTGATCTACATCATATATCTTCATGCTGAGGCATCAACACCTCTTTTCTAGAGAGGGACAAAATATTTCCATTAAAGATCCCCCTAAGCCAAGGCTCTTAGCTTAGTTTTTGGAGGGAACATGTACACCGGAGGATGGTACAAATCCTTCCTTGACTTATTTCTCTTCCTTCTTTCTCTAGATATTTTCCATTTCCTTCTTAATTTCAATTGAATCAACCTTTTTAACCGGTTCATTCCTTTTTACCGAATTATCCTTCCTTGTATTTTTGCGTTTGCAAAACTTAGCAATATGTATAGGTCTACTGCAATTGTGACATGTGATATTCTTCTGAAGAATATTCCTTCCATTCATTCTAGATATACATTGACTAGCTTTGTGTTCAAATCCATAGAATGTATAGCAATAGGCATTGAAAATATTGAATCATTCTACCATTGTTATAGCCATTCATCATTTTATTTTTGCACTCCCTAGCTCTATGACCAAATATTTTGCATGTAAAACATTGACTAGAAAAGGATGGAGCATTTTGATTCATTCTACTTCTACATTCCATTAGCTTACGTCCAAATTTACTACAAGAAAAAAAAAACAATTGAAAGATGGGTACCTTTGTACATTTGGTTGTCTTACCGGTGGTCTCCTTTGATTTTGAATATGCTTTTCATTGTTCTTATCCTCAATCTTCTCTTCATTATTTGATTTCTAATTTGACTTTGAACTTTCTCCAATCTCAAACCCTAATCCACCTTTATTTTTAGATACTTTATATCCTACAATCATCTCATCAAGCTTTGTAGCACTCATTTTGAATTTTTCTTCATGACTCCTTGCCTTCTCTATAAATCTGATCTTAGATTTACCACTTCTTGCTCAAGCCTTGTACATTCCTCTAATTTTCCTTTCACCAATGCATTCAAACATTCTTCAATTCTTCTCTTTCTTCAACTTACACTTTCAGACCAGTGATGGATTCATTTGCTTGCTTCATTTGTTCACTGAATTCCTTATGCCTTTCGCTTAACTTCTTGATTTTCTCTCTTAATTATTTGATGCATTTATTTGCTTCTTTGAACATTTTCTTTCAGATCTTTGTTCTCATCTTCAGTCTTTTCAAGGTCTTTAAGGGAAACTTTGAGTTCATCTTTGTCAAGCATGCAATCTTCTTCTATGAATCCAACTATTGGAATCTCTTCCAGAGGAATAGGAAACTTTCTATCAGCCATGTGTTCAACCTACAAGACCTTCCCAAAGTGGTTAAGCTCCTTCCAAGGAAGCAAGCTCTGATACCAATTGTTGAACACCCAAAATACTGAGAGGGGGGTGAATTAGTATTCTCTTAAACCATTCAAACATTAAACATCCAATTAACAAATCATATTCAACTATAGTGAAGAAAGAAATCATGAAACAATCACAACATCACATAACGCATGAACACCAGAATTTTTACGTGGAAAACCTAAAATGGGAAAAACCACGATGAGGGTTAGCTCACAATATATAATAAAAAGTTATAGTATATTTACAGAAGTTCTCACTATATGTGGACTCATTGTCCAAGTGGACTAACTATCCAAAGAGAAAAAGATAAATAAGAGATGGTGGCTCATAGCCTATTTTGAATTGTTACAATTGTATCCGACATATGCATAAATAGAGTCCCATTGAAGCATAATAAACAAACTTTATTTGATTCTGATTCAACACTTTGCCTCGCTCTTTATCACAACTCTGATCTTGAACTCAACATTCATAACTTAACTTTGCACTACTATGATCAAATTCATATCACATACATCTTATATATCACCCAAAACACCAAAAACAATCGAACTTATATATCCACATCAAACATAACATCAATTAGGTCAGCCTAATTAGATGTAACAATCAGAATATAGCTTGTTGGCTCCAAAATTTTTATACATACAATGTGCCACAATTAAAATCTCAAAACAACTTGTAATAGGTCAACATGGACCTATAATTGATCCCACATAAGACCGCAATACTTACTTAACCTTTCACAACATCAAACGTGTTAGGTCGGCATGACATAAGACCTAATATCAAAAACCTTCAACTGTGTATCCACATATCGACACGTGGACCTCAAAACTTGATGCCATTTTGAATTCATACTCCACTGCCATCTGGAAACATATCTTCAAAAGAGAAAATACAAAAAATCATCCATGGAGAAGTGCAAAATCTCCCACACAACCGCACTATACAAAAAATAACTATAATTTTTCTGGCTGAACTCTATTACTCATAACTTCCAATCTACTTGACAAAACATGCTGAAATATTGGAATCATATACATCTAACATCTACCAAAATTATGCTAGAAGCGCAAAGTGAAATTTACATTTTTGGAGTGGTGTAGACCCAAAAATTGGCACCCTATAACACTGTATACATAGAATTGACACTTAATCAATTTCCCATTACAACTATCTTTACTAGACCAAACCATTATGAAAAAATATCTTCTTCAACAACTCAAAAAATTGTTAGAACTCATCAAAATGGTCTGCAACCAAAATCTTCATATCAATTACAATGTTGACATTAATGACAACAATGCAACACATCATTATGTACCTTCCATGCTCATGTTGCCAAACAAAATCATCAATGACAAACTCTCCAAACTTTTAACACACCCCACTTGGGTTTGATGTAGAAAAATATTCCAACCTTTAATTGAAAAATATTTTTTTTGTCATCTAGGCATGTTCTTGGGTAGCTATGCACACCCCCAACTCATAATTATAAATATAATTCTTCATATGCCTTTTTGATTTAAGAGATAGAATCCAAGGACACTCATTCCAAATGCACTCACACATGCTAAAACTATGATCCGCTCCCTACTTTTGGAGATTAAGTAGGGAACACGTCTAGAACCCATTCTTGCAATAACTCAAATACCACAATTTTTGATAGCCTATACCTCAATTTCATTGCAATTTTAAATTATTATTGAAACATACTAGTTCTTTTTGTATAAGTTCTTCAAGTTTTCATAAAAGGATGTGACAATGGAGGGCCTTAGCGTAATTTCTCTATCCATATCCACACCTTCTATAATACTTATTGTCAAAACTGGATGCCTATTTTGAAACCATTCCACCATGACCTCCTTGACATCCCATCTTTGAATGGGTTAGTCCTACATTTAATAATTTGAGTCGTTATTGATTTGAGTTGAGAAACTTGAAGGCCATGGCCAATATCAACCATGTCCTTTCACCAATGAATTTTTTTAGCTTCCTCATCTTCAAATAATATTGTTTTTGGACCCCTCTATGTTGTGGTGGCAACTCGATTTGGCCATGCCCTCAAACTACTAGGGAGGATTCCCCACTTGATTGTTGCACCCTCGATGGATATATGGTTATCTTCAATATTTTTTACTACACTATGGAATTTAGAAAGAGACCATTGAGTTTTGGAGACATTTAAGGACCCCAAGTGTACGTAATAAGATTGAACAACATCAATAGGTGACTCACAACCTAATTGAGAATTATCAACAAGTGGTTCTGAACCTGATTAACCAATGTTAGCAGGTGGTTTGAAACCTAAACCATGTGTTGAGTGGTTTGCACATTCATGAACATCTTTGTTGTTGGGCATTGTTTTATATTTGATGATAGATTGTGTAGAAGTGAACTTCACTCCATGAGTCACTTTAATTGTGCACCTTCCAGATGTTCCCTTTCCCTTTTTACCTTGTGCCATACTTTTCACTGAACTTGCACATGAAGCAAATAGTAGCAATACTTGTAACATTATTTTTGATTAACCTAAAACAAGTTTTGAAGGGTTCCTAAAATCCTGTACAAAAGAGAAGGAAACACAAGACAGAAAGCAGTAACACTACCCCAAAAACTAATAGGTTGATTAAACCACAACCAATCGACCATCAACAAAAAATAGATAGAAGGAAAACACAAAATAGCAACTAGAGAAGCTCTTTTGACATACTCACTGCTTCCACATCCTTGGTTATCACCTTGTCATGCATCTTCATGATTTCTTTAGCATCCTACATAGGAACCACATTTCACTTCTTTGTTTTGCTACAAGTGCGAACACTCAGACCATCCCCCAAGTTAGTAACCTACTTCCCAATCTCAGAGTACTCACCCACAACCTGCTTCGAAGGGTCAAGGAAGAGGGACTTGTAAGTCCATTCTTTTACTTTCTCATTTAGAAGCAACAATCCTTCAATGGTGGTCTCAAGCGAATCCTTGCCAAGTTTTATCAAGGAATTAAGATCCTCACAGATTTGTAGGAAGTTCCTTTCCAAAGTAGTAATCCTTGGATCATGGTATTTTTTCATTTTAGAAAAATCCTCCGCCACTTGATTGAGAGTGGAATTTGAAGAGTTAACCATGCTAAAAATAAAATCTTGCTCTCTAAAACTTCTTAGAGTGGAGATGTTACAATGGGCTATAGTATCACACTTACCATGAAGATCTTGGACCTCTTGAATGAGCCACATGAGCAAGTTGAAGAAGACATCTGACCCTTCACCAAATTTGAGGCTTGATTAAAATCTAGTGAGCCCCAATACAGACTGTAACATGCCAACCCTTCACTGAAGTAAATATTTCCTAAGTTTTCACTATGCGAGTAAATAAAATATGTAACAAGCCATTGCAATAAAAAAATTATTTTCTTTATTGAAAATATATGAACAAATATTCCTTAACAATATACAACAAGGATTCCATTTCATTTCAATAATTTCACAATTACAATATTCCAAGAATGTACACAATTACATACATAGCACAACCGAGCTACAAAGCAATAAATATAGATGGTCTAGGAATCCACCTTTTAGAAAATTTTGGTCTTCTTGTCACTTGCTAAGGATGAGAAGCATCACTCAATTGCTTTTTTTCCGACCACAAACTCACATGCGGTCCCTCACACATATATCAAAGATCTAGATGGCAACCTACCCTTCAACGATGACTAGCTTGGTTGGGTAACCCCATTTATGACAAAAACCACTCATGCTCATTGTAAGGTTACTCTCTTCATAAGAGTAGCAATTACATCTTGAGGCAAGGTTGCTCTCTCATTTGAGAGTCAATCTTGACATTATTTTGATAGTTTTGCTTATTGGATTAACAACACTAAGTTGCACCACTATGGGATAGGAATGATTCATGTTTTATGCATTGTTCTTATTAGTTGCATTATTTAACATGATTCTATATTTCATAGGGATGTTTAAGTTTGCTAATTTAAACTGACTTTTGTGCTAACAACATAAAATGGTTTAGGTTGATCTGACAATGGAGCCAAAGGAAATCACACTACTTTGGCCAAAGTGTTCTCACTCAATATTTCAAGTGAAGCTCAACTATTCACCTACAGATATTGAGCTCATTTTGACTTAAGGCCATTATATCTATGCATAGGTAATCCCTCCCATGGGTAAGCTTTAACCCTAGGATTAACCTATCACCTTTTAAACAAACTCTAGGGTATCACTACTCATTAAGAAAAAGTACAAGTTCCCTCCCTCCAATGGACAACGATCCTAGGAGTAACCTACTAACTAAATAGCATAATCAAATAGCTAGCTATGAGTAACCCTTAAGCTACCCTTGTTTAATCATATCAATTATATACATACCTATAAATTGAACAATCCCTCCATATTATGGAGTAAATACAAGCACTTCACAAATAGTATAAACAAGTTCTACTTTCTTTCAATGAAAATACTATCTTTTCCAAAATGAAAGTATTCCAATTGACTAACTAAAGCAATCACAAAACAATATTTCCAAAATTCGAGACAATAAAAGAAGAAATATCCTCATGCCTATTTTCGCTTATCCAATTCGAATGACTGCAAATCAGTTTTACCAAACAACAACTAGCTTATGCTTGATTCCTTTAGCTATGCCACAATAACCCCCTTCTCTCAAGTTGATATTGTACTTCACTCAATATGCTAATACTCTCACAAATATTCACAACTCTCTCTCTCTCTCAAATAAAATAGAATATTGTAGACACGAATTACAGAGCAAAAAGTGTATAATAATGCTAAGCTCATGAGAGCTCATCGGAGGATCATCTTCCTAGAAACCAACAAGTGGGATGAACTGTTCTTTGCCTTTGCCTTTAGAGAATGACACTACAGGGGATGCTTCCTAGTCAACAATTTTTTTTGGATTCACCTCCCCTTCAGCTGGGACCCTCCTATCCCCCCCACAGTCCAAAATTTTATCATCAAGAGAATTATTCACCACCCCACACACCTTAGTATTCCCAACACCCTCCTGAGAATCCTCCACCATAGTATGGGAAGCAACAACACTCACCAACCCCTGTTTAGGAACCTTCCTACTGCTACCTTTTCCTTCCATATCAGCCTCTTCACCTGTTCCCAAGATTTTGCGCTTCACATGTGAAGGAGAGGGCTCAAAATTCTTCATAGAGCTCCTATCGCCAAGCCCAGAAGGGACCAAACTTTTCCTAACCCCAGTTGAAGGGTTATGAAAGTCCAAATCCGTCTAGTAGCCATCATACCAGACTAGGAAGTCCTCCCAAGACTTTGTCTCGACATCTCCTTCCTCCTCCTCGAGTTGAAACTTCCCCATTAGTTATCCTTCTTCTTGGCCTTGCAGGCTCTACTAGAAACAGGGGGAATAAGGGTTGCAATTGCATATCTTGCTTTGATGTGCTCCATAATTAAAAACATCAACCCCTTGTGTAGAAAATATTTTTGGGATTCTTTATGTAATCCAAGATCCCATTCTCCAAAGATGAAAGAAGATAAAACAAGAAGGAGACCATATTACCATGGTGAGAGTGGTTTAGCAGCATAAAATGGTGCCCATAAATTGTTGAGTATCTCCCGTCTAGGGTAAAGTATCGCATAAGAGCCATAACCACATCACCCCAAATTGGTTTAATTGAGGTTCGATCATAGCCACCACACTGGAGCTTTACAATTTTTTCCTTCTCTTTATCCATTAGGAAGTTCAATCTCACCATCCCAAACATAGCTTTTTCTCTAAAAAAGTTTCTCCCTTGAGTTGACAGCCCTGTAACTTCAGCTATGAACTCCTCATTCACAATGATATCAATTCCAAACATACTAAGAACACAACTGTGCCAAGCCTCCACAAACTCCTGCAAGGTCTTGGGATCATACCCATGTAGTTTCTCCATAAATGGAGTGACCCCACATTTCTGCAAGATCTTCTAGACTTCTCCATTAACTTTGGCTTCAACACACAAGAAGGGCTTCATTCTGCACCTATCTGCCCCCATCTCCAAAAGTGCTAAGCAACTCTTAGAATTGAAACCATACAAAATACAAATGAAAATTAACAAAAATGCCGAGGAAATAACACCCAAAAAGTGTGCGATCCTGACTTTTGAGGTACAAAGAAAGATTAAGGCTAGATCCCTCATGAGATTACAACTCATCCTCCCATAATTTCCAATAAGAGTGATGACAGTCAAGTGTGTAATTAGCATCAGAAGGATATCAAACCACCATCCCATAAGATTACTAGAAGTTTCGGCCCCTTTCAAAGACTTAGGGACCATCATTATTAAGCAATGCAATAAGATCAATAAGTAGATGGTTGTTAGTATCCCAAGACCTAGCCGAGGACACACCAAGGTTTTCCAAAAGGTCTGCGACACCATTAGCCTCATGAAACATGTGGGAAATGTAGACTTCTTCAAAATTATTCAACAAAGAAAGAGCATCATTAATAAGTCTTTCAATGGACCAAGAAGGAGAAGTGAGCTTTCTAAGGTAGTTGATAATACTCAACGAGTCTTCTTCCAACCAAATTTTTGACACCCCTTTCTCCCTTTCCAATTTTAAACCATGATAGGCTACAACAGATACTTGTAACATTGTTAATGAATGTGTATGAAAGAATAAAAAATATAACTACTTATACTTTTGACAAAAGTAGATATATGTATGACATTTAAACAAAAATATAAACATAGATGGTAAGAAAATCATATGCATGAACCAGGTAATAGTTTTTTAAGGATCATAGTGTAATAGTTTTTGAAGAGCATAGTGGCAGAAATATTTTCTTAAAACTTAGTTTGATGGCATATATGTATATTTGTAATATGTAAACCCTTAATATAACCCTATATAGACAAGCATATATTTAATAATGAACATGTATGTTGCTGTGATGATTATAGATGGTCTGTTTATGAAAGGAAACAAATGCTTTTAAAATCAAAACCTAAATAATAGGGGTATTAGATTATAGATGGTTTTATGATTATATCACCCTAAAGAGAGAAAATGGGTAATGAGAATCAACCCCTACACAAATTATACAATGATGGGAGAAAAATACAATTACTATAGCAGAATAGATTTAAAAATGGCATTTTATGCAAATTGAAAAGATAAATGATAGCTTGATGCTACTTGAATCTATGGAGAGTATCCTATAAACATGTCGTATTATGGAGACTATAGTTGGCCAAGAGCGATGCACAATGAAAATGATGAAAATGAGAGATTAGACTATAATAGTTTTTTGAATAACATAGTGACATACTAGTTATTCTTGTTAATATTGGAAAATGGCTTAACACTAACATATATGTATTCAATTGGTAAGCGAAATGTGGCATACTAGTTATACAAAGTTTCATGGATATAAATGAAGGAATCTATAATTTAACCTGTAAGAGAAAGAGGACTTTGAATTTAAAAAAAGTATTTAAATATGGATCCCCACAAGACAAATGTGATTATATACAATCTATAAATCAATCCATCGACATATATATATATATGATAGTGAGTATTGTTGTATTAAGTTGGCAAGCGGTCAAACAGTATATATACATAGTTTCATGAATATAAATGATGGTTTTATTAATTAAACCCGTCAGAAAAGATAACCTTGAATTTATAATAGTGGTTAAAATTGAAATCCTCCACATAATACATGACTATATAGACTATATATTAAGAAATTTGACTATGTTGATATCTGTACAAATTTTTATTCATATGTTTGTATATAATATTGGTAGATAATATATATTAAACCCACCTTTGCATAACAATTTATTAGTCTTTCTACTTATGAAAACATGAAATTAATTACTACATATATCACTATGTATGTATGAAGTCATTTACAAAATATCATATGTTGATAAGGCAATGAGAATACGATGTACCACCTAAAGGTGTGTGGATGGTTGAGGAATGTGGAGAGGATGATTGGTGATGCTTTGTATAATGCAAAGGATATTAATTGAAAACTTAGAGGAAATCGACACTTTGTATAACGTAGAGGATATTAACTAAAAACTTGGAGGAAATTGATGCTTTGTATATTGTTGAGAATATTGGCAAAAAACTTAGGCTTTTATAGTCTATTGTGTTGTGAGAATGATGCTACCTATTTTCCCTCTTATGATCCATTCAAATTTGAAAAATAGATGCATTCATTCTAGTTGTTGAGTTTGACATTTGGATTAATTCAATAGTATTCGATCATTTGAATATGTAGTTGCAATTTGTATATGAATTGAACGATAACATGAGTGAATTTTGAATTATTTTGTGTTTGTTATTTGGTACGAGAGCCTTACACCATTTATTGTTTGTGCAGGTACCTTCAGTAAATGGAGTTAACCCACGTGGATGTGAGATTCTATATGAGAGAATGTACACTTGTCAGCCCATAAAGTTGGTAGGAGTTTGAATTTATGTCAGATAAGGATCCAATAATTGTGCATGAAGATGTGTAATTATAATTTGTCATGAGTATTGCACCTTATGCAAGTTGGTGGTTATTATAAACATGCAAAATTTCAAAATATTATAAAAGTGAATATTTTGGAACAAGGTGTCTTATATTAGAAATGAATTTGCATGTATAGTTGATTACATTGATTGATCAACTATATATTCACATGTGAAAATGTATTAATGCATTTGCAAATTTTAAATTTTTTTATTTGAAGAATTACTTAGTGGGCAAGGAATGAACAGAAACATACTTACCCCCTATCTATTTTCAACGTGGAAGCAATTGGAGTTCGGGTTCCTTTTTTCAAAGTGGAACGAATCGGGCATGTTGATTTTTAAAACTATTATATCGTATTGTGTATCTAGTAAAAATTACGATCAATTCGGCATTGCCTGTGTCTGGAAAGCGCGCGTCGTGGCGGCGTGTTTGTCCACAAGCGCATGTGTCGAAACAAAAAAGCGGCCTTGTACGCAATGAACATTTATGCTTGACGGATCAAATTCAAGTAGTTCATCTCTCTCTTCTATAAATATCTAGTCTATAATTTGTAATTTCAGCATCCGACTTCATCTTCTGCTATCTATCATATATCGATTTCGGTAAGATTTTTGTTCTGGCTCTGCTTCTTTTTCCTACATGTTGCTTATTTAAGTGGACGAGATGACGCAGAAGGAGCATTTTGTGTTGATTCACGGACTGGGGCACGGAGCTTGGTGTTGGTATAAAGTAGTTGCCTTGCTGCAGCGACAAGGCCACCGAGCAGTAGCTTTGGATCTTACTTCTAATGGCATTAACAGGGAAGCGCCTGCCCATGAAGTCAAATCCCTTGCCCAATATTCTCATCCTCTTCTTCAATATCTCACTGCCATACCCAGTGCAGACACGGTAATTATCCTTCTGCCAACTGAAGATATAAACATTAAATGGTTCCACACTTATTTATAAATTTTTCTTCAAATAAAACTTGAACTAACCACTTTTGATGTTTGACAGTTAAACCCACATACATATTTAGTGAAATCTGTAATTGGATATTGCAGGTGATTGTTGTGGGGCACAGCCTAGCAGGAAGTGTTGTATCATATGCAATGGAGATGTATCCGGACAAGATATCCAAGGCCATATTCATAGCCTCCTTCATGCCCCGCACCAATCAGAGCTACCTGGCCTCCTCTTTCCCTCAGGCACCTTCCATTTGACACTTTGTTTTTTGTTTCAATTGATCCTATCACTTGAGGGTAGTCTGAGTTCTGACCAAGGAATGCATTCATTTATGTACAGGCGTTTCCAAGGCTGTTGGCGAATGGAGTAGTGAAGTTAAACTACAGCGAAGGAAAGAGCTCGGAACAGCCCATCTCTGCTTCCTTCAATCTAGACCACGTCAAAGATTACCTGTACAATGAGAGCTCAGAGGAGGTGAGGTTCACTTTGCTATTATAATGGTGAAAGCATAGTTAGAAGACATGCAGATGGCTTACAGTAAACAGTTGCATTGTTTGTTTAAGTCCTTCTAATAGAGATAGCTAAATAAGATAATGAAATGATTTTGCAGGATGTGAGCCTGAGCAAGTTACTCCTGACACCAACGCCATATTCAGTGGCAGAGGAGGTCCTTCACTTGACTCCCCAAAACTATGGAAGCGTGCAGAGATTCTACGTGAGGACAGAGGAGGACAAGCTGTTCCTTCCCGAAGACCAGGACTACACCATTGCACAGAATCCTCCTGAGAGAGTATTCCCCTTGGAAGGCAGCGATCACTCTCCTTTCTTTTCACAACCTCTTACCCTCTGCAATCTTCTTGAGAAGATCGCCTACCTTTAATTTCATTTTTTCACATCTATAATACGCAATACTTAGTGCAGTGTAGCCAGCACTCTAGTGAGAATTCATTTTTCTCTCTTTTTTTATAAGATACTTTCAAGGGTTTTCTTTAGTTTAGAGTCAAGGTTTGAGAAATCCGTCCGGGGTATGATCCCGGCCTCATTCTTTTTTAGGTGTGGGGCTTTGCACTCGGCAACCCTGATGGATTCATTCCCAATTTTTCAACTTTACCAGTAGACCAAGGGCCCATTGACAATTCATTTTACCTTTGACTGTGTATGTTATCATAAATAATTAATAGAAGGTAAAACGGCAAGGGAATTTTAAAATAAAAATACTATTATAAATTAACAAATTTATGTCTTTTAACTTTTAAATTTAATCTATGTTAACAAGTGACACATTGCATCTGTCTTCTTGTGAGTAAAATGTGTAATATGGTAGCTGATTTAAAGTATTATTGGTAGAATAATTAATTTGCTAACACTATTAATTACATGAAATTTGTTGAATTACTTAAAAAAAAATCTTTCAAACGATATTTAAAATTTAAAATAGAAAAAGCTAATTCAACAAAACTTAGAATTATGTTGCAAATGTTAATCAAAGAGAGGCAATACCAGAATTAAAGCTCTAAATATGATGTAATTTCATAATTATATTTGAACATGAATGTATTTAATTTTAAATTGATAACATATGTTAGAATTTATATATAATGTTTTTTTGAGTAAATTGTCTCAAATATGATTAAAAATTTATGTTCATTGGTCCACAACCTTTTAAATAAAAAATAATGTCATTTATCAAATAGGACAATAAATAGAATTTGAAAGTGACATAAAAATACATTTGCACTATTAATTTTTTTATAGTCAAAATGAAACAGTTAAGAGATGTCATTGCTTACATCACCCTAATATTACTATTCACAATATTATCCAATAGAATGATAGACAAATTAGCTTGAAGTATTTTAAATTTTTTGGAAAAACTATACATTAGAAATTTTTGTTAGACTATTTTAATTCTATTGTCTCATTGGTTCATTTATTGAAAACTAATAAATTGGATGAATGCATTAGTATTCCTACCTTGACATGAACTAATAATGATGTATTATCTAATTTTTTTATTTTTTATTTAAAAAAAATTATTTTAATGAGATATTTGTTTCTTCAAGTTAATATGTGGAAATGAAATTAAAATTAGAAGGTTCTAAATTTGAACATTTTTCACTTCTTTCTATTGGTTATTATGAGTCAACTTATCACATATTTGTATAATATGTTGTTATATCATTGCAATGAAAAACATTTAATTTGCACTTAATTTCATATGAGAGAATAAATTAAAAGTAATAAAGAGTTAGATTTGCATTATCATCATATAGACTATCTATATGTCTATGTATGTTATCTTCGATATTACGCATAATCAAGCTAACCTAATCTATCAAAGGGGTTTGAATTAAAATAACTTGTTTATCTATTTAGGCAACAAACTCTTAAACATCTTTAGACACCACCTTGACAAATTCAACTATCTAGAAAATTAATGTGAATAGGTTTTCGAGTGCATATTCCATCAAAATCAATTTTGTACATCACAAATCAAATCCACATAATAGATGGAGTCTTACAACACTTGTGATTAAATCTAAGAAATAGCTAGAAAATGAATTGCAAAGTTTTCTAAAATGATATAGAACTTGAGATAGTCATCATACAATGTGAATTAATCTGAGATAGTTTACTAATTTGTTTGGAAGGTTTATCAAAATTATGGTTGGACCCTAGTTGATTTTCCACAACTTGCTTACCTTTATCACTACTATTAGGTCAAAGAAAGATCTATTTGAGTTGAGGTTTTGGAACCTAAACCATTGTTATTTCCAACAATGTTGGACTATGTTTCTTTAGGGTGAAAGTTCAAAGTTGTTTCTCACTTTTATAAAGAAAATGGTCAACACTAATCTAACTTTTTAACTTGAGTAATTAGAAAGTGACATAGTTTTTAGATTTTTGAAATGACAAAAACTAATGAAATGTAAATTTTTTAGTGAAATTTTTACATTATAAATAAATTATTTGAATACATTTATTGCAAATTTGACACTATAATTTAATTGTTAATAAAATACTATAAAATGAGGTTAAGTGGGACTAAACTTTTAATATATCTTAAAAAAAGTGCACTTTTATTTTTGTATTTATAACTTAAAACTTTAGTGTATATATTAATTCTTTCTCATTTCAATAAATATTTATTTGAACTAAATCTTGAAAGATGCATATGCTAAAAATAAAATAGTTTTGACAAGATGCAACTTTTGTCTTAACAATTTATTCAAGATAAAAAATTATATCATCTTGACATGGAATCTTTTTTTTAATGCATCATTTAAAAAAATAAAAATAAACTTTAGTATTTTACTTGACAAAATAATCAACCTCATATTTTGGTTCTAATGACACACTTTTAGTAGAAATATAAAAGAAAATATAAACATTAATTAATTTTATTTTATTTTTGAAGTGGTCATTTTTATTTTCATTTAAAAAAATGTTATTTGCATGAGTAGGAGTTGTGAAAACATAAAGTATTTCATTTTTTTACAAATTAGACCCAAATTTATGCTCCAAATGTATTTAGTGTGCGTCTAGTTGGAAAATTTATAGCTTAGATTTGATTTCTAGCTAGAATGAAGTTTTCTAGAACATATGTTTTACTAAAATTATTTTTTTGGTTAGATTTTGTTTTTATTGTGCTAATAAGTTAGCCTAAAGTGGGGCACAACTTTAAACTTTCACCAAACTTTATTGGACCCATTGAAACCACCTTTGTGGTTTCCAACATTATTCTAACCATCCTAATTTTAGCCATATCGTTCCTTGGTCTAGAGGTTGGTTTCAACTTACAGATGACAAGAGAATAATCTCTTATTTTATGTTTAGAGAATTGAAACCAAAAATAAGTATTGAGAAGGTTGATATATACAAAAAAAATTACACAAGCTGATGTCACCAATCTATTTATCAATGGTTTCTCACAAATAATTTGAGAGATTTATCTCTATGTAGACCCTATTCTTTAGATGAGCCAAATAATTTTTTTCCATTTTAACATAGACCACTATCTAAAGGGAGAATGTGATATGACTTAAAAAAAACAAAAAGGAAAAGGAAAACTATATTTTTTAGCCCATACATGCACCTTAAGAGTTTAGTAGTCAAACAAGTAAATCACTAGTCCAAGGGAGAGAAACTAAAAAATATCCCTTTCACTAGTTGCCCATCTCTTCTAGGAAGGTGACCTTTCTTATTAGATGCTACATCAACCATATTAAATTTATAATTAAAAAATCAATGGATCTTAGGTAGATCATCTACAATCCACCTATAAAAAAAGGTCCTTCCAACTGCATCACCCATTACATAGATATTAAAAATTCCAAGGCTTTATTGTTGATGTTGAAAAGGACACACATGCCCTTGTTAGAAGGGTTGTAACCATGCATAACATAGAAAGAGGGCCAATTGGTATCTATGAAAGTTACTACATCTTGGGGCCATCCCTTGTTATGATTAATGTTAAAAATATACTATATGGCCATATGATATAGTACACAATTGATATGATAAAACCAACAACCTTGATATCTTGGAGAGAAATAATGTTTAGAGGAAAAAAATCTCTATAAAGACTCCAACATAATGAACTTGCAATTTGGGTCAATAAAACCCCTAAAATTTTATGAGATGTAGTTCATGAAGAATGAAGGTCTAAATTTCCTTAAATTCCAATGATTGCAATGAAAATAATTTGGCTATGATTTTATGGAGATAATTATCTAAACTACATATCCCACTTTTCAATGATAATTTTCCCTTCTTTAACCTCACGAGGAGGGTTGTGTGAATGCCTAACACCCTCTTGCGAAGAATAAATTTAAAACACAAAACTTGTAGAGGATAAACACTTACAAGGATTATAATTCTAAAATAATGGAGCTTACTAATTTCTCTTTATAAGGTTTATCAAAAAGACATTTGGGCTCTAGCTAATTTTCATCACCTACTAGCCTTTATGACTAGAATTGTGCCAAGAAGGAACTATTGGAGATTAGGATTTAGAATTTGAAGTATTGTTATTTCCAACATTGTTGGACTAAGAGCCTTTATTAGACCGATTGTGGTAACCTTTATAATTTCCAATATAAGCCTAAACATCCTCATTCTTAGCCATATCCTTCACTAGTTTGGAGGTTGATTCTGGCTTGTGGGTGACACGAGAGAAACCTCTTAATTTCATGTTCAAAGAATTGACACCTAAAACAAGTATTATGAATATTGACTTATAAAACATGTTTCTCATTGTGCATGTCACCAACCTCTATATCAATGGTTCCTTTTATAATATCTATCTCTACATAGACCATATGCTATATGTTAGGAAATAATACATCATACCCACAATCTTAATCAAATATACAAGCCAAAAGATAACACAAGATATACCATGGGAAAACTCTCAAGAGAGAAAAACCCAACCTCCAAAAGAATCCATACTCCATCTATTATTAAACAAATAAATAATATACATGCCCTTACAAGAGTTATCATGAACACTTTTGAAGCATCAAGCCTCTCCAAATGCATCCTCCATGTGTCCAAGCATGGATCCAAAAATCCCATGCCATGATTAACATATGCACTCATCAAAAAGACTCAATAATGATAGCCCACTCATCTAGGCAACCTTAACCACTAAACATGTGCTTGATTTTTATAGACTCAAACTCACAGAAATGCAACAAAGTTGTAAGATAAAACTATGTACCACAAAACCATGTGAATAAAAAATTATTAACCCCTCATTTAATCTTGGGTACACTAAGTTTTCACTTTATTAAATATTTCCCCAATATTAAATTATTATCCCATGTCTCTCACACATTAAATAATAATCCAATGTTACAATACAACAAGTGGTCCCTAAATAATTACCTAGTGTGATTAACCACACCTCCTAGGTGCATCACAACTAAATAATTATTTAATTAAAACATTATAATAATTTTTTTTATGCAATGTTGTACAACATTATATCCCAACATTTTCCCACATGTTGTATACATTGCATAAGGGTCAATCAATGAAATACATCATCATAGCCATACATGTAACCGCATGAATCTCCAACATGATCTCATGCTCCATCAAGATACCTGCAATAAAACCAAAGTGACCAGCATCTCAATCAAGAACTCCTCTCATCCTCCAACGTGTCACTTATGGAAGAAAAAGGAACATGCCAAGGTGAAGATGCACCAATCCAAGAATGCAAGCATCAAATCTAAGTGATATCAAAGGCTCCAAAGAAGTTGTTGTCATAGGTGAAAAACTCACATGATTAGAAATAACATTCACAATACATGCTAATACATCCAACAATCCATACCTCCTAGGTATCAATAACATCAGTAAACTCATTCCAATAACATATGCAACCCATAAACTGCAAGATCAAGCTCCTTGTCTCAAATCTGTCAATGAAGAACATACATATCTAGGAAATCCCACTGCATGGGTAATGTCAAAGCATATCAAGTCTACCAATCAACACTATATCAAAGTGTGATAAAAATAAACAATGAAGTACCAAGAACAATCATAATGACATACACATGAAACACAAATAGCTGCATAATCTTTGATAACATGTCACCACAATCCTCCCAAATCATGTTAAAATGAGCCTCTAAGAAGGAACAATAGAATGAAGAGAGAAAACCTGTAAATCATAACATGTCCTTCTACTAACACCTCAAAGTGCTACGATGTGTTAAGTATGATCTCCTTACAACCTCAAATGAAAGGCGTCAACAACAACCAACCACTCAATCTCATAGATCAAGTACAACATATGAATCATCTAAATGCCAACATAGATATAAGCCTCTCTAACTAAGGAAATCAAAATCAAAGTATCCATTCCCAAAACTAGACACTGAAATTATTATTTTTGACTAAATCTTTACATTCGGGCACCTATAACAGATAAACCGTGAGGAATTTGAAGATGATGCAAACAAGAGTCTCGTCACATTTTGTCGGTAGATTCTAAAAAAAAAATTCAAAATTTTTGGAATCAGATTGCACTTCTTTTTCCATCTCCCGCGAAAAATGGTTTTTTTCAGAAAACAACATTTTTAGAAAGTGACGCACACCATATAATGCATAAATTTTTTTCCATGAAGGATAAAATTCTAATTCTTTCAAATTTAGATTTGTAACTCCGATATCTAGTGCTTCCACTTGGTTAGATAGTTTTTTATTGAATATTTTTTATTTAATCAAGTTTCAAAGTCAAACCAATTACGATTCAGACATAGCGCTTAACTTTCTTTGTATATATCAAAATTCAATTCTATTTTATTTTTTGGATCAAGGACTTCAATATCTGATGCACTCATATTTTTTCAATTTTTTTTTGATAATTTGCTATTTTTCCACATGTGCAGAACATAGATCTTCATTTTCGATGAAAAACCTATGTTTAATAAAACTAAAAAAACAAATACATAATAAAACTAAAACAAATTAAAATTATATTCGTTGGATAGATCGTTTTGAGGAATACCATAATCATTTGAAATAAATTTTAAATGAATTAATTTGATCCCCCAAAAGGTAAATCAAAAGTGAGTTTTTATTAGCATTTTGATAGGTGTAAAGGAGACTCATTTATAGGTATGGTTTAAAACTAGCGAGGTTCTATCCAAGGGGGTTTGATAAAACCCTCTTGAATTGAAATCCTTAAAATGGAACTTTTTACGGCTTAAATCATTATATTTTTTAAAAATATGTGATTTTAGCAAAAATCAAAATCTCTTAGAAATTGTAAACCACTATTGTGGCAACACCCATCTCCTAAAATATTCATTAATGAATGATAATATAAACTCAAATGGACGAGGATATAATCATGCAAAACATCTCTTAAATGGATCCTCCAAAACTAACTACCCATAGCTCAAGATCCATATCTATGAAAAATAAAGTAGCATAAACTCATGCTGAACAATCCTTAAATGAGTCTCCAAAATAAATCACCATGACTCAACTCATTCCCATGAGAAATCAAAGCACAAAACATAAACACATCAACAATAGGATGGGAAATACTGACTAGGTGATAAACCATTGAGTAGACCAAGAGTGGGAAATGAGAATGCTCCTCCAGGATAGCAAAGTCATCATGACTCACACTAAGAACAATATCCTCTATAGTTCCATCATGAACTCACATTCATATCTAGGTGAAGGCTCCTTGATCTTCCTACTGAAACCTCTGAAGAGTAATTGTCTCAAGAAAATTTCTCTAATCCCAAGCGAATTCTAGCCTCACCCACATCTCTAAGTATCCATGAGTACCTAAAATTGATCAATCCACGCTAAGCTCCAAATGAAACATCACACTATCATGAAGCACCCAAGAAAATGACCAATATACTCAATACCAAGAGAACTAACAAGATCAATGTCAAAGATCCAATCGTAGAATCAGGGACCTATCATGACATCATGATCTAATTATCTCCTCCTAGGAGATCACATGCAACAATACATACATCCTAGTCTCAAGAGAACAAGTATCATGCCAAAGAACTAAACTGGTATCAAGAGTAAACCTTTATTTAATAATAATCACACTCTAAACCAAGAATCAAACATATCTAATCACATGAAGATATTCATCTCCAATGATGAATCCACATCACTTCCAACAACTCCAACTGAATCATGATACCGAGCTACACATGGAATCGTGACAACCATCTCCTCAATGAAGATCATACAAGTCCACACACACAACTAAAATGCCAAGCATGCCAAGTAGAACCAATATCTCCAAGCCAAGAAGATACAACCGGCAACAAACCATCAAGAACCAATCCTACACTACCAAATCATCACAATCAAAAGCTCCCACTAAAAAGTGTAACCAATGAAGTAACCAAGCTATCGTGACATTGTGATAAAACCACATGCTACAAGTCCCAACA
Organism: Sequoiadendron giganteum; assembly: GCA_007115665.2. Classification (NCBI taxonomy): domain Eukaryota; kingdom Viridiplantae; phylum Streptophyta; class Pinopsida; order Cupressales; family Cupressaceae; genus Sequoiadendron; species Sequoiadendron giganteum. Next base: position 104,804,240 of record CM021110.1, on the reverse strand, counting down.
ACCGACTAGTCAAGTACTCTAACCATCGATCCTCTCATCCCAAAGCAACATACCAATGCACAAATGACCACAAATAAGGCCAACTAACAAAGTTTGCATCAACACTGAATCAACCTCGTGGATATAGACAATCCAAACTGAGTCATCCCACTACAACTTAATAGGCTATACACACCTACAAGTTGCATAAATCATAGATCCAAAACACTAAATCTTGCAAACTCATCATCACATTAGTAACCTACAAACCAAGATATCAAAGAAGATAATCCTGTAGACATCAAGACTCAAACGCCAAATCAACCATAGATTTGATTTTCCAAACATGTCCACAAATGAGTAACCATAGTCAAGGAACCATACAAGAATCAAGGAGATAAAAATAACCTCCTAATACCAAAACATATCACTACTAAACAACCATATACATGATCATGTCATGCCAATGCTCAAATGTACTTGCATATCCACGACACCATAATTATAGCCAATATTATACTTGCACTCAAATATCTCCCACACATGAATCTAAGCCTTTTCTGGTGTCAACCCATGTCCTCAAAATGAAAGACAATCTATGTACATGTCACCATCAAACTTCAACTCTGAAAAACACCTGCAAACCTATACCAGGAAGCACCAAAGTGATAATTAGCTATATCATCATAAATAACATATAAAGCATGTACTCCCTCAAGGTTTCCCCTCTTGACTCATCTGGATGCTCATGCAATCACACCCCAAATATTAGGCTTCTACTTTCAAAGTGATTAAACAAGTACCAACCTCATCCTACACCACAAACTAATAATCTAATTGATCTGTTATGTAGTATGATGTACATACTCTCCAATGCTTATGCAAAATCTAAAATTTGATTGTGTATGGGTAAAAGCACAAAGCTGTGTCACACTTTTTAAAGGAAACAACCAACACTGATCCAACTTTTAAACTTGAATCACTAAAAAGTGACATATATGTTTTGAATTTTGAAATGATGTAAACTAATGAAATATTTTTTTTTACTATATTTTATGCTTGTATTTATTTATTTTTTAAATAAAAAATTATTTGAATATAGTTTTTAATAAATTGACACTATAATTTAGTTGGTAAAAAAATGTTGAAAAATGAAACTTTAGTGCGTGGATTTTTTTTTATTTTAAATTTTGATAAATATATATTTTTAAATAAATATTAAAATGTGCGCATATTAAAATATAGCCGTTTCCATTAGACGTCAACTTAAATGGAAAAAAAAATACCCTCTTGATATAGATTCTTTTATCTAGTGCATCACATTTTTTTCAATTTTTTCAATTAGTTTTACTATTTTTCCTTGTCATGGTAATCAACCTAATATTTTGTGCCGATAACCTACTTTTTGTAAAAATAAAATGAAAAATATAAATAATAATTTAATTATTAATATTTTTTTTTTTGAAAACTAGACTTATGGATCTACAAAATGGTATTTTTTAGATTTTTAAAAAAATATTGTTTACATGAGTAGAAATTGTTAAAACATTGATTTTTTAAAATAAATCTAATTTTTTTGATAAATTGGCCTCAAAGTGGTGCTACATATGCATTTAGCCAACAATTTTAGTTGGAAAAGTTGTGGATATATCTAACTTAGCTAGAATGAATCTTACAAGATCATATGTTTGACCAAAATATATTTTTAGTTAGAAATACTTAAATTCACTTGTGCTGATAAGTTGGTTGAAATTGTGACACAACTTTGTACTTTTACCCGTATGTGAAAGTTATGCTCAAAACTATAAAATAGAGAACATCTGGATTTCAAGCTTCAAAAACTGATCAAAACAACAAAATCATAGAACCTTAGCTTGCTTGTTGCTATGATGTCTAGCCTAGGTACCCTTGTTCAGCTCTTGAGCCAAAGGCTGCTATATTCCTTTGTGGGAGAAGTCAACAACGATAGAAATAAATGCCTAGTAAAGAAGAATGATCACCTCATCATTGTGGCATTCAAATGGGTGCTAAAAAAAGATTACGTGAAGGATAAAAACTAGCTGCGGTGCAACTCCAATGTTATCTCCCACTTCGTGGTTTCTCTATTGGATTTGGACATCTCCAAGCCCTGGATAATCGAATTGTGCCACACCATGTTTGATTTGACATATTTGGATGGGATCGACGAGATTGTCTAAGTGGCTATCCCTGGTGGTGGAATTTCGAGCACCATGGACCTTCATGGGCACGTTGATTATGGGGAAGAGGTGCCTTGGTTGCCCCTTCTCACTGAATTTCGCACCGTGGACCTGGAGAGGCATCACTCGCTATCTAGACAAGCAGCCTCCTTCCTATTGAGGGAGTATGGCATGGAGTGCATTCCCGAGCTTGACTGGAAAAATTACTTTGAATTTCTAGTGTATAGTTGTGGTGACGAGGACTGAGGTCCATGTCATGCCATGCCCGCATGTGTTGTGTTGTTAACCCATTTACCACCTGGTTAAGAAAAACCTAAAGAAGCAATGTTTTGACTGCTAGTGATGGATGGAGGCTTCAATTTTACTGCTTATTTTTTGTCGCCTCGCCTTTTTGCTTTTTGCATTGTATCTCTTTTTGGGTTTGCGCGAGAAGGCTTCAAACTTCTCTCGGAGCTTTGGGCTTGATAAACATATTATAGTGTAAATATTTGAATGAATATAATATAATACTTCTCTACTATTCCTGTGTTATTCTCATGGCTTATTCATAAAAAATATTGTATTTTACAAATTTTTTTACATATGGTACATAACTATAATTTTATTTAAAATAACTTGTGTGCTTTAATGGAACAATTTTAGATGAATACCATTGACTAGTATATCCAGAACATTTCCATTCATGTAGATTCTAGCTCATATGTGCATTCTTTTATTTGCATGCGTGAATGTGGAAGGGACCCTTCCATAGTGTTTCAAACTTTGCCTGTTGTCTTGGTTTTGCAGCGTGCTTGTTGTACTTTAACACAAGGCTTCCCTCCCAGAAATATGGGTTTGATGATTTTTAATTAAACCATCGTTTGACTATCTGTTGGCATCTGATCATGGAGTCATATGTGCTTTCTCTTTTTTCTTCAATACTTAGGAGTTCCACCAATCTTAATTCCATTCCATTTAGTTTCTAAGGCTTTCAACAGTTGCAATGCCGTAATTTCTATGGAAATGGGTAAAACCACCTCCTTTCCATACACCAATTCGTAAGGAGAAGCCTCCAGGGTTTTTTTGGGCATAATTTTTTCATCCCATAGAGTGGCTCACAGATGCTTGTGTCATTCCCTCTAGCATTCTAACTCGATACGCTTAATTAACCTAACTAGGTTCTTATTGGTCGACTCTGCTAACCCATTTCCTTACGGATAATAATTTGATGAAGTCTTGAGGTAGACCCCATGCTTGAGATCAAAATCTGACATCCCAGAGCCTACAAAGGCTCGTGTGTTATCAAATATAATAGTTTTAGGTTGTCACCAGTTCCTCAAGAAAATTAACAATTTCTATTTCTATAGAATTTTTTAGAGCAATAACTTGTCCATCTTGTGAAATAATTAATCACTGTAAGTATCCACTTATAGCCAATGCTAGAGAAGGGATTTATCATCCTGACAAAATCCAAAACCCATTGTGAAAATGGTTCCTCATTCATGATCGAGCTAAATGGAATTGCAGAGTTCTTCCACTTGCCATTGAAAAATTAGCACTGAGTACACTTTTGCACTAGATATTACACCTCAAAGAACATGCAAGGCCAGTAATATCTAGCCCACATTATCTTTAAAGCAGTAGTCTTGGTAGAGAAGTGTCCACCCTCAATATTGTAATGGAATTAATTTAAAATAATTTATGCCTGTTGCTTATCTAAGCAACGGAGCAAGACACCATCATAATTCCTTTTAAACAAAATTCCCTCAATTAGTACATGCCTGGTGCCTTGCAGTCAATATTAACATATTTTTAGAAGTGGAATGCAATTCGAGTACTGCCATTTTTCATATATCACATCTGATCCACCACCCACGAATCGTTGGGGTAGAACAAATTTGTATAGACCTGGTCAGTCTCTTCTTCCGTTTGGGAGCTTAATTCATGTGCAAGGTATTCAAAAAGACCTCTTCCTCAAACCAGCTTGGTCAGCCAGATGTATACATCATATTCTACGATCTTGGTGATCCAGTTGGCTCTCTTTTCAATTATTTCGCCTTCAGTGATATATTCCTAAACATTGGGATGGGCAACGAGGATGATGATTATGTTGGCTGATACTAGGTGTCAAAATTTCTTGAGGCTTTTAACAATAACAAAGGCCTATTTTTCAACAAAATTATACCTGGTTTCATATGCTTTGAGAGTCCTAGAGTGGAATGTGATAGGATGTTCTTTGCTTCCTTCTTCATCTTTCTGAGTGAGCACCGAAGCTATGTTGTGTTGGTCACTATAGACGTAGAGTAGGAAATCCTTGGAGAAGTCTAGGTTAACTAACATTGGGGCTGCAAAGATGGCTACCTATATTTTCTCAAAAGCCATCTTTCCTTCAAGAGTCCATTTGAACACTAAATTCTTTTTTAACATCAGCGTGATAGGTATCACAATTCTAATGAAGTCTGAAATGAATCAACTGATAAAATTAATCTTTCCTAAAAAGGACTGTAGCCCCTTCTGGTTGACTGTCAGTGATAGATCTATTATAGCCTTCACCCTTTTAGGGTCTATGGTTATTCCTTCTTTTGATACCACAAAATGAATTAGCTTTCCTTGTGGCACTCCAAAGACACATTTCTTGAGATTCAAGGAAATATCAAACTGTTGGCATTTATGGAAGACCTTTTCCAAATGGTCAAAATTATCATCCTTTGATTTTAAAAAAATAGTCAGGTCATCTAGATATATTAAGATGATCTAATCGATCAAATCCTTGAAGGCAATATCCATTTCTCGCTGAAAGGTCGCACCAGCATTGGAGAGTCCAAAGGGCATTTTTGAGTATGTGAATGTCCCCCACTTGGTAGTGAACATTGTTTTAGAATGGTCTTATTCCTTTACATAGACTTGGTTATACCCTGAAAAACCATCGAGCAATGAGAACATCTTAGATCTGGCCATGGTCTGCAAAATCTACTCCATAGAGGGCAAAGGGTAGTGATCTTTTAACAAAGCTTTGCTCAAATCCCTGAAATCCATGTAGATCCAAATATCACCATTCTTCTTTCGTAGTGGTAAAGTATTGGATACCCAGGTGGAATGTTTGATCAGGTATATGATCCTTAATTTGATTAATTTGGTAAGCTATTGTGCTATAAGTGCTTCGACCTTTAGATTGACTGGCCTTTTTTTTTCTGTTAGATGGGATTTGAGCCTTCAGCCAAGTCAATAGTGTGTTGGATTATGCCCAGATTGTATCCTCTAAGATCATCATAGGTCCAAAATATGACCCTGTCGTATCTAGAACATGTAGTCCTTTCAGTCTCTCTTTATCCTTTTGCGGGATGTTTCTTTGGACTTTTAGCTTTCTGCCATTCCCGACATCAAGATCTTCATAGTATTTTGCATCAGCAGTGAACCTTTATTTTCTATTCCTCACATCTTCGTGGTCAAAAATATTTTCAAGAGAAATCAAACCTCGTGAGATCTTATTGCCCTTTAATTGGATCACTTATCCTTTTGTAACTCTTTTAGCTTCAAATTGTGGGTGATCAGAAGCTTTCTATGAATTTTTTTAAAAAGTGACAATCTGAATGCCATCCTCAAAAACCTGCTAGTTCAGATGATTGTCAGGAATTAATGGTCAAATGATGATCTATACTGCATTTTGTTTTTTTTTGATTCGGGAGTCAGCTCAAACTTTGAACCGATTGAAGGCATCTGATCTACGATGACATTTTGGGATCGTGGAATAAATTGGATGTTAAAAGCTTCGAAGTTCTCAATCAGATCTCATATTCTATGTCTGTAAGACCTCATTCTTATATTTTTGACAGTTGCCTATCCATGGACTTGGCTTACGACCAACTCCAAGTCTCTGAACACTTGTGCTCTTTTCATGCCCATCCATTCTGCAAGACACAAACCATGGACCAAAGCCTCATACTCAACATCATTATTCAAGCATGTGAACTCTAGAAGCGAAAAGCTTTGAGGGTTTTTGATCTAGTTAGGGATACCAGACGGACACCTACTCTGGAATCAACCTTGCATTTGGTGCCATCAAAATACAATGTCCATAAACTGTTATCACTTGGTTTGCTAGGCTCTTCCTACTCTTTTACCAATTTTGAGAAGACTTGGTTATCAACTTAGATCACATAGGTGCCCAATCCAGTAGCACGAAAGTTCCCGAACGGGTCGAAGTCGATAAACTGATTGAGGAGGACCTCCTCTTTGTGGGTTCAATCACTTGTGTCCTCCTCATCTTCTAACATTTCTATGCATTATGTCTCCCTTTTTTAGAAGGAGCTATGCATTGCTTGAAAGCATAGGACATCATTGTCTGTTATATGTTTTGGGTGCAAGGATTCAGATAGGATCTTCATCTTTTCCCCATGCTTGGTCCACAACATTAGATGAGACCAATCGAGCGCTAAATATCCAGCAAGCTTCGCTATAAAGTCCCTTGAAAGGCACATCCTAAATACTAGGGGGATGTCAATCACGAATAATTTTTGTGTGAGGGTTTGGCTTGGACACGAGAAGAGGGCTAAAAAAAGATCATTAATGCGGCCAATGGTCAGGACCTTCTTCCTATCTAACTACATGATTCCTTTCTCGAGAGGCTCATACTTGAGTTTTAGGGTGTCAACCACTTGTTTAGGCATGAAAATAGTACTAGCTCTTGAATCAATCATGTTATTATGTAAGAGCTTATATCCCACAATAAGTGTTAAAAATAAAGGTGTGGGCTTTGGTTTGCTTACCTCTTTCACGTTTGTATCATCTGCAACATTTATGTATGTTGCAGCTCTCGAAGGTTGGGGGTCTGATGCAGGCTCCTTGTCTTTAACTTGATTACATGGTGGAATCACATCCATTCATGGTATTTATTCTTATTTATTTAATGCCTCCAAGAGTAACATATTTTGCTTTGAGATTGATATAATGTCCCACAAAGATACATTAGTGGGCACCTTCTTCAAATGTTTGACCACGTTGAGTGATCTTACTGGTGAGACCTTGGGTTTGAACGATAGTATCTCTTTCATCTTTGAGAGAGGTCACTCTGCATGGACGAGCTCTGTAATGTATCCACCTCTTTCTTTGGTAATGGTAGAGCTTGTGACTGATCAGTGGGTCAGGTTTGCATGACTTGCTCCACTTGTGGTTGATGTGGATGTGGGCGTTGTTGAGCCTGTTGCACGTATTCTCCAGTGAGTCTTTTTTTGGATCTTGTGTTGTAGTCTGACTGTACTTGTGGGGCACTAGTCGTCAGAGCATCATTTGAAAATACATCTTATTCTTCCATCCAAGAGAAGAGCGCTTGGTCTAGTGCAATATTCAACTCTTTCTCTAAGGACATCTCTTGTGTTTGCACTATGCAGTGGGCATTCTCCATTCTGGGAGACTTATATTCTTTTGTGCCTAAAAATAAGCCTTGGCTCCTTTTCTCTGCTATCTTTTGCTGAAGATTTCCTCTTGGACAATTTCATGGCATAGGGCTATCATTACATGGGAAGAACCATGCGTTCTCATCTTTTGTCAGATTATTTTGGCCTAGGACAAAATCTTTGCTTGGACTATTCTTGATGGTATGAAGTGGCATGGTGAGTGGGACTATCTGGTTTGTAAGTCCCAGTTGCTAAATTATTCCCCTCAAAACTCCTTGATGCGTCTTTTGTTGATAAGATGGCCTTCCTCCTTGATAGGTCTGTGTGGGAGGCTTCATAGGTGCTGCTTGATATCGTCAAATGAAGACAAGCTCATTCACAAAGGACTGCTTGAGGTTCTTCATATCATTGACATCCATTGTTAATGAAGAGGAGCCCAACATACTGGGTTGCGCACCAGGTTATACATGCATGGATGGTGGTACAACTGATGTGGTCACTTGTAGAGTGGAGGTGCTTGGAGTTGATTCTTCCTAGGGGCCACCCAATATTTTGGAAAACATGGGAATCGATGGACATGGTGGAAGATTTGCAACACCGATCAGACTATTTTCTACTCGTACAACCAGATCGTATGCGTTGGACAAAGTATCTCCTCCCATAGACTGCACCATGATTGTGATGTCTGAATTGAAAGCCTTTAGATAAAACATGAATGCCATGGTTGTCAAAGGCCTGGTTGTAATAGGAATCCTTTGCTAGGTTTTGTGAAAACTATTGTTGAAATCGCTCATAGCCTCTTGTGGGGCTCTTTTGATGGTGATTAATTGTTGTAGCAAAGAGTAGTGATCTCCCTTTTTTGAGAAGCACTCAAACAACTTCTCTCCGAGTTTATCCCAAGAGCGGATAGAACTGGAAGAAAAATACTTGTACCAGTCTCTGGATTTTCCTTTGAAAGACGCAGCTGGTAACCTAAGAGCAACATTTTTTTCCATGATATTATTATTAAATAGGACAACTAAGAGGGGGGGTGAATCCGTTGTCACATATTTTAACCTTTAATTTAATCAATGGAACTAATACTTAAAACTGCTTAAATGATTAATCATCAAATGCCAATACAAAAACTCAAATCCAACACATAAACACAATAACACCAGATTTATGTGGAAAATCCATTAAGGGAAAAACCACGATGATGATTAACTCACACTATAGAGAATATCAAAACCAATTACAAAAGGCTCACTGCCTAAAATAAGGCTCACTGCTTGAGATAAGGCTCACTTCCTGAAACAAGGACTCATTTTCCAACAGGGCTACAAACTAGAGGGATTAGTGCCACAGAGATACAAAGAAGACTTGTTACAGAGATACTACAATCCCAATGCAACAAAGGATTCCACCATAGTTACTTGATCAACTTGCATGAATGATAGAGTTCGCCTTCTACTCACTGCATCTGAAAAATCAACATTAAGATTCACATTGATCTTCCACACACATCTCACACACACTTTCTAAATAACATCAATATCACATCTACTCTTTCACTTATCTTCCTTCTTTGCTCTTGTATGTTTTTCATTACTAGCTCATCCTGTATTTATACTATCTCCAACCTTGACAAAGATCCAAATTCGGCCATCCAATTTAAAATTCAAATTAGGTCAATGCCAAACATCCTAGGGTGGAATTAGAATGAGGGCAACCCAAAACATGCTTCACTGGGACTTAAAATAGATCCAACACACTTCATTAACTTCAAAGATAGTGCTTAACAAAAGGTCAGCCAAACCAGTGTATAACACATACAACAATTAAGCTCGAAACTTTCACAAACCAAAAATATCTTCAATGCAACCAAAACATCTTGACTCTAGAACCACAAGCCAAAAGACTTCATCAAAGAGAAATTCAAACCAACAACTTTTTTCCCGGACCTCAACTAGAACACAAAAAAACATAGTTCACAACTGGTGAACACAACTTGAACTTCTCAATGAACCAACAACCAAAAATATGGATATAGCAACCATGAACAACCATAATCAACATGTCTGAACCACATGAAAATAGGGGAAAATACCGAAGCAACAACTGAATACCTGTAAAATTTATTTAATACAATTTTCTCAATATCCTCAACATATACAACCAATAACAACTAGTAAATAACCAGTTGACAAGTTGGAATCAATGACAACACCTTCATTCCTTTCTCCATTCTTGTAAAAATCTCTCCCTTTTTCATTGATGGCAACACATGATGTGAAAAACCATCAAAGACACCACTCAGAATTTTTTGAATATACTTCTCCGGATTTTTCTTTTTTCTTCTCCCCCTTAGAAGACCATCTTCCTCATTACCTGCTTTCTCTTATTAGCTTTCTCTCCTTTTCACATGCTTTCTCTCCCTCTTTGAAATCAATGGAAAATACAAAAGATATGTTCACTGAATCTTCCTTTGACATGAAAACAAAATACTCACAATGACAACACTTGAAACTACTTGCTCCCCCTAAGAGGTAGCCACCAAAACATCAGTCCAAAAAGATAGAACCATGAATCCACCAAACTGATGCATCTCTAAATGCATCTTAGTTTATGAAAGGAGGGGCAATAAACCCTAACTTCTCTCGGAGATACTCAAAAGTATCTTTAGGAAGAGCCTTTGTGAAAATATCAACAATCTGATCCTTCATTGGAACATACTCAAGTTTTACTTCATTCTCCATGAACTTCTCTCTCAAGAAATGATATCTAATAGATATATTCTTCATCCTCGACTGCATCATAGGATTCTTTGAAATGTTAATTACAATTGTATTATCATAGAAGATAGAAATGGGATCATCATATAGCACTGTGGTATCTTTTAATGTATGTTTGATCCATATAAATTGTGTACAACAAGATACAGCAGCAATATACTTAGCTTCAATAGTAGAAAATGAGACTGAATCTTTCTTCTTACTCAACCATGCCACTAATCTTCATCCAAGAAAGAATGCACCACCACTTGTACTCTTTCTGTCATCTACACATCTAGCCCAATCTGCATTTGTATAGGCACTAAGTGTAAAGTCAGTATCTTTAGGATACCGCAATCCATAATCCAGAGTTCCATTCAAATGTCTAAATATTCTTTTAACAACATGTTTTTCCTTTGAATCTTCTTTCAAAAATCTAGCCACAAGACAAACCACATGCATAATATCCAATGTAGTAACAGTCAAATACAATAATCCACCAATCATAGATCTATACTTGCTCTGATTAGCCTTAGGCGAATCATCATCTTTACCCAATTTGCAACTAGTCACCATAGGAGTACATACCTATTTGGAACCAGCCATGTCCCAAACTTATTTAACATCTCTCTCACATACTTAGACTGTGAAATGAAAATTCATTTCTTTATTTGATTAATCTGTACCCCAAGAAAGAAATTCATCTCCCCAAACATAGACATTCAAAATTCTTTCTGCATTTCTTCCACAAACATCTTGCACATATTTTCATTTCCTCCAAAAATAATGTCATCAACATATACAAATATAATCAATATTTTATCATTATCAATCTTAAAGTATAAATTATTGTCTGTTGTACCTTTGTTAAATCCTTGCCAAATCAAATACCTATCTAACTTTTCATACCAAGATCTAGGATCTTTCTTCAATCCATATAAAGCTTTCTTCAATCTGCACACCATATCCAATTGATCTATTAACTGAAATCCTTTCGGTTGTTCCATGTAAACTTCTTCTTCCAACTAACCATTCATAAATGTTGACTTGACATCCATCTGATAGACATTGAAATATTTATAAGCAACCAATGCCAAGAACACACTTATAGCTTCCATTCTTGCTATCATGGAAAAAATTTCCTAAAAAATCTATGCCTTCTACTTGTGAGTAGCCTTTACACACAAGCCTCACTTTATTTTTGACAACTTCTCCATTCTCATTGAACTTATTTCTGAATACCCATTTTGATCCAATGATATTTTTGTCTGTCGGTCTTGGGACCAATTCCCAAGTCTAATTCTTCTCAATTTGTGAAATTTCTTGTTTCATGGCTTCCTTTCAATGTTCATCTTTACATGCTTCACTTAATGTCTTGGGCTCAATCTCAAAGAATAGACACAAATTTACTTTAGCAGTAGCTTTGCTTCTAGTTAACACGCCTTTTGTCTTGTCTCTAATAATCTTATTTTCTAAATGATTCCTCTGTACATATTTCAGTGTCCTAGAGGACATCATCGAAGCATCTTCTTCTCTTTCATCATGTTTATCTTGCTTCTCTTGCTCATCTTTATCTTATTTTTCCATAATTTCTTATATTCTTGCACAATCATCTTCATTAGACATATATCCATCAATATAAATGAAATTATTCATTGTCTCATCAACCTTCACATTCAAGCTCTCTAAAAATTTTCTCAGTCTTTTATTGAAATATTTGTATGCCTTGATTTTAGTAAGATACCTAAGAAATATTCCTTCATCACTTCTTGCATCAAACTTACCCAAATTTTCCTCATATCTTTTGATATAGCATTTGCTTCCGAATACCTTGAAATATTTAACTGTAGGAATTCTTCCTTGCCATAGCTCATAGGGAGTCTTTGTACTATTTTCTCTAGCTTGAACTCGATTGAATACATAAAAAGAAATATGAATAGCTTCTTTCTAGTAAAATTCTGATAAACCAGCCTCAGTAATCATTGATCTAGCAACCTCTTGAATTTTTCTATTTTTCCTTTCAACAACTCCATTCCGCTGAGGAGTTCTCGGGGAAAATAACCGTCTCTTTATTCCATGCACTTCACAAAACATATTGAACTCATGGGAGGTAAATTATCCACCTCTGTCACATCTCAACCATTTTATCCTCAAATTCACTTCATTTTCAACCATAGCCTTCAATTCCTTGAATCTATCTGACACATTTGATTTCTCTCTAAGAAATGTAACCCATGTATATCTAGAATAATCATCAATTAAAAGAATAAAATACCTTTCACCAATTAGACTTATCACTCTCATAGGACCAGAAAGATCTGTATGAACTAAATCTAGTAGTCCAGTAGTAGATTGTTCCTTTGATCTATAATGACTTCTTGATTGCTTCCCAAGTTGACAATTCCTACAAATAGCTTTAATAGGCTTTGTAATTATTGGTAAATCTCTCACGACCTAAACAACACTAATCCTTTCCAAGTTATCAAAATTCATGTGACACATAATCCTAATATGCCATAACCAACTACCATTTATCTGAGTAATAAAGCATCGTCCATCAACACCCTTAAGTTAATAGATATTTCCTTCAAATTTATTTCCTATAGCAATCAATGTTCTGAATTCTTTCTGGATCTCACATTTCTCATCCTTAAACACAAGATCATATCCTTTTCTACACATCTGACCAACACTCCAAAAATTGTGCCTTAATCCCTTAACATAGTAAACATCGTCAGTATGATGCTTGCCATCAAAACTTACTAAACTTATCCCACAAATTTTAGCACCAGTATCATCTCCAAACATAACCAAGCCTCCATCATATTTTTCAAGCTTAACAAATTTACTCTTATCACGAGTCATGTGATGTGAACAACCACTATCAACTACCCAAAAATTATTTTCTTGTTTAACATGTAGGGCAGAGATAACCATACCTTCATCTTTCTCCTTCTCCTTCTTCAGAGTGCTTTCTTTTACCTGTTTTTCTAAATCAATAGAAGTAGGTTCATCCTTAATCACCAAGAACAAGAATTCATTGTCATTTGGATCTTCATATTTTGAATCTTCATCTAAAATACTAGCATTCTCATTCACATAGTAATCTTTGTTAATATTCTTTCCTTTCTTTTCTTTCTCATATCTTTGTTTATTTATTTTTTCTCTTTCCGAACACTTTGCAGCATAATGACCTATTTATCCACAACTAAAGCATTTAAAGGGAAACTTACATTCATACTTACTGGATCCTTTTCTCATTCTTCTTACAAAGTCAACTTCTATTTCATCAAAGTTCTCTTCATCTGGATCTTCGGCTTTTGTAGCTTTAAAACAATCTTTGATTTACCTCCATATCTTAGACTCGACTTCCTCATTTCATAAGATGTCAAAAACCCTAGCAACGGATCCTTCGTACAAGTCTTATAATCTATATTATGCTCAATAGCATTCACCTTCTCACTGTAAGCATCAAGAAGAGTTATGAGAATCTTCTTTACAATCCTATTTTCATCTATAGTAGCGCCAGGAGATCACATTCCAGCCACTACCTCATCCAATCTCTGTACATAAGCTTTAACATTTTCATCTTCGAAAATATGTATAAGATCAAACCGTGTTTCCAAATTCAACAATTTTGCCTATGTAACTCTTGCATCACCATCATGTGCTCTTCCTAAAGCATCCCAAACTTCCTTAGCTGTCTTTAAATTTTGAACCTTAATCAACTTAGAATGTACCAAAATATTCTTCAAGATGAACTTCACCTTATTGTTCGCTTCATGTAATTTGACTTCTTTAGGTGTACTTAGACCATTAGTAGGAGGATTGTAAGGATTTTTGCAAGCTTTCTCCACAAAATAACTGTAATACTCTAGATATTCTTCCATCAAATCTTTCCAAATACCATAATTAGTTCCATCAAACCTCAAATAATCAAAGACCATCTTGCTAGCCATCCCATACCTTCCTCAAGCGGTTAAGCTCTTCACCAAGGAACCAAGCTCTGATACCAATTGTTGAATAGGAAAACTGAGAGGGGGGGTGAATCAGTTGTCACAGTTTTTAACCTTTAATTCAATCACCAGAGCTAATACTTAAATTTTTTTAAATGATTAATCATCAAATACCAATGCAGAAACTCAAATCCAACACATAAACATAATAACACTAGATTTACATGGAAAAACCAATGAGGGAAAAACCATGGTAAGGATTAACTCACACTATAGAGAATATCAAAACCGATTATAAAAAGGCTCACTGCTTAAAACAAGGCTCACTTCCTGAGATAAGGCTCATTGCTTGAAACAAGGACTCACTATCCAACAGGGCCACAACCTAGAGGACTCATTGCCACAAAGATACAAAGAAGAGAAAGAAGACTTTTTACAGAGAGACTACAATCCCAATACAACAAAGGATTCCACCTAGTTACTTGATCAACTTGCATGAATGATAGAGTTCATCTTCTACCCACTACATCCATAAACTCAACATTAAGCTTCACACTGATCTACCACAGACATCTCACACACACTTTCTGAAGATCATCAATGTCACATATACTCTTTCACTTATCTTCCTTCTTTTCTCTTGTATGTTTTTCATTACTAGCTCATCCTATATTTATACTATCTTCAACTTTCAAAAAGATCCAAAGTCAGCCATCCAATTTCAAATTAAAATTAGGTCGATGCCAAACATCCTGGGGTGGAATTAGAATGAGGGTGAACCAAATAAATGCTTCACCGAGACCCAAAATAGATCCAACATGCTTCATTAACTTCGAAGATAGTGCTTAACACAAGGTCGACCAAACCAGTGTAAAACACATAGAACAATTAAGCTAAGAACTTCAGAAATAAAAAATAACTTCAATGCAACAAAAACATCTTGACTCTAGAACCACAAATCAAAATACTTCATCAAAGAGAAATCTAGACCAACAACTTTTCTCCCAGACCTCAACCAGAACACAAAAAAACATAGTTCACAACTGGTGAACACAAATTGAACTTCTCAACAAACCAACAACCAAAAATCTAGATATAGTAACCTTCAACAACCATAAACAACATGTCTGAACCACACAAACATAGGGGAAAATACCAAAGCAACAACTAAATACTTGTAAACTTTCTTTAATACAATTTCTCAATATCCTCAACATATATAGTCAATAACAACTAGTAGATAACTAGTTTTCCAGTTGAAATCAATGACAATACCTTCATTCCTTTCTCCATTCTTACAAAAATTATGTACTCTGCAAACCTTCGCTATATCTTGGAGATTTTTAGAAGGAGTCTTGAAATCCTCCCCAAAAATCTTTGGGATTGCCTTGAGAGAATTGGCGGGTATGGCAGGCCATACATCTAGGGGCATAGGTGGTTGTAGCGGGCTACCTCTATCCCAAATTACAAAATTTCTATGATTGGGAGCACCTATATGAGCCATTATGAATAGATTTCTATGGATAGAATATATGGGTATTCTGATTTGGAAAGTTTGACCTCCTGGTGGAGTAGATAAGGCTTTGGATTGCAGGCTAACACTTCTTACCTGGTTGCTTCTTACAAGAAATACGAAACCTGTAAGTCTTCTTCTCCTAGGTGTAGAGGCAAGTAATTGGGAGTACTGGAAATGGCCTCTCAAAGAATCTCTTGTTTGAAATCTAGGCATGAAATTTATGACCTCTTTTCTTGGTCTAATTTAAAAAATATTTCTAACTTTCAACTAGACATTTGAAAATCTTCGGGTCCCACCAAGTGTGCCAAAAAAATAACTTTTGATCTTTAAAGCTTGTAGTTCTTTGAACAACCTTATGGGAAATTCAGCGAGTGGGAGACCAATTTGCACCTCACTGAATGACCTCTAAGATTTTTATAGAAATCCGGCTCTTATTTGTGTTTGAGGAGGAAAGGGTAGAAAGAAATGTGAATAAAACATAAATATGGAGATGTGCCAAAGCTTTCACAACATTTCAAACCTTAACTATTCCTTATAATTGATATGATAGACATAGAATGTCGCACACCCTTAATTTTTGGGAAGAGAATGAGCAACAAAGGTTAGAGAAAGCCCAATGCAATACTTCAAATTTCCCCATGGGAAGCACCCATTAAGGTCTGATCAAACATAAGAAAACTCTAAGATTAACATAAATATTCATAAATTTATAGAATCTTTCCTCCTTTACAATAAAACATGAAAAATGGCATATCCTTTACAGAAAATGGAAGAGTTTAATAGACATGATCCAATTTCTAAAAGCTAGCATTCAACATAGAAGCCTAACAATATATGAATTAATTATCCAAACTACCAATGTAAAGCTTTTAACACAATGTTTTCAACATGAATGAAATATGAAAAAGAAATTTGACAAAGGCCATAGCATGCACAATTTCAAAGATTTCTCCCAAATAGATCAAACTTCTACGATTATATAAACTAAAAACAAAGGTCGGATGCCATTTTGATGATAGTTTGAATTAAATATAACATGCTAGAGAGAACAATAGTATTATGTAAAGACCTTCCTACATCTAATAAAATAGAACTCCCTAATAATATCTATATCCTACAAAAATATTTTTGAAGAAAATAGCTAAAAAATTTCTTTTTTTTTACTCCATGCTGCCAACCCCTATTTATAGCCAGAAGAAGAAGACACCACCACAAACATTTTAGAAGTAGAAACTACCAGATGCCTAAATGTGGTAGTCCATGATCTGATCTTAGATCTTGATTAGATCACAACAATATTCACTCATTAAGTCTCAACTTTTCATTAATGGCTTTGGATATTTTAGCAAAGATAGGTGTAAAAAAAAATCAGATTTAGCACAACCTACAAAAAATTTGATCAATCAACCATGGAGGCTGATGACTCCAACTCAAAGGTTCCAAACTGAAAGTAAGATGCCCATCGTGCTCCTCGATAAACTCCTCCCCAAAATATCCTTCCATGGAATATACAAAATTTCTCGACAAAGATAGATGATGTGCCAAGCAAGCAGACAATTTTAGACTTGTGAGATTAGTTTTTAAGAAAATCCCCACCAAGCTAACACATGTCTCAATTTATGCCTTAAAAAGAAAATGATATGTATATAAATCCACAAAACCATCACGTGGCACATTGCACACCTTTATGCAAGAGCAATCTTCATCCTTTGGGCATAGATTCATCCTGAAGCGAAAAAGAAGTAAGGACTACAAACCAAAGAAAAATTTTAAGGGAAAAATTGCTTCACACTATGATGATAGAAGGATAAATCCATACTGATATTCTCTGTATGTATGGTGGTTGAACATGATAGTATCTGGGGTGGAGCCAAATTGTTCCAATCAAATGTACTCCTTTTTTGATTTAATATAGGGTGCTGCCTCTTAGCAGCTATTAATCGAGCAAAAAAAATTAGTAATGAAATGTCAACCATTTATTTTTGGAAATCTAATGGTTCTAGTGTTATTCCGGAGGTTTGAATTCACAAGTCTAGTGCTTCAGACATTTTCTTCAGGAATGCAACTATAGCCGTCCATCAAAAATTCATTGAATAGTCGTGGGTTATATTGATTTGCATTGACATATGGCTTCAAACATAATGAATATGTTGACACTTGTCCCCATTCTGGAGACTTTATTAAGGAATTTGGATGTGTAGAAAATTTATCCTGAAATAGAACAATATGTAGCATTTGATATTTTTGCCACCAACGCTATGCTTTATTATTGGCATACCAGTTTATTTTGCCAATGAATTTTTCTATTGGTTTTAGATTATGTTTAATTCGCCAATGGTTTTTCTTCTTCATTTGAAAAAAGGTTTAGTTCACCAATAAAAATATATTTTTTAGCTTGATTTTTTTTTTAAATCGCCAACAAAAATATTTTATTTGTTTGAGTACAAATTTAATTCACCAATAGAAATATCTTATTGGTTTGAAAACATGTTTAATTCGCCAATGGAAATATTTTATTGGTTTGAAAATAGGTTTTAATCGCCAATGAAAATATTTTATTAGTTTTAAAAAAAATGCAATTTGCCAGGATTTTTTGCAAACTTCTAGCAATTACAAAAGATTCACTAATTGAGATATTTTTCCCCAAAAAAATTAAAAAAATCGCTAATAAAATTAAATTTTTAGCAAGATGTATACAAGATTCACCAAGATTTTACACCTTCGTCGAGGGGGGGTTCTTAAAGTTATCCCTAACACTCACACATGCTAAAATTGTGATCCACTCCCTACTTTTGGAGATTAAGTAGGGAACACATCTATAAAACATTCATTTTTTTAAAGGAAAGTTGCTACCAAGGGAGAAGCTCCCAATATATTAATCAGAAAAAAGTTTACAATTGAGATCCTAGCCACAAAGATAGAAGCAAGAGCCAAATGAATTCCTAAGAACCCATAGACTATGCAAGGGAGGGGGAATACACAAGGTAGGCTTATTAATTCATTTTATTCCTAACCAAACTATCCTGCACCATAGTAATGGCCTCGATCAGTAATACGTTCTTGAGAGCAGGCAAAAGCCTGCCTACCATTGTTCGCTTCCTTCTACACATACAAACATGAGCTAGCTTGTTAAGGGTGACATACCATTGCTTTGATGATTTTTCGTAAGAAGCAAGTACTCTTTCCATAATATTCTTTCTAGAAGAATGCATTGACAACAATGCTCTTTAAAGTACATATAATCCACAACCTTATCTTCTGGCAATGTAGAGCTGAAACTAAGACCAACATCGATCAAAACCAATGGTTTGGAATCACCATGAATTATCATATTTTATGTGGTTAGATCACCATGCACCAAACCTCCATCATGTAAGTGCCATACATCCCAACCAATACCAAGTCATCCTAGATTACCTATAAAATCCTCAATTCTAGTCTGGTGCCTAGTTGGGCAAGGCATCCCATGGCATGATGAATCATCCACCTTAGCATTCTGGTCCTTTAAGATAAAATTTTGAAGATCATCCCATTGCTGACAATCATTCAAAATGATAGAAGGCGCAACTTGGTCAATAGTTCAGCTCAAAAGATAATCAACGACCCTATGTGCATTTCTAAAAATGTGTTTTATTGTGTAATCTGAGATACAATATAACAAGGCTCGTGCACTATTCACCCATTTCATGAAATTTTAGCATGTAGTTTTTTGCAGAAATGATAGCCTTGATCACAATTAAGGAATCATCTTCAATTTCAACATGGTTTAGGTATCTAGAACCCATTCTTGTAATAACTCAAATGCCATAATTTATGCTAGCCTATACCCCAGTTTCATCATAATTCTAAATTATTCTTGGTCACACATATTAGTTCTTGTTGTATAAGTTCTCCAAGTTGTCATTAAAAGGATGTGACAATGGAGGGCCTTATTATAATTTCTCTATCCATGTCCACACCTTCTGGGTTGATTTGAGTTGAGAAACTTGAAGACCATGGCCAATGTCATCCATGTCCTTTCACCAATGAATAATTTTTCCCTCCTCATCTTCAGATAATATGGTTCATGGACCCCTCTATTTTGTGGTGGAAACTCCATTTAGCCATGCCCCAAAACTTCTAGGGAGGATTCCCCACTTGATTGTTTCACCCTCAATGGATATATGGTTATCTTTAATATTTTCTACTACACTTTGGATGTCAAAAAGAGACTGGAATGAGTTTTGGAGATATTTAAGGACCCCAAGTGTATGCAATAAGATTGAACAACATCAATAGGTGACTCACAACCTGATTGAGCATTACCAACTAGTGCTTCCAAACCTAATTGACCAATGTTAATAGGTGGTTTTAAACCTAAACCATGTGTTGAGTGGTTTGCATATTCATGAACAAAAAATATTCTTTGTTGGGAATTATTGTATCTTCAATGGAAAATTATGTAGAAGTAAACTTCACTCCATGAGTCACTTTAATTGTGCACCTTCCAGATGTTCTCTTTCCCTTTTTACCTTGTGCCATACTTTTGACTAAACCTACATGAGAAGCAAATAGTAACAATACTTGTAGCATTGCTGATGAATGTGTATGAAAGAATAAAAAATATAACTAGTTATACTTGTGACAAAAGTAGATATATGTATGAAAAAGAAAAAAAGTATAAACATACATGGTAAGAAAAATATATGCATGAACTGTACTATTTTTTTAAGGAACATAGTGCAATAGTTGTTTGAAGAACATAGTGGCGAAATATTTGCTTAAAACTTAATTTGATGGTATATATGTATACTTGTAATATGTAAACCCTTAATATATACCCTATATAAAAAATATATACAAACATAACAACAAAGCCTTGTGTAGACAATCATATATATAATAATGAGCATCTATGTTGTGATGATTATAGATGGTTTATTGATGAAAGGAAACAACGGTTTTAGAATCAAACCCTAAATAATGAGGGTATGTCTTTTGATTATATCACCTTAAAGAGGGAAAATGGGTAATGAGAATGAGTTACCCCTACACAAATTGCACAATGATGGGAGAAAAACATAATTATAATAGAAGAATAGATTCAAAAATACAATTTTATGCAAATTGAGAGGACAAATGATAGCTTGATGTTACCTAGATCTATGGAGAGTATCCTATAGGCATGTCATATTATGGAGAATATAATTGGCCAAGAGCTATGCACGATGAAAATAATAAAAATAAATAATTGGAATATTATAGTTTTTTGAATAACATAGTGACATATTACTAGTTATACTTGTTAATATTGGAAAATGGCTTAATAAGTTAGCATATATGTGTTTAGTTGGTATGCGAAATATGGCATACTAGTTATACAAATTTTCATGGATATAAACGAGGGTATTTGAAAGTTAACTTGTAAGAGAAAGAGAGCATTGAATTTAAAAAAGTAGTTAAACATGGATCCCACTAAACAAATGTGATTATATACAAGCTATAAATCAATTCATCGACATATATATATAGATGGATAGATAGATAGATAGTATTGTTGTGTTAAGTTGGTAATTAGGCATACAATATATATACATAGTTTCATGAATATAAATGATAGTTTTATTAATTAAACCCATCAAAAAAGATAGCCATGAATTTATAATAGTGGTAAAAATGGAAACCCTCCATAGAATACATGACTATATAGACTATATATTAAGAGATTTGACTATGCTAATATCTATACAAATTTTTATTTATATGTTTGTATATAACATTGACAGACAATATATATTAAACCCACCCTTGTGTAACAATTTATTAGTCTTTCTACTTATGAAAACATGAAACTAACTACTACATATATCACTATGTATGTATGTAGTCATTTACAAAGTAACATACATTGATAAGGCAATGAGAATACGTCAATGTACGAACCTAAAGATGTTTGGATAGTTGAGGAATTTGAAGAGGATGATTGGTGATGTTCTCTATAATGCAAAGGATATTAATTGAAAAGCTAGAGGAAATTGATGCTTTGTATAACACAAAGGATATTAACTGAAAACTTGGAGGAAATTGATGTTTTCTATATTGCCGAGAATATTAGCAAAAAAAAATGGAGAAAATTAATAGTCTATTGCATTGTGAGAATGAAGCTGCCTATTTCCCTTTTATGATCCATTCAAATTTGAAAAATGGATGCATTCATTCTAGTTGTTGAGTTTGAAATTTGGATTAGTTCAATAGTATTTGATCATTTGAATATGTAGTTGCAATTTCTATATGAATTAAACGATAACATGAGTGAATTTTGAATTATTTTGTGTTTGTTATTTGGTACGAGAGCCTTACACCATTTATTGTTTGCACAGGTACCTTAGTAAATGGAGTTAACCCATGTGGATGTGAGATTCTATATGAGAGAATGTACACTTGTCAGCCCATAAAGTTGGTAGGAGTTTGAATTTATGTCAGATAAGGATCCAATAATTGTGCATGAAGATGTGTAGATATAATTTGTCATGAGTATTGCACCTTATACAAATGAATGATTATTAAAAATATTCAAAATTTTAAGATATTACAAAAATGAGTATTTTAGAACAACTTATCTTATATTAGAAATGAATTTGCATGTGTAATTGATTACATTCATTGATCAACTACACATTCACATGTGAAAAACAACATTTGCTTCTATTTGAAGAATTAGGTGGGCAAGGAATGAACAGAAACATACTTCCCCCCTTTTTATTTTCAGCGTGGAAGCAATTGGAAATTCGGGTTCCATTTTTCAAATGTGGAACGAAGTGGGTATGTGGATTTTTAAAACTATGGATATCGTATTGTGTATCTAGTTAAAAATTACGATCAATTGGGTATTGCCTGCGTCTAGAAAGCACGCGTCGTGGCGGCGTCTGTCCACAAGCGCATGTGTTGAAACAAAAAAGCGGCTACATGCAAGCAATTGTAAGCAATGAACATTTATGGTACAAGGATCTAATTCAAGTATCTCATCTCTCTCTTCATAAATATCTAGTCTGTGCTCTTTAATTTCAGCATCCGACTTCATCTTTTGCTACCTATCATATATAGATTTCGGTAAGATTTTTGTTCTGGCTCTGTTTCTTTTTCCTATTCCTCGCTTGTTTACAGATCTCTTCTCTGAGTGCCAATGCCATTCAAATGTTATTACAGCCTTTCATCTACAGTTTAAGTGGAGGAGATGACGCAGGAGCATTTTGTGTTGATTCATGGACTGGGGCACGGAGCTTGGTGTTGGTATAAAGTGATTGCCTTGCTGCGGCGACAAGGCCACCGAGCTGTAGCTTTGGATCTTACTTCTAATGGCATTAACAGGGAAACCCCTGCCCATGAAGTCAAATCCCTTGCCCAATATTCTCATCCTCTTCTTCAATATCTCAGTGCCGTACCCAGTGCAGACACAGTAATTATCCTTCTGCCAACTGAAGATATAAACATTAAATGTTTCAACACTTATTTGTAATCTTTTCTCAAGTTAAACTTGGAGAACTATTTACCACTTTTGATGTTTGACAATTAAACCTACATAAATATTTAGTGAAATATGTAATTGGATATTGCAGGTGATTGTTGTGGGGCACAGCCTAGCAGGAAGTGTTGTATCATATGCAATGGAGATGCATCCGCACAAGATATCCAAGGCCATATTCATAGCCTCCTTCATGCCCCGCACCAACCAGAGCTACCTGGCCTCCTCTTTCCCTCAGGCACCTTCCAGTTCACACTGTTTTTTGTTTCAATTGATCCAATTACTTGAGGGTAGTCTGAGTTCTGACCAAGGAATACATTCATTTATGTATAGGCGTTTCCAAGGCTGTTGGCGAATGGAGTAGTGAAGTTAAACTACATCGAAGGAAAGAGCTCGGAACAGCCCATCTCTGCTTCCTTCAATCTAGACCACGTTAAAGAATATCTGTACAACGAGAGCTCAGAGGAGGTGAGGTTCCCTTTGCTATTATAATGGTGAAAGCATAGTTAGAAGACATGCAGATGGCTTACAGTAAACAGTTGCATTGTTTGTTTAAGTCCTTCTAATAGAGATAGCTAAATAAGATAATGAAATGATTTTGCAGGATGTGAGCCTGAGCAAGTTACTCCTGACACCAACGCCATATTCAGTGGCAGAGGAGGTCCTTCACCTGACTCCCCAAAACTATGGAAGCGTGCAGAGATTCTACGTGAGGACAGAGGAGGATAAGCTGTTCCTTCCCCAAGACCAGGACTACACCATTGCACAGAATCCTCCTGAGAGAGTATTCCCCTTGGAAGGCAGCGATCACTCTCCTTTCTTTTCACAACCTCTTACCCTCTGCAATCTTCTTGAGAAGATCGCCTACCTCTGATTTCATTTTTTCACATCTATAATACGCAATACTTAGTGCAGCCAGCACTCTAGTGAGAATTCATTTTACCTTTGACTGTGTATGTTATCACAAATAATTAATAGAAGGTAAAAATGGCAAAACAAAAAAAAAATACTACTATAAATTAACAAATTTATTTCTTTTTAACTTTTAAAACTAATATATATTAAATGTCTTTATTTTTTTAATTGGAAGAATAATAATGATGTATTATTCTATTTTTTTAAATTTTTTTTTAAAAATTATTTTAATGAGATAGTTGTTTCTTTAAGTTAATATGTGAGAATGAAATTAAAATAAGTTTTAAATTTGAACATTCTCAATTGTTATGAGCCAATTTATCACATATTTGTGTAATATGTTGATAGATGCATTGAAAAATATTCAATTTGCACTTAATTTCATATGAGAGAATAATTAAAATGTAATAAATAGTTAGATCTGCATTATCATCATATAGACTATGTATATGTCTATTTATGTTGTCTTCGATATTAATCATAACCAAACTAACTTAACCTATCAAAGGGGTTTGACTTTAAAAAACTTGTTTACCTATTTAGGAAACAAACTCCTAAGCATATTTAGACACCATCATGACAAATTCAACTATCTAGGAAATTAATGTGACTACGTTTTCAAGTGCATATTCTATCAAAATTAATTTTGTACATCACAAATCAAATCCATGTAATAGATGGAGTCTTACAACACTCATGATTAAATGCAACAAATAGCTAGAGAATGAATTGCAAAGTTTTTAAAAATGATATAGAACTTGAGATAGTCATCTTACAATGTGAAATAATATGAGATAATTTACTAATTTGTTTGGAAGGTTTATCAAAAATATGGTTGGGTTCTAGCTGATTTGCCACCACGTGCTTGCCTTTATCACTACTAGTAGGTCAAGAAAGATCTATTCGAGTTGAGTATTCGGAAACTAAACCATTTTTATTTCAACGATATTGGACTAAGCTCCTTTAGGGTGAAAGTTCAAAGTTGTTTCTCACTTAAATATAAAGGAAATGGTCAACAATAATCTTACTTTTTAACCTGAATAATTAGAAAGTGACATATATTTTTTGGATTTTGAAATGACAAAAACTAATGAAATGTAGATTTTTTAGTGTGTTCTTTTATATTTTAGAAAAATTATTTGAATGTATTTTTTCTAAAATTGACACTATAATTTAATTGCTAATAAAATACTATAAAATGAGGCTAAGTGGGACTCAACTTTTAATATAACTTTAAAAAAAGTGCAATTTTATTTTTGTACCTATAACTTAAAACTTTAGTGTATGGATTAATTCTTTCTCAATTTAATAAATATTTATTTGAACTAAATCTTGAAACATGCATATGCTAGAAAGAAAATAGTTTTGACAAGATGCAACTTTTGTCTTAACAATTTATTCAAAATAAAAATTTATATCATCTTGAAATGGAATCTCTCTTTTAGTGCATTATTTTAAAAAAATTAAATAAAATTTAGCATTTTTGAATTCTTTATACAAACTGTTATTAGAGAAGATAACATTCTTTTCATTAAAAGCTCAAAAGTTTTACATAGGTGTAGTGTAGAAAATCATGCACTCTTAAAAAAAGAGATGATTTCACACTTAATTTGTACCCATTTTGGTACCCATGCATTAATTATCCTTCAAAATCATCATTTATAGGCCCCTATGACCCATTATTTTGGAATTTTGAGGCCCATTCCACTTAAAAATCATTTAAAATCTATCAAAATCCCGAAAGATTCAAAAACCCACCTCCAAAACTTAAGGTTTGACTCATTCGCCACCTTGGGCGAATGAGTCCCCTTAGGTGGGACCATTCACTGAGGGTGGCGAATGAGTCCCTTTTAGGGCCTTTTTCAATTTTGAGCGAGAATTCATCAATTTAAATATTTTTTTTGGTGAATGTCGGCCTTTGGGATCTAAATAACAGTCAATTAGGTGTTGATGTCTATAAAAGAAATCTTCTAAGTCATTTTTATCAATATTTAAGTACTTGGAGCAAGCATTGTCTAACATTAAGCATCAAGAGTGTTCAAGCAAGTTCTCACAAGAGCATTCAGGTTTCAAAAGCAAGTAGAGTTGAAGCATTGGACCAACATTAAAGTGTTTTTACAGGTCTTCAAGCTCACTTTAGATCAAGATTAAGCATTGTCAAAGGTTGATCATGGATGCCTGTGGTGAATCATGATGGATTCTAGGTTGGGGAAATGCAACTAGCCATCAAGCCAATCCTAAAGACTTGTTTGCTAAGTGATTACATCCTCCATTATCACTCTACATTCAGTCTAACGAAGGTACACACATTACTAAGGTTTATTTGGGATAATTGAAGATCATCACAAGTGAATCATTCATCTCTTCATTTCTATTCTTGCATCATATTCTCTCATGTTAGAATAGGATTGCATCTTGTTTCATATTTTTTAGTCTTAGACACACTTAAGGCTAGGGTCTCCATGCATATTTCATTATTCTTTACAAGGTTTAATTACCAAAATTAGGGTTTGACCAAGGTAAACCCCCCATTACCAAATCAATCTAGAATTTTTTTTGTAGGTGAAATTTACAAATTCGGACCCAAAACTCAAGTTGGAGAAGAAGAGTAGGTGTTAAGGAATAAATCAAAGTTTTCAAGTCTCAAAAAAGATAAATTAGACTGATTAGCCATGTGTGGTGAATGATTCCCACTGCTATTGTCTTTCAGATCAAGTTGTAGATTTTGATACTCTTTTTCCTGAAATAGGTTCTCGCACAAAAATCTAGATCTGGGATTGATTCAACCAAGTTGGCGAATGAGTCCCAATTGGTCAAAAAGTCAGCATTTCCAAAATTTTAGAGTTGTTTCCAGTCCCTAGGATGTTTCCAGGTGCACATTTGCATTTTAAGTCATCCTTTAGGTAATCTTGCATACTACACTGTGTTTTCAAAAACAATTATTTTCCAAGTCTAAACTTGGTGGTGAACCTTCATTTTACATCATTTCATCCCCTAGAACACACCCTTTGATAGATTTCAATCACCTCCAAGCATTGGAATCTCAAGGGTTTGTTCTCGAATGAAGTGTTGAAGTTTGTTGCCCTAGGTCCTAAAACCCTAGTGTGCACATAAAAATCCAACATTTTATTTTGGTGAACTTGCATTTAGAGCATATTTAATTCTCATTTGGAGTGCATTTACATCCTATATTTATCTTGCATTAACATTGCATTAGGTTTTGCATTCGTTAATTTGCATTCTAGTGTTTCAAGTTTTTCATTAGTGAAAAGCTCATTTAGCTTGCATTATTGCACTTAATTTTATTGAAAATCTTTACAATTCTACATTTGCATTCTAGATTTAGATCATACAGCATTGCAAATACAAAAATCAACCCAAAAAATCTCAAAAACTTGGAAAAAACCCTTATTGAGACTCATTCGCCACCTTGGGCGAATCAGTCCTAGTGCAAATCTTTAGCTACTATTTATAGAATTGAATTTCCAATTTCTAGGATTTTTTTTTATTCTATTACTTTTATGTTTCACTTTGGTTACTTGTTGTTACATTGAAATCATTTTCATCATTTACATTCATGGCAATTATGGATAGCATTAGATTTCTGCAAATTTCATTTTCAGCATTAGTTCCTAGTTAGTTCCTTCATATTAGATTCATTGGAAAATGAAAACATCAAAAGAACCAATCAAAGAAATGATTAAAATTTGAAAAAGCATAACATCCAAGCCCTTGATTAGTGATGACCTAGACATGTTAGATGAAGCCCTTGCAGAATTAACCCTAGGGCTTGTCATGAAAAACACCAACCAAAAAAAGTTAACTTAACCCTCAAGCCTTTTAGTAGTCATAAATTTGATATGTTAGATGAAACCCTTGATGATTTCATCTCATAAAGTCCATCCACTAAGGCTTTTCATGAGAAACCAAAAACAAGAGTAGTTAACCTAATCCAACCTCAACCTATCCTTTACCCACCTTCGCATAAACCACAACCTGAATTTACCCTCTATCCTCCTTTGAATAATGTATTGCAGCAAACAAGTCATAATAATATTGCTCATACATATAATACTAGATTAACCCCACAACCACACCAACCAACCCCAACACCCTTACCTTTACCTAACCACACCTTACCTAGTGCTCCTCATCTCACCTCGCATGGTGAAAAGGAGTATAATCTCGTCAAAAAACTTAAGAATACTCCCACAAAGATATCCCTATGGAATTTAATTCAGAATTTCCTGAATTATCATAGTATGCTTCAAACAGTCTTACAACAAGTAGTGGTTCTCCCTGGTACAAATGCAAATTATGTGGTAGCTCTTATACAAGGAATGAATACAATTAATGTTGACATCACATTTCATCAACATGAGTTTCCCCCTTTGGCATTAAGATAGAAAAATGAGTCCTTTATGATAATTTCTCAATTCAACTGAATAGGTATAAAAAGGACCATGGTTGATAATGTTTCAACCCTTAATGTGTGTAGTTTGAAACTCTTAGATAAGTTGTGAGTAGATAAATCAACAATGTACCCTGATTCCTTATCCATTCGAGGATTTGACAATATAGGAAGGAAACCGCTCACTATAATTACTCTACCTATAATAGTCAGAAGGGTTACCTTACAAACTCATATTCATGTTATGCCTCATGACCTTCCATACAATCTTCTTTTGGGAAGATCATGGATTCATGCTCGATGCATGTGGTACCCTCGACTCTTCATTGTATTATGAAGTATGTCCATGACACTAAGGTATACCAAGTTGACATGGAACCCGAGCCTAAAAGTTGCCTACAAGTGGAAAAAGGAACTACAAGTTCTCTCAACACATTAATTCCCACATCCAATATAGCACCTTTAACAAAAGATAAATAAGAAAAGGAAATAGTGTCAATTATTGGATGATGACTAGGGTTCTTTGGATTTCACACCCTCATTTATGGGAGAATATATAATCACAAGAAAATAATATGACAAGCAACAAAAACCAATAGTAATGTCAACTCATAACTTGGAAGAAAAATCACAAACATTTAACCCGACTGCTCTTGAAGAAGACACAAGTTATACAACAAACTTTGATAAGATAGACTACCAACAAAGACCGAACCCAAAATAAATGGAATAACTTTATGGAAGAGGTTATGAACTTGTGAAACAATTGGGTTACATTAGTAAAGGGTGTGGAAGAAAATAACAAGGTATTTGAGTTCCAATAGAACCTAACATACAAGAGACAAAGACTGATTTGGGATATTTTCCTTCTAAAATTATGCAAGCAACAAAATGACCATCATTATTTAACATCAATACTATCATGTGCAAGCCAAAAGTCAACCTTACAATAAAACATCTTGAATCGCTTGACATGGAGTTACCCCCATCATGGGAGTAATTTGAAGATCAGGAAGCTTTGAAATATATACATTAGGATTTTATGAGACAACATCTACTCCTCCCGAGGAAAATGTTACATGTCCTATGATTAGTACTTAGCTGAGAGATGTCGAAGGTGAAATTCATGATAAGGACACAAAAGTAGAACAATATAATATCAATGCACTCCCTTTAGGGGACACAATTGACATACCAATGGATATGACGGATAATGAGAAAGTAATTAAAATCAAAACATGCCTCGATGACAAAGAACAAGAGGATACAATAACATTGCTTTATGACTTTTCCAAACTCTTTTCTTGGAAGTATTTATCTATGCTTGCAATAGATCTAAAGATAGTGACACATGACATTGTCCTTTTTGAGAATGCCAAGCCCGTTCGCCAAAATATACGAAAAATGAATCCTAAGATAGCTTTGCTTGTTAAAGATGAACTTGAAAATCTCCTTGATGCTGGCCTCATAAAACCTATCGATTATTCTCTGTGGATCTCAAATATTGTCGTAGTAAAAAAACTTGACAATTATATTAGGACGTGTACAGATTTTTGGGACTTAAATAAAGCGTCTTTAAAAGATGACTTTCCCCTTCCTAATATCAACATGATAGTAGACTCGACTGTGGGACATTATTTGTTGTCATTCATGGATGGATTTTTGGGATATAATCAAATATTTATCAACCCTAAAGATCAATACAAAACAACATTTACAACTATTTGGGGGACATTTTTTTGGGTTATGATGCCCTTTGGATTAAAGAATGTGGGAGCAACATATCAATGAGCTATGACACTAATATTCCATGATTACATACATAAAATATTGGAGGATTATGTCGATGAAATTTTAGCCAAATCATTAACAAGACAAGACAATGTGAATGTCCTTCGAAAGATCTTTGAGCGAATTCAAACATGTACAACATGAGGTTGAATCCAAAAAAATATGTTTTTGGTGTTGATAGTGGAAATATTTTAGGTTTTATCATGTCTCATAGAGGCATTGAGGTGGATACAAAGAATATTGATGCTATTGTCAATATTCCACCCCCTAGAAATATTTCTCAGTTACACACGCTACAAGGAAGAATCCAAGCTATCCATCATTTTGTCGCATCTTTAGCCAATCACACATTACCATTCACACATCTTCACAAAAAGGATGTGCACTTTAATTGGATTGACAATTGTAAGTAGGCTTTTAAGATTTTAAAGGAATATCCTTCAACTGCACCTGTTTTAAAACTCACTATGCCAAACAAACCGTTTATACTTTATATCACCGCCTTAGCCCATGCTTTAGCAACATTGTTGGCTCAACAAGATGAAAACAGTAAAGAGCATCTAGTCTATTAAATTAGTCTAGCATTGATTTATTATGAAAAATGATATACAATGACAGAAAAATAATGTTTTTCCCTTGTATTTGCTACAAGTAAATTGCGACATTATTTGCTAAATGCAGAAATACAATCGATGATAAAATTTGATCCTCTCAAACATATTTTTAATAAAGCAGACCTATCTGAACATCTAGCTAAATGGGTGATGTTGTTGATTGAGTTTGACCTACCATTTGTTTCACAAAAATAAATTAAGGGTCAAGCCTTGAACGACCAGTTAGTTGATGCTCCATCCTCTATGGCGTTACCTAGTAATGAATCTTTCCTCGATGATAATGTGTTGGCAATCAAAACTGCTACATGTGAATTATAATTTGATGGATCTAAGTGTAGAATAGGCTTCGATGTTGGGGTTATATTAATCTCGCAAACAAGAAAGCCTATTCCCTTATCATATCGGTTAAATTTCCTATGTACAAATAAGACTACTAAGTATGAAGCGTTGCTCACAGGATTGCGCTCTGCCTTAGTCTTTGGTGCGAAAAAAATTCGGATCTTTGGTGATTTGCAACTAATCATAAAGAAAATAAATGGGACATATCAAGTAAAGCACATGATAAATTAGCCAAATATAAGGATCTCACAATGAATTTATTAGAGAAGTTTGAATCATTCACCATTGATAACATCCAATGAAAAGACAATCAACATGTGGTGCAATGGCGAGTGTGACCTTGCTTATATCACCTCAAGATCCTTTGAAATATGTCACATTTATTGTTCACTCAATCATGAAACTGTCCATTGAAGGTAAACTTGAAGAAGTGTTAGCAATGACCAAGAAGGATTGAAGTGAATGGTATGATACAATCATCAACTATTTGAAAGATGGTACTTTTCTCAAGCCCACAACAACAAATACCCGGTTCATCGTTTGCGAAAACTAACAGCCAAATATGTCATTTTAGCTAACAAATTATATAGGATGTCCTTCAATGGCCTTTTGCTCAAATGCCTTAACAAATCCAAAATCCCCATAGCACTCGAAGAGGTACATGCGGGTGTCTATGGCTTGGGTCATTTTGGAGGTGCATCTTTAGTGCAAAAACTCATCCGCATGGGATATTACTTGAGACATATGGAAATTGATTGCTTTGTATACATTAAGAAATATCATAAATGTCAGGAACATAGTAATTTGATTCATGCTCCTGCTATTGAGCTTCGTGCCCAAATTCCTATTTGGTCATTCTTAGTATGGGGATTGGATCTGCTTGGAATTTTTTTGCCACCCTCATCCGTTGGCCATACATTTATAATCACAACCATGGATTATTTCCTAAAATAGGTAGAAGTTATCCGTCTTCGATCCACAACTGTCGATGTAATATGTCATTTCATATTGGAACACATTATTGTGCATTTTAGACTTCCGACTACATTAGTTTCAGATAATGGAGCACCATTCAAGAACAATGATGTGAAGAAATTCCTTGACACATTTAATATTCAACATCGCTTTTCTACACCTTACTACCCACAATCTAATGGACAAGATGAATCAACTAATAAAACCATCGAGAAAATTCTAAGAAAAATAGTCAATAAAAATAATAAGGATTGGCATACACAATTGACATATGCATTATGAGCTTACGATACTAACTATGTCAGGTCATCAATAGGAATAAATCCTTATAACCTTGTCTATGGTGCCAAGGTAGTGATTCCCTTGGAGTTAGAAATCCCTACGTTAAGGATTGCTCTTCAAAAGGTCATCGAAAATGACACTTACAAACAACAATGATTGCTTCAGCTTGATATGCTTGATGAAAAACGCATTTATGCTCTTGAACACCTCCAAGCTTATGATAAGCAATTAAAATTCCAGCATAGTAATCACATTATTCCTCGCATATTTAGTAGAGGTGATTTGGTCTTGTATGAAAATTAATGAAATGCTAATGCTGACCCAACTGAAAAAGGAAAATTCAGTCCTAATTGGTTAGGACCTTATATAATTAACAATAATTACAAGTCTGGCGTGTATACGTTAAGAGACATGGACGGTACACCCCTTAAAGATCCTATCAATACCGTGCATTTGTGCTGGTATTATGTCTAAATCCCCTTGCATAGGATGGATGGTGAGTAGTGTTGTTAGAGCTAATGGATTATATTCCATGGGTTTTCACATTTCTTCATTCTTGACAAGTAACTCTTTGTGTGTCTTGAACTCTAAGGTGATTATTTACTGTTATTTGATCACTTTAGGTCTCATGCTATTCAAGCTTGTTTTGTGTTCTGTTTTAGATTAGATCCGTATAAGCATTTAATGTCCTTTAATTAAATGAGAAGTGCATTTAATTTAACATAACATGGGTGCTGGCAAGAAGTTGAGTCCACTTTTTGGCCAAAAAGTGGAAGTGTTTTCTCTAATTTTCAGAGTTTGACACATTTGACCTTAAAATTGGAAGCACTTAGAGATGAAATCTTCAAACAAGTCATTATTCATAAAGTGTAGTACTCGGAGTCTAGTTTCCAAATATGTAATTTATTTCAATACCCACATTGTACAAATTGAGTTTCAATAGGCTTTTGTAAAATCCACTGTTAAAAAGTCATTTTCTTTACCATACCATGCACGTGTAAGACATCGATATTTTGACTTAAATTATCATATTTTTCTAAATCCTTTTGGTAAAATACTTGTGACTCACTAAAGCGTGCCCTAGATATTTTTTTGTAATTTTTTATAGAATATTTTTTTTTTTTGTTAATTTTTTATTAGGCATATTTGACATTTAGAAAAATCGTCGTGTACGACACGCATAAGATGACCTAAAGTTATCATTTCTTGCATTTTTTTAAAAATTAAAAAGAAATGTCTAAAGATTTCCCTTGTGCAATCCGTTCGTCAAAATGTTATGTTGATCAAAAGTTATTAAAATAGTAAAAAACATTGATATTTAAAGTTTATGGACCAATTTCATCATAAATTAAATGAAAAATAGAAAATATAATACAATTAAAAAAAAAATTACATATTTGAAATCTGCATTGTCTCATCTAAAATGGGTTTCAATTTCGTTAAAAAATTCTACAAAAAAAGTCATCAGCCATATGTCGAAACTCTATTTTTTTCCCTAACATTGTCAGAACCTTCAAGTTGCAGGTCAAACCAGCTTGAAGGCCTAGGTTCAGACTCCCAACGCTTTTCCCAAACCAAAATCCAAAGCAAAAACACGACCACAAGGCCAAAAAAAATTCAAATTTAAAAAAAGTAATCGGGATCCCATATTTAAAGATACGGGATCCCATTTTAAACTCGGGATCCCCTTTCTCTGTCAACTGTGTTTTTCTAAATACTATCAATTTTTATTGTGAAGTCTGCAACTTCACATGTACGGATGAGTAGAGTAAAATTGCTCTATTTTTTCATTGAGCATTTTTTTTACAGGTGGTGACTTGCTTTTTTGATAAAAATTTTCAAAGGAGGCATGAAGAATTAGTTTTAAAGTAGAATTGTGCTAGTTTTCTAGTTGTTTTGAGGAACACAAGAGGAAGAATTTAGTCCTTTTAGGTCTTCAACTTCCAATTTGAATCGGATTTTTTGAAGAATTTCACTATTTACATTCATTTGTGCTTGAGAATTTTATAATCATGGGAAATAAATTTCGTAATAAGAGGAGGAAGACATTGACCCCTGAAGAAATTGAAGCAAACAAAGAAAAGGAGAGACAGAGACAAAGAGAAAGAAGAATGAGAATTAAATCAAAGAATGATGGGGGAGCATCCATTTCCACAACTATTGAAGATGCAAACATAGAGGAGACCATGGTTGTAGATGAAGAGAATTTGCAAGAAGTCAATTTGGAGAAGAATATGATTATACAATCAAGTCCTACTATGTCTTCAAATCCCTCTTTCAATGCTATCGATAATGTTTCAATATGCAATAATCCAGGTACGTCTTCAAATCCACCTGTTAGTGAATTTGTAAATTCATATGTAGAAATTTTACAAGATGCTGGACTTAACGATGTTGACATTGATTATATTCAGAGAGATGAAAATTTTATAGAATTTGTTGAAAATGATAGTGAGAATGATACTTTTGTTGAAAATGAAATTGAGAATAATCCTGTTATTGAAAATGAAAACAAAAACCGTTTTTTTGATGTAAATGAAAATGAAAACTATTTTGTTGATGAAAATGTAAATCGTTTTGAAGTTGAAAATGAAAATGAAAATGAAAATGAAGATGAAAATGTAAATCGTTTTGAAGTTGAAAATGAAAATTAAATTGAAGATGAAAATGAAGATGAAGATGAAAATCTAGAATGTGATGTTGAATTTAATGAAAATACTTTTTTAAAAATTGAAAGTGGTGTTTTTGACAATCTTCCTGGTCAAATTTCTTGGAGGCAGATAAGAACACATGCAAATAAAATATACAATGAATTTTTTATCATAAAAAACTTACAATTCAATGTCAACTAATGATGTAATTGATGAGAATGCAAAAAAAGAGGAAAATAATGAAAAGGTTAGGCTTTTTTGTTAAACCAAAAAGAAAAGATCAATCATTAAAACATGCTATGTGTACTGTTGCTAGTGCCATTCAATCGATTGGAAAAAATAGTCAATCTAAAGATAAAAATGCAGCAAGAAGAGCTATAACAACTGCTATAGTTAATAAAGCAACTTGGAATAAAAGAATGGTAAGAAATATTAGTGAAGTTTTAAAAATACATCCTAAAACATTGCTAAGAGCGGCAAATAGAAGAATAATTATAGAAAATGATCCTATCAACCAATGTTGGAGTTTCAGTGGTCGACTCCCGAGGTCTGATATGAAATTGAATGCTGAAATTAAATCTTTGATTGAAAAATATTGGCATGAAAATACTAGGGTTTCATCTAATGCTAGAGATGTTTTAAAATTAAGGGTGGGGTCCAAAGTTCGCGATCCTCACCCAAAACACTTATTAGATACAACACAAACTGAATTTTATTGAAAACTTTGTGGTGATTTAGTGTTACCTGGTATTATAAAAATAAGTCAAAGGTCTTTTGAAAAATGTAAACCATGGTATGTAAAAATTAATAAGCAACGAATATCTTGTTGTTGTAAAACACATGTTCAATTTCGTTATTTTTATGATTTTTTTCGATATATACATTGTACCTTGCATACTAACATGATTATACAAGAATACGGTATTAATATGCCACCTAAAGCAATAAGGGAATTAATTTCAAGTTTGTTTTGTGAAAGATCTAATGGTAAATTTTTTTATTTAACTTCTTTAATTTCTAGACAATGCATTGACTGTGGAATCCTTTCATTCTTAGGAACTTGTATGCATGAAAGTGTTGATAATGATTTTGGACAACAATTAGTAGAAGTTAAAAGATTTAAGAATGTTCACTATTCTTTAAAGGATGGAAAAATAGGAAAGTGTTATGATTTAGTTACAAAATAAGTTAGTGTGCATGCATTCATGAGTGAATTTAAGAATAAGATAGTACCAAAATATATCATGCACTCTCAACATGCTTGATGGCTTGATGGCCAATTTTGTGCATGTAGAAACACATTTCCAATTGGTACTATACTTTCAGTGGTTGATTTTGCAGAAAATTATACTCTAGCTCCGCAAGAGGAAATTCAATGATAGTACTATAATTCAGTGCAAGTAGCTATGTTTTTCCATATTGTTTATAGACATGCAAATAATAGCACTGAAGATGATAGAAAAGTTCTGAGGGAGTATCATTTTTATTTGAGTGACAACCGATTACACTCATCAGAGTTTGTTCAATACTGTTTCAGTATATTTTACAAAAATTTAAGAGAAAGAGGAATCCATATGAAAGAACACCTCATATGGTCAGATAATTGTATGGGGTAGTTCAAAAATGCTTGAATGTTCTATTGGTTAAGTAGGATTCACAAAGAACTTAATGTCCAATATATATGGAGTTTTTTTGAAGCTGGGCATGGTAAAGGAGAACCTGATGGAGCTGGTGCGTGTGTAAAAAGAATTCTTGCTAGAGAACAATTAAAATTTGAAGATGCAGTAAAATTTAAAGATGCACATGGGATTGTCGATTGGTGTAATACAATATTATCTACACCTGGTTTGAGTGAGTACTCTAGAGTTCATCGATTCTTTTGGTTGGTTGAAGAAGATAACATTGTGCCTAGAGTTGACTGTGAGACAATTAGTGGATCTACTAAATGGAATTCATTTAGGAGTTTGACAACAAGCACATGGACTATCTGGACAAGGGAGCTTGCATGTTTTTTCCAGTTTTGTATCTCAGGAGATTAAAAAGCATGTGAAAATACAGAATGGGATGAAAAGTGGGAACAAAGATCGTTGACACCTTCACAAGCACATGATCAATATGAAATAACTATTGAAGAAAATGATCAAGTGTTTGCATCTGAAGAAATGATACGAATGGGTTGAAAAGTGGGAACAAAGATCGTTGACACCTTCACAAGCACATGATCAATATGAAAGAACTATTGAAGAAAATGATCAAGTGTTTGCATCTGAAGACTATGATCGTGTTTCAACCTTGTACAAGAAGGTAATTTAAGTCAATTTATTTCATTTAATTTCACTTTATTAAGTTATTTTGTAATACTAATTTTTTTATATTGATATGCGCAAGTTATTAAATCAATTTTTGTTTGCAGGACATGTGTATGTTGTTGTTGCACCTGAGGGGAATGAAGAGCAAACAGAATATTGGTTGGCTCGTTGTGTGGAGAGTAAACATAAGTTAATATCACCTCGAGAAGATGATGATGGCTATCATTATCCAACAGGTACCATGATCCCCTTAAGACATCCCCTTAAGCAAATTTTGATAACAATTTTTTTGATCCCCTTAAACAATATTTTAGAACAAGTTTTTCATCTCATTAAGAAATATTTGAGAACTTATATGATGATTGTTTTCATATTTTCCAATAGGATCGGTTGTGGTTGTTGGCACTTGGCTACGAAAATACCTAGCAAGGAAGAATGGTCTACCTGCATTCGAAGATTATGAACCGCATAAAAAAATTATACATTATTCACATTTGGTGGTGGCAACAAATATAAAACTAGATCGGTATCGCGGAAGACCTGCAAATAAAGTGTTATGGACAATTTCTATGGAAGAGCATGAGACAATCATAGATGCATTGCAAAAAAGAGAGGATGCAGATGGTACAATGGAATAAGTAAATAGAGGTAAATATAGTTTAAGTTTTATATTGTCTTTTTAAATAGAGGTAATTATTAGTAAAAATATATTTAAATACATGTTTTGATTACATATTGATATTGCTTGTACATTAATAGTTTAAATTGATTTATTATCCTTTTTTTGTATCCTTAAGCCATCATTGCATTGATCTCATACTTTGAAACAAAAAGGAGAGGATGCATGGATTCAACCTACACACGTGTGGAATACTTTTAAATGCAGGTACTTGAGTTGTGTACATATAGTTAGTTTTATATAAATTAAATTATGTATGTTTTGATGATTTCATTGATATTGCTTGTACCTTTTTGATATTAGGCGGTGTGAAGACCTAGTACATTATGGGCATGAGTTTGAGATGTTCTTGAGATGGCATATCCAAATTTTGTAAACATTATTTTGAGATGACATATATGTACATATATGTCCTTGTATGTCTTCAAATCACTAAATTTCATGCATACATTATTGTTAAATCAATTATATCTTTAAGATGTTGTATTATGACCCCTTAAGACATTCCCTTAAGACATTGTATTGTGACCCCTTAAGACATTGTATTATGACCCCTTAAGACATCCCCTTAAGACATTGTAATATGACCCCTTAAGGCATCCCCTTGAGATATTGTATTATGAACAATTAATACATAGTATTATGAACCCTTAATACACTCTATTATGAACCCTTAAGACATCCCCTTAAGACGTTCTATTATGAACCCTTAAGACATCCCCTTAAGACTTTGTATTATGACCCCTTAAGACGTTCTATTATGAACCCTTAAGACATCCTTTTAAGGCGTTCTATTATTAACCCTTAAGACATCCCCTAAAGACGTCATAAATTATGATTTATTGACTAATTATTGATTGACATGAATTGAATAATTTCATTGACTAATTATAGCTAATTATTGAATGTACATATCATGTATGAGATCACTGAATTTGTAAACTATAAATATTAAAATGTCCTATTAATTTCAACTTTAATTTCTTATTTATATTTAATTTCACATTAATGTCCTATATTAATATCTTGACTATGAACATAAAATGCATAAATGTATATGTGTATATTAAAATTTCAAACAATAATAAAGTCCATAATTTATGTAAATATATTAAGTGCATGAAAAAAAGTCCATCATAGTACAACCCATGAACTAAAGTCCAACTAAGTACTCAAGAACCATGAATTATAAAGTCCAATAGAGTACGTGACAAACCAAAAATATAGTCCACAAAATAAACAAATATAACCCACAAAATCATGTTTCTAGGTCATGTATTGTCTCTATAATCAAGAGACCTCTTCGTGCCATGCAGACTATGCAGATGACCTGAAACACTCTTTACAAGAGAAAGATGAAATCATATGTAAGACAATGAAAAACAATTTAATGACAATTTAATTTATAATTCATCATATTAAAATTAAATTACCGTCATATCTGGGTTTGGATGCTCTACTGCACCTAAAGCAACCTCTACATTCTCTGAATCAATCTACACAAACAAAACAAAAAAAGTTGAAATTAGATGCACAAGTCTACAATTAAAAATGATTTAATTGAAATTAATTTATAATTTATCATATTTTAACTGTACCATATCCATAGGTTGTGCACCCTCTTCTGCAGGACATGTTTGTACATTCTCAACTACTAGATGTGTCACATGCTATAAAAGAAAAAGAATTTAAAACATGTATTAGCTCAAATTATATTAATATTCAATTTGAAATTTAAAATTATTTAGTTATATATTCACAATATATAATTTATAATTGAATTTAAATATAATAAAAATTTTAAATTACCATTTGATCTGGAGCCTGCTCCACATGCCCTCCTGGAGGTGTAACTATGTCTGGGTTAGGGCTGAAAGTCGCACTAACAAATTCCTACAAGATCAAAGTTAAAGCATGTACATACTTGAATTAGGTAAATATATATATATTCAAGTTTGCACATTTTGTGTAGAAATTTATTTAAACAACCTAAAAATCAGAGGCCTCACGAGTAACCGCATAATCTAATGTTTTCCCGATGCCCATTCTGATTGTGGTATCAACCTAGACAGACATGTAGACACATGTAACACAAGCTTATAATATTTTCAAGTGTACATGCACATTTCATATATATAGTGAATTAAAAATTCATAATTGTAACTATACTAATGTAAGTTAAACAATTTACAATATAAATGTACCTACCCCTAGTCTATGATGGTCGATAGTGGAGGAGTGCTCGACAACCCCTTGGGTGGAATCGACGTGGAAGCCGATTGACTCGCCTAAACCAACATTAATATTTCAAACATATATGTTATTCTATTATAAATTTAAAACTCAAGTTAAAAATCATTTCATTTATAATTTAAAAAATTGAAATCAAAATACCCCATAAGGGTTGCCGATTAGGACTAGTGTCGATGTATGTACTCATGGAACGAATGATTGCCCCATCATTACTATAGTTTGTACACCAAATAGTTTGATTGTTAAAATGTATTGCAAACTTTACTTTGATATATACATTCATCAAAATTCTTATAAAATGAATGTGTAGATGCATATTTATACCTGTGTACCGGTGTCCTCAGGATGTTTGCCTCTTGTAAGAAACTCTACAAATGAATTGATGTGACCAAATGAACCACTAGAATCTCCACGTCCACCTGAACTAGGTGTGGCCTGATCAGGTCCATAGCATAGGAGATGGCAACTGGTACATACATGTGGGATGGGCCTCGACACTCCTGGAGTGGTACTTGGACCAGCTCCATAGAACACTCCTCCATCATCATCTCTATGCTCCCCACCCGCTATCGCAAAAGCATGCTGATCAAGGTCTCTTGCGAGTGTACTAAGGGAACCTAATGTCAAGACCATAGATCGATGATGCATAGGTGCAGGAATAGGAGGACCAGGAGCAACAACAAGGGGTTGTGCATGCACAGGGCATTGGGGATCAACCCTTGCCCCTAACCTCTATTGTGGCATGCCGCCACCAACACCCTAAAATGATTTAAAATCAAAATAATTGGGCTTGTGCCCCATAACAAACTCTACATATAATTTCCTCAAAAAATACAATGGGCACTCCCAATTAGCATGTGGGGGACTATCAAAAACCATATACCATCGATCCCAAAAATGTGCACTCATCTGTGGATGTATGCACCACCTCATGGATATTCTAGATTTGTCGGTAGGAATGGGTTGTCTAGTAACGAGATCGAGAAAGTAGGGGGCTAGGTGGGCTTTCGTTATTTTAAGGTCTAATATTTCTTTATAAGAGAGACCATCAGCATAAAATTGTCTCATTTGTTCTCTGTCTCGTCTATGCCTATCTAGATCAGAAT
This sequence comes from Sequoiadendron giganteum, assembly GCA_007115665.2. Lineage (NCBI taxonomy): Eukaryota > Viridiplantae > Streptophyta > Pinopsida > Cupressales > Cupressaceae > Sequoiadendron > Sequoiadendron giganteum. The sequence goes on along the minus strand of CM021110.1, from coordinate 104,762,640 downwards.
CAATGGTCTTGATGGCATCCACAATGTTTTGCATTACAGATGCAAAACATCTAACATGGGGTGGAATCAATGCTTGACTCTGCATAGCATTGATTTGATTCTGTATTGATCCAACCTGATCATTTATGTGTGCTCGTAAGCGAGCCTCATCAGATGCAATAGGTTGTGGAGGTGGAGGTGGAGGTGGAGGGGGAGGTGAAGATGGCTGAGCTGGTGGATTGATGATATCATCAATATTAAAATCATCCATGATATGAGATATAAGTGTGCACCTACATTAAATTATACTAAATTAACATACAAACTTAAAAAATTACAAGAAATAGTTAAATTTGAAACACACATGCAAATTTGTTTAAATATGATACATGCATACATATATTAAGATCATATAAAATTGAAACACACATATACATTGATTGAACTTGATCAAGTAAACTATGTACATACATTTAAAATAAAAAAATACCATGCATTTAACATACATACATTTAAAATAAAAAATACCATGCATAATTTGCATGCATACATCATTAAAGTAAACTATGTACATACAAATTTCAAAATTTAACAACTATATGTGCAATTTTAATACATGTGTACATAGTAAACAATAAAATTGAAACATTCACAAAAAGCTCATTTTATGTCTAACGCATGTATATATATCCATCTAGAACCATCCATCTAAAAATATCCATCTAGAATCAAAATCATAAATTCACATCACACAAAATATCCATCTAGAACCAAAATCATAAATTCACGTCACACAAAATATCCATCGTTCACCAAATTCATAAATTCATAACTATTTAAGATCATTGTCTTAATTTAAAAACTATTGTGGCTCTCTACTGCATCTCTTCATTTATTTGCATTTTCCTTTTCAGAATCAGAAGTTCTCCTCTCCTCTAGCCATTGTCGATGCTCATCTAAGATCCCATCCATAGCCCTGACAACATCAACAATGGTTTGCATCCTAGATGCAATCATCCTCATAGGTGGTGCGACAAATTCTTCATTTTGAATAATGTTAATTTGATCTTGGATGGTTCTAACATTGGAATTGATTCGTGCTTGCAAACGAGCACCATCGATTTCAGGTGGTGGAGGTGGGGGGTTATGAGGTGGAGTGGGTGGAGGTGGAGGTGAAGGTGGTGGAGATGGAGGGCGTGGAGGTTGATTGCGAATATTATTGAATCGATCCATGTGATATCTAGAAGATATGAGTGAACCTACATTAGATTTGTAATTTCAAAATGTAAGATACATGTTTAGGATTTATACCCTTAAACCATTCAATATAAATGGCCTAATTGAATACATATGATAAAATAAACTTTTAAGCCTCATTTATGTCTAAGGCAAGTTACTTGAATGAAAATACAATTAACTATTAATATTATACAATTTATGAATGTTATAGGGTTTACGGTTTAGAGTTTAACATAGATCCCCTTAAGCCATCCTACCACCCTAAACCGTAAATTAATCAACCTAGATCATGACAAAATAACATGGCTTAAGGGAATCAAATTTGGTGGAGTTGCCTAAGGCAACCAAATTTGATTTTAAGGTCCTAAGACAAAATGAATGCTTTAGTGAAGAAAATTTTCTTGTGGAACAATTGATTGAGATAGGTCTTGTTTCAAATATCATTCATATTATAATCTTGCACAATCTTGTTATTGTTAAATTTGGTTGCCTTGGGCAACTTCACCAAATTTTAAAAACTTCTTTCATCCCATTAAGAAATGTCATATTAGGACCCCTTAAGACATTGATTTACGATTTAGGGTGATAGGATGGCTTAAAGAGATCTATGTCTAGTGAGGTCCTAGGACAAAATGACATGGCTCAAGTGAATAAAATTTGGTGAAAAAATGATGTCTTTAGCCTGTTTAGGGTTTATAGTTTTGATTTTAGGGTTTACGGTAATACAATGGCTTAAGGGGATCTTTGTAGTAAGGTTCTACTACAAAATGACATGGCTTAAGGGAATCAAATTTGGCTAAGGGGATCTTTGTAGTAAGGTTCTACGACAAAATGACATGGCTTAAGGGAATCTAATTTGGTGGAGTTGCCTAAGGCAACCAAATTTGATTATAAGGTCCTAAGACAAAATGGATGCTTTAGTGTTGAGGGTTTAGATTTTAGAGTTCAGGGCTTAGGGTTTAACAAACTTAGGGTGAAGTTTGGGTGGCCCTTGGAATAATGGACTTGCAAGTTAGTGCCTAGTTTATGAATATATTTTTTATTTTATGAATAGATTGACTATTTCCGTAATAGAAACACATAATTATGTGTGATTAAGATTGAGTTTGATGTATATTTTAACTAGATGTTTTTTTAATTGAATATAAGATTATTTTATTTAATATTTTTTTCATTAATATTGAACTCACTTAAATGAATTTTATGATATAAAACATGTATAATATAAAATTAGTTAATGTTGAATTGAAAGTATTTTATTTTAGATTGTTTGTAATTGAAAGAACCTAAAAGAACTTAGACAAAATGAATGCTTTAGTGAAGAAAATTTTCTTGTGGAACAGTTGATTGAGATAGGTCTTGTTTCAACTGACCAACCTAGATCATGAAATATCATTCATATTATAATCTTGCACAATCTTGTTATTGTTAAATTTGGTTTCCTTGGGCAACTTCACCAAATTTTAAGAAATTATTTGATCCCATTAAGAAATGTCATATTAGGACCCCTTAAGACATCGATTTACGATCTAGGATGATAGGATGGCTTAAGGGATCTATGTCTAGTGAGGTCCTAGGATAAATAACATGGCTTAAGGGAATCAAATTTGGTGGAGTTTCCTAAGGCAACCAAATTTGATTTTAATGTCCTAAGACAAAATGAATGCTTTAGTGAAGAACATTTTCTTGTGGAACAATTGATTGAGATAGGTCTTGTTTCAAATATCATCCATATTATAATCTTGCACAATCTTGTTATTGTTAAATTTGGTTGCCTTGGGAAACTTCACCAAATTTTAAAAACTTCTTTCATCCCATTAAGAAATGTCATATTAGGACCCCTTAAGACATTGATTTATGATTTAGGGTGATAGGATGGCTTAAAGAGATCTATGTCTAGTGAGGTCCTAGGACAAAATGACATGGCTCAAGTGAATAAAATTTGGTGAAAAAATGATGTCTTTAGCCTGTTTAGGGTTTACGGTAATACGATGGTTTAAGGGGATCTTTGTAGTAAGGTTCTACTACAAAATGACATGGCTTAAGGGGATCTTTGTAGTAAGGTTCTACGACAAAATGACATGGCTCAAGGGAATCTAATTTGGTGGAGTTGCCTAAGGCAAATAGATTTGATTATAAGGTCCTAATACAAAATGGGTGCTTTAGTGTTGAGGGTTTAGATTTTAGAGTTCGAGGCTTAGGGTTTAATGAACTTAGGGTGAAGTTTGGGTGGCCCTTGGAATAATGGACTTGCAAGTTAGTGCCTAGTTCATGAATATTTTTTTATTTTATGAATAGATTGACTATTTTCGTAATAGAAACACATAATTATGTGTGATTAAGATTGAGTTTGATGTATATTTTAACTGGATGTTTTTTTAATTGAATATAAGATTATTTTATTTAATATTTTTTTCATTAATATTGAACTCACTTAAATGAATTTTATTATATAAAACATGTATAATATAAAATTAGTTAATGTTGAATTGAAAGTATTTTATTTTAGATTGTTTGTAATTGAAAGAACCTAAAAGAACTTAGAAAACAAAAATATTTAGATTATTTAGTGTCTAGGTAACTAGTGCAAAAATTTAAATCCTAGACCAATACTCTAAGTACATATGGTAAATCCTAAACCATGGATTTAATCATTAAAATTTTAAAATTAAAATTCAAAATTTTCCATCCCTTACACATTTACTAAAACATTATGAGCCAACTGAACTTGCTTAGTATTCGAAGGCATTCAATTGTCTTTATTTTATCATTTAATTACACTTGATCATTATTCACAAAAGGTTTCATTGAAATACTACATTTCTTCTTAAGTAGTTCAACTTCAATTCAAGAACCCTAGATCCCTAGATGAAGCTAGATTTTCAATTTAATCCTCACTTAAGGTTTTGAATAGACCCTAGATGAAGTTAGATTTAGAATAGACTGATTATTTGACCTAAAATTAATTATCAAAATTCATATAAAAGATAGTTCTAAATGAAAATTCATATAGCAATAATTAACTCATTTCACAAAAAATGGAAAGTTTTTCTAATCTAATTATAATTTGACATTGAAACTAAAATTTAACATATCATTTTATAGAATGCAAATCAAATTTAAAACATTTAAGCAATGCAAAAGAATTAAAATAGTTGATGGAAAATTTTCAGTTTATTTCAATTTCTAGGGTTTTGAAATGCAATTTTTTTGTTTCGTTTCAATTAGGGTTTTGAAATTAATTTATTTTTTGTTTCATCAAATAATTCAAGTTTCAAAAGTTAAATTTTGTTTCTAAAATACAATTCAAGTTTTATTTTTTTGTTTCTATTGAAAATCTTCACAATTTGACCTATTTTTTTAATCTATTTCTAAAATTTCTTATTTCAAAAATAACATGAAATAAAATGCTTAAAATGGAAATAAAATTTGAAATAAACATGCTAGAAACAGTAAATTTATCAACAATTTCAATTTTGAATGTAAAAATGCAAAAAAAAGAGGAAGAGTATGGGTACCTGGAGGTCTTTTGGTAGTCACTGTCGTTCCCAAACTGGGATCCCGTGCGCGCAAGCGAAAATGAAGATTTCTTCATTCTAAAAAAAATAAATAGTCTTA
>CM021110.1:104725627-104757704 GCA_007115665.2 Sequoiadendron giganteum | reverse complement strand
TTGGCCAAAAAGTGGAAGTGTTTTCTCTGATTTTCAGAGTTTGACACATTTGACCTTAAAATTTGAAGCACTTAGAGATGAAATCTTCGAACAAGTCAGTAATCATAAAATGTAGTACTTGGAGTCTAGTTTTCAAATATGTAATTTATTTCAATACCCACATTGTACAAATTGAGTTTCAATAGGCTTTTGTAAAAACCACTATTAAAAAGTCATTTTTTTTTACCATATCATGCACGTGTACGACATCGATATTTTGACTTAAATTATCATATTTTTCTAAATCCTTTTGGGAAAAGACTTGTGACTCACTGAAGCGTGCCCTAGATATTTTTTTGTAATTTTTTATTGAATATTTTTTTTTTGTTAATTTTTTATTAGGCATATTTGATGTTTAGAAAAATCGTCATGTACGACACGCATAAGATGACCTAAAGTTATCATTTTTTGCATTTTTTTAAAAAAAAATTGAAAAGAATTGTTTGAAGTTTGCCCTTGTGCAATTCGTTTGTCAAAATGTTATGTTGATCAAAAGTTATTAAAATAGTAAAAAACATTGATATTTAAAGTTTATGGACCAATTTCATCAGAAATTAATTGAAAAATAGAAAAAATAATTCAATTGTAAAAAAAATTACATATTTGAAATTTGCATTGTCTCATCTAAAATGGGTTTTAATTTCATTAAAAAATTCTGCAAAAAAAGTCGTCAGCCATATGTCCAAACTCGATTTTTTTCCCTAACATTGTTAGAACCTTCAAGTTGCAGGTCAAACCAGCTTGAAGGCCTAGGTTCAGACTCCCAATGCTTTTCCCGAACCAAAATCCAAAGCAAAAACTTGACCACAAGGCCAAAAAAAATTCAAATTAAAAAAAACGGGATCCCGTTTTAAACTCGGGATCTTGTTTCCTATAATAAAATCCGGTGAGCGTTGACAACAGAACGAGATCCTGATTTGTAATCGGGATCCTGTATTTAAAGATACGGGATCCCATTTTAAACTCGGGATCCCGTTTCTTTAAATTAAATCCGGTGACCGTTGACAGCGGAACAGGATCTCGTTCTGCTGTCAATGGTCATCGGATTTAATTATAGGAAACGGGATCCCGTTTCTCTGTCAACTGTGTTTTTTTAAATACTATCAATTTTTATTGTGAAGTTTGCAACTTCACATGTACGGCCAAGAACAGTAAAATTGCTCTATTTTTTTCATTGAGCATTTTTTTTACAGGTGGTGACTTGCTTTTTTGATAATTTTTTTCAAAGGAGGCATGAAGAAATTAGTTTTAAAGTAGAATTGTGCTAGTTTTCTACTTGTTTTGAGGAACACAAGAGGAAATCTTTAGTCCTTTTAGGTCTTCAACTTCTAATTTGAATCGATTTTTTTGAAGAATTTCACTATTTACATTCATTTGTGCTTGAGAATTTTATAATCATGGGAAATAAATTTCGTAATAAGAGGAGGAAGACATTGACTCCTGAAGAAATTGAAGCAAACAAAGAAAAGGAGAGACAGAGACAAAGAGAAAGAAGAATGAGAATTAAATCAATGAATGATGGGGGAGCATCCAATTCCACAACTATTGAAGATGCAAACATAGAGGAGACCATGGTTGTAGATGAAGCGAATTTGCAAGAAGTCAATGTGGAGAAGAATATGATTATACAATCAAGTCCTACTATGTCTTCAAATCCCTCTTTCAATGCTATGGATAATGTTTCAATATGCACAAATCCAGGTACGTCTTCAAATCCACATGTTAGTGAAATGGTAAATTCGTATGTAGAAATTTTACAAGATGCTGGACTTAACGATGTTGACATTGATAATATTCAGAGAGATGAAAATTTTATAGAATTTGTTGAAAATGATAGTGAGAATGATCCTTTTGTTGAAAATGAAATTGAGAATAATCCTTTTATTGAAAATGAAAACAAAAACCTTTTTGTTGATGTAAATGAAAATGAAAACCGTTTTGTTGATGTAGATGAAAATGAAAACCATTTTGTTGATGAAAATGTAAATCGTTTTGAAGTTGAAAATGAAAATGAAAATGAAATTGAAGATGAAAATGAAGATGAAGATGAAAATCTAGAATGTGATGTTGAATTTAATGAAAATACTTTTTTTAAAATTGAAAGTGGTATTTTTGATAATCTTCTTGATCAAATTTCTTGGAGGAAAATAAGAACACATGCAAATAAAATATACAACAAATTCTTTTATCGTAAAAAAATTGCAATTCAATGTCAACTAATGATGCAATTGATGAGAATGCAAAAAATGAGGAAAATAATGAAAAGGTTAGGCTTTTTTGTTAAACCAAAAAGAAAAGATCAATCATTGAAACATGCTATGTGTACTGTTGCTAGTGCCATTCAATTGATTGGAAAAACTAGTCGATCTAAAGATAAAAATGCAGCAAGAAGAGCTATAACAACTGCTATAGTTAATAAAGCAACTTTGAATAAAAGAATGGTAAGAAATATTAGTGAAGTTTTAAAAATACATCCTAAAACATTGCTAAGAGAGGCAAAAAGAAGAATAATTATAGAAAATGATCCCATCAACCAATTTTGGAGTTTCAGTGGTAGACTCCCGAGGTCTGATATGAAATTGAATGTTGAAATTAAATCTTTGACTGAAAAATATTGGCATGAAAATACTAGGGTTTCATCTAATGCTAGAGATGTTTTAAAATTAAGGGTGGGGTCCAAAGTTCGCGATCCTCACCCAAAACACTTATTAGATACAACACAAACTGAATTTTATAGAAAATTTTGTGGTGATTTAGTGTTACCCGGTAATATTAAAATAAGTCAAAGGTATTTTGAAAAATGTAAACTGTGGTATGTAAAAATTAATAAGCAACGAATATCTTGTTGTTGTAAAACACATGTTCAATTTCGTTATTTTTATGATGTTTTTCGATATATACGTTGTACCTTGCATACTAACATGATTATACAAGAATGCGGTATTAATATGCCACCTGAAGCAATAAGGGAATTTATTTCAAGTTTGTTTTGTGAAAGATCTAATGGTAAATTTTTTATTTAAGTTCTTGTATTTCTAGACAATGCATTGACTGTGGAAACCTTTCATTCTTAGGAATTTGTATGCATGAAAGTGTTGATAATGATTTTGGACAACAATTAGTAGAAGTTAAAAGATTTAAGAATGTTCACTATTCTTTAAAAGATGGAAAAATAGGAAAGTGTTGTGATTTAGTTACAAAAAAAGTTAGTGTGCATGCATTCATGAGTGAATTTAAGAATAAGATAGTACCAAAATATATCATGCACTCTCAACATGCTCGATGGCTTGATGGCCAATTTCGCGCATGTAGAAACACATTTCCAATTGGTACTATACTTTTAGTGGTTGATTTTGCAGAAAATTATACTCTAGCTCCACAAGAGGAAATTCAATCACAGTATTATAATTCAATGCAAGTAGCTATGTTTGTCCATATTGTTTATAGACATGCAAATAATAGCACTAAGGATGATAGAAAAGTTCTGAGGGAGTATCATTTTTATTTGAGTGACAACCGATTACACTCATCAGAGTTTGTTCAATACTGTTTCAGTATATTTTACAAAAATTTAAGAGAAAGAGGAATCCATATGAAAGAACACCTCATATGGTCAGATAATTGTATGGGGTAGTTCAAAAATGCTTGAATGTTCTATTGGTTAAGTAGGATTCACAAAGAACTTAATGTCCAATATATATGGAGTTTTTTTGAAGCTGGGCATGGTAAAGGAGAACCTGATGGAGCTGGTGCGTGTGTAAAAAGAATTCTTGCTAGAGAACAATTAAAATTTGAAGATGCAGTAAAATTTAAAGATGCACATGGGATTGTCGATTGGTGTAATACAATATTATCTACACCTGGTTTGAGTGAGTACTCTAGAGTTCATCGATTCTTTTGGTTGGTTGAAGAAGATAACATTGTGCCTAGAGTTGACTGTGAGACAATTAGTGGATCTACTAAATGGAATTCATTTAGGAGTTTGACAACAAGCACATGGACTATCTGGACAAGGGAGCTTGCATGTTTTTTCCAGTTTTGTATCTCAGGAGATTAAAAAGCATGTGAAAATACAGAATGGGATGAAAAGTGGGAACAAAGATCGTTGACACCTTCACAAGCACATGATCAATATGAAATAACTATTGAAGAAAATGATCAAGTGTTTGCATCTGAAGACTATGACCGTGTTTCAGACCTTGTACAAGAAGGTAATTTAATTCGATTTATTTCATTTAATTTCACTTTATTAAGTTATTTTGTAATACTAATTTTTCTATATTGATATGCGCAAGTTATTAAATCAATTTTTGTTTGCAGGAAATGTGTATGTTGTTGTTGCACTTGACGGGAATGAAGAGCAAACATAATATTGGTTGGCTCATTGTGTGGAGAGTAAACATAATTTAATATCACCTCGAGAAGATGATGATGACTATCATTATCCAACAGGTACCATGATCCCCTTAAGACATCCCCTTAAGCAAATTTTGATAACAATTTTTTTGATCCCCTTAAACAATATTTTAGAACAAGTTTTTCATCTCATTAAGAAATATTTGAGAACTTATATGATGATTGTTTTCATATTTTCCAATAGGATCGGTTGTGGTTGTTGGCACTTGGCTACGAAAATACCTAGCAAGGAAGAATGATCTACCTGCATTCGAAGATTACGAACCGTATAAAAAAATTATATATTATTCACACTTGGTGGTGGCAACAAATATAAAACTAGATCGGTATTGCGGAAGACCTGCAAATAAAGTGTTATGGAAATTTTATATGGAAGAGCATGAGACAATATAGATGCATTACAAAAAAGAGAGGATGTAGATGGTACAATGGAATAAGTAAATACAGGTAAATATAGTTTAAGTTTTATATTGTCTTTTTAAATAGAGGTAATTATTAGTAAAAATATATTTAAATACATGTTTTGATTACATACTGATATTGCTTGTACATTAATAGTTTAAATTAATTTATTATCCTTTTTTTGTATCCTTAAGCCATCATTGCATTGATCTCATACTTTGAAACAAAAAGGAGAGGATGCATGGATTCAACCTACACACGTTCGGAATAATTTTAAATGTAGGTACTTGAGTTGTGTACATATAGTTAGTTTTATATAAATTAAATTATGTATATTTTGATGATTTCATTGATATTGCTCGTACCTTTTTGATATTAGGCGGTGTGAAGACCTAGTACATTCTGGGCATGAGTTTGAGATGTTCTTGAAATGGCATATCCAAATTTTGTAAACATTATTTTGAGATGACATATATGTACATATATGTCCTTGTATGTCTTCAAATCACTAAATTTCATGCATACATTATTGTTAAATCAATTATATCTTTAAGATGTTGTATTATGACCCCTTAAGACATTCCCTTAAGACATTGTATTGTGACCCCTTAAGACATTGTATTATGACCCCTTAAGACATCCCCTTAAGACATTGTAATATGACCCCTTAAGGCATCCCCTTGAGATATTGTATTATGAACAATTAATACATAGTATTATGAACCCTTAATACACTCTATTATGAACCCTTAAGACATCCCCTTAAGACGTTCTATTATGAACCCTTAAGACATCCCCTTAAGACTTTGTATTATGACCCCTTAAGACGTTCTATTATGAACCCTTAAGACATCCTTTTAAGGCGTTCTATTATTAACCCTTAAGACATCCCCTAAAGACGTCATAAATTATGATTTATTGACTAATTATTGATTGACATGAATTGAATAATTTCATTGACTAATTATAGCTAATTATTGAATGTACATATCATGTATGAGATCACTGAATTTGTAAACTATAAATATTAAAATGTCCTATTAATTTCAACTTTAATTTCTTATTTATATTTAATTTCACATTAATGTCCTATATTAATATCTTGACTATGAACATAAAATGCATAAATGTATATGTGTATATTAAAATTTCAAACAATAATAAAGTCCATAATTTATGTAAATATATTAAGTGCATGAAAAAAAGTCCATCATAGTACAACCCATGAACTAAAGTCCAATTAAGTACTCAAGAACCATGAATTATAAAGTCCAATAGAGTACGTGACAAACCAAAAATATAGTCCACAAAATAAACAAATATAACCCACAAAATCATGTTTCTAGGTCATGTATTGTCTCTATAATCAAGAGACCTCTTAGTGCCATGCAGACTATGTAGATGATCTGAAACACTCTTTACAAGAGAAAGATGAAATCATATGTAAGACAATGAAAAACAATTTAATGAAAATTTAATTTATAATTCATCATATTAAAATTAAATTACCATCATATCTAGGTTTGGATGCTCTACTGCACCTAAAGCAACCTCTACATTCTCTGAATCAATCTACACAAACAAAACAAAAAAAGTTGAAATTAGATGCACAAGTCTACAATTAAAAATGATTTAATTGAAATTAATTTATAATTTATCATATTTTAACTGTACCGTATCCATAGGTTGTGCACCCTCTTCTGCAGGACATTATTTGTACATTCTCAACTACTAGATGTGTCACATGCTATAAAAGAAAAAGAATTGAAAACACGTATTAGCTCAAATTATATTAATATTCAATTTGAAATTTAAAATTATTTAGTTATATATTCACAATATATAATTTATAATTGAATTTAAATATAATAAAAAATTTAAATTACCATTTCATCTGGAGCCTGCTCCACATGCCCTCTTGGAGGTGTAACTATGTCTGGGTTAGGGCTGAAAGTCGCACTAACAAAGTCCTACAAGATCAAAGTTAAAGCATGTATATACCTGAATTAGGTAAATATATATATATATATATATATATATTCAAGTTTGCACATTTTATGTAGAAATTTATTTAAACAACCTGAAAATCAAAGGCCTCACGAGTAACCACAGAATCTAATGTTTGCCCGATGCCCATTCTAATTGTGGTATCAACCTAGATAGACATGTAGACACATGTAACACAAGCCTATAATATATTCAAGTGTACATGCACATTTCATATATATAGTGAATTAAAAATTCATAATTGTAACTATACTAATGTAAGTTAAATAATTTACAATATAAATGTACTTGCCCCTGGTCTATGATGGCCGATAGTGGAGGAGTGCTCAACAACCCCTCAGGTGGAATTGACTTGGAAGTCGATTGACTCACCTAAACCAACATTAATATTTCAAACATATATGTTATTCTATTATAAATTTAAAACTCAAGTTAAAAATCATTTCATTTATAATTTAAAAAATTGAAATCAAAATACCCCATGAGGGTTGCCGATTAGGACTGGTGTTGATGTATGTACTCATGGAACAAATGATTTCCCCATCTATACTATAGTTTGTACACCAAACAATTTGATTGTTAAAATGTATTACAAAATTTATTTTGATATATACATTCATCAAAATTCTTATAAAATGAACATGTAGATGCATATTTATACCTGTGTACCAATGTCCTCAGGATGTTCACCTCTTGTAAGAAACTCTACAAATGAACTGATGTGACCAAATGAACCACCAGAATCTCCACGTCCACCCGAACTAGGTGTGGCCTGATCAAGTCCATAGCATAGTTGATGGCAACTGGTACATACATGTGGGACGAGCCTCGACACTCCTGGAGTGGTACTCAAACCAGCTCCATAGAACACTCCTCCATCATCATCTCTATGCTCCCCACCCACTATCGCAGAAGCATGCTGATCAAGGTCTCCTGGAAGTGTACTAAGGGAGCTTAATGTCAAGACCATAGATCGATGATGTATAGGTGTAGGAACGGGAGGACCAAGAGAAACAACAAGGGGTTGTGCATGCACAAGGCATTGGGGATCAAACCTTTCCCCTAACCTCTGTTGTGGCATGTCGCCACCAACACCCTGAAATGATTTAAAATCAAAATAATTGGGCTTGTGCCCCATAAAAAACTCTACATATAATTTCCTCAAAAAATACAATGGGCACTCCCAATTAGCATGTGGGGGACTATCAAAAACCATATACCATCAAACCCAAAAATGTGCACTCATCTGTGGATGTATGCACCACCTCATGGATATTTTAGATTTGTTCGCAAGAATGGGCTGTCGAGTAACGAGGTCGAGAAAGTAGGGGGCTAGGTGGGATTTCGTTATTTTAGGGTCTAATATTTCTTTATAAGAGAGACCATCAGCATAAAATTGTCTCATTTGTTCTCTGTCTCGTCTATGCCTATCTAGATCAGAATCAATGGTCCTGATGGCATCCACAACATTTTGCATTATAGATGCAAAACATATAACATGGGGTGGAATCAATGCTTGACTCTGCATAGCATTGATTTGATTTTGTATTGATCCAAATTGATCATTTATGTGTGCTTGTAAGCGAGCCTCATCAGATGCAATAGGTTGTGGAGGGGGAGGACGAGGTGGAGGTGGAGGTGGAGGGGGAGGGGGAGGGGGAGGTGGCTGAGCTGGTGGATTGATGATATCATCAATATTAAAACCATCCATGATATGAGATATAACTGTGCACCTACATTAAATTATACTAAATTAACATACAAACTTAAAAAATTACAAGAAATAGTTAAATTTGAAACACACATGCAAATTTGTTTAAATATGATACATGCATACATATATTAAGATCATATAAAATTGAAACACACATATACATTGATTGAACTTGATCAAGTAAAATATGTACATACATTTAAAATTAAAAAATACCATGCATTTAACATACATACATTTAAAATAAAAAATACCATGCATAATTTGCATGCATACATCAGTAAAGTAAACTATGTACATACAAATTTCAAAATTTAACAACTATATGTGCAATTTTAATACATGTGTACATAGTAAACAATAAAATTTAAACATTCACAAAAATCTCATTTTATGTCTAATACATGTATATATATCCATCTAGAACCAAAATCATAAATTCACGTCACACAAAATAATCATCATTCACCATATTCATCATGTAAAATATGCATCGTTCACCAAATTCATCACTCGAAATATCCATCGTTCACCAAATTCATAAATTCATAACTATTTAAGATCATTGTCTTAATTTAAAAACTATTGTGGCTTTCTACTGCATCTCTTCATTTATTTGTGTTTTTCCTTTTCAAAATCAAAAGTTCTCTCCTCTAGCCATTGTCGATGCTCATCTAAGATCCCATCCATAGCCCTGACAACATCAACAATGTTTTGTATCCTAGATGCAATCATCCTCATAGGTGGTGCGACAAATTATTCATTTTGAATAATGTTAATTTGATCTTGGATGGTTCTAACATTGGAATTGATTTGTGCTTGCAAATGAGTACCATCCATTTCAGATGGTGGAGGTGGGGGGTTATGAGGTGGAGGTGAAGGTTGATTGCGGATATTATTGAATCGATCCATGTGATATCTAGAAGATATGAGTGAACCTGCATTAGATTTGTAATTTCAAAATGTAAGATACATGTTTAGGATTTATACCCTTAAACCATTCAATATAAATGGCCTAATTGAATACATATGATAAAATAAAATTTTAAGCCTCATTTATGTCTAAGGCAAGTTACTTGAATGAAAATACAATTAACTATTAATATTAGACAATTTATGAATGTTATAGGGTTTACAGTTTAGAGTTTAACATAGATCCCCTTAAGCCATCCTACCACCCTAAACCGTAAATTAATCAACCTAGATCATGACAAAATAACATGGCTTAAGGGAATCAAATTTGGTGGAGTTGCCTAAGGCAACCAAATTTGATCTTAAGGTCCTAAGACAAAATGAATGCTTTAGTGAAGAAAATTTTCTTGTGGAACAATTGATTGAGATAGGTCTTGTTTCAAATATCATTCATATTATAATCTTGCACAATCTTGTTATTGTTAAATTTGGTTGCCTTGGGAAATTTCACCAAATTTTAAAAACTTCTTTCATCCCATTAAGAAATGTCATATTAGGACCCCTTAAGACATTGATTTACAATTTAGGGTGATAGGATGGCTTAAAGAGATCTATGTCTAGTGAGGTCCTAGGACAAAATGAAATGGCTCAAGTGAATAAATTTTGGTGAAAAAAGGATGTCTTTAGCCTGTTTAGGGTTTACGGTAATACGATGGCTTAAGGGGATCTTTTTAGTAAGGTTCTACTACAAAATGACACGGCTTAAGGGAATCAAATTTAGCTTAAGGGGGTCTTTGTAGTAAGATTCTACGACAAAATGACATGGCTTAAGGGAATCAAATTTGGTGGAGTTGCCTAAGGCAAATAAATTTGATTATAAGGTCCTAAGACAAAATAGATGCTTTAGTCTTGAGGGTTTATATTTTAGAGTTCAGGGCTTAGGGTTTAACGAATTTAGGGTGAAGTTTGGGTGGCCCTTGGAATAATGGACTTGCAAGTTAGTGCCTAGTTTATGAATATTTTTTTATTTTATGAATAGATTGACTATTTCCGTAATAGAAACACATAATTATGTGTGATTAAGATTGAGTTTGATGTATATTTTAACTGGATGTTTTTTTAATTGAATATAAGATTATTTTATTTAATATTTTTTCATTAATATTGAACTCACTTAAATGAATTTTATGATATAAAACATGTATAATATAAAATTAGTTAATTTTGAATTGTAAGTATTTTATTTTAGATTGTTTGTAATTGAAAGAACCTAAAAAAACTTAAACAAAATGAATGCTTTAGTGAAGAACATTTTCTTGTGGAATAGTTGATTGAGATAGGTCTTGTTTCAACTGACCAACCTAGATCATGAAATATCATTCATTTTATAATCTTGCACAATCTTGTTATTGTTAAATTTGGTTGCCTTGGGCAACTTCACCAAATTTTAAGAAATTATTTGATCCCATTAAGAAATGTCATATTAGAACCCCTTAAGACATCAATTTACGATCTAGGGTGATAGGATGGCTTAAGGGAATCTATGTCTAGTGAGGTCCTAGGACAAAATAACATGGCTTAAGGGAATCGAATTTGGTGGAATTGCCTAAGGCAACCAAATTTTATTTTATGGTCTTAAGACAAAATAAATGCTTTAGTGAAGAACATTTTCTTGTGGAACAATTGATTGAGATAGGTCTTATTTCAAATATCATCCATATTATAATCTAGATCAATCTTGTTATTGTTAAATTTGGTTGCCTTGGGCAACTTCACCAAATTTTAAAAACTTCTTTCATCCCATTAAGAAATGTCATATTAGGACCCCTTAAGACATTGATTTATGATTTAGGGTGATAGGATGGCTTAAAGAGATCTATGTCTAGTGAGGTCCTATGACAAAATGACATGGCTCAAGTGAAGAAAATTTGGTGAAAAAATGATGTCTTTAGCTTCTTTAGGGTTTATAGTTTATAGTTTAGGGTTTATGGTAATACGATGGCTTAAGGGGATATTTGTAGTAAGGTTCTACTACAAAATGACATGGCTTAAGCGAATCAAATTTGGCTTAAGGGGATCTTTGTAGTAAGGTTCTATGACAAAATGACATGGCTTAAGGGAATCTAATTTGGTGGAGTTGCCTAAGGCAACCAAATTTGATTATAAGGTCCTAAGACAAAATGGATTCTTTAGTGTTGAGGGTTTAGATTTCAGAGTTCAAGGCTTAGGGTTTAACGAACTTAGGTTGAAGTTTGGGTGGCCCTTGGAATAATGGACTTGCAAGTTAGTGCCTAGTTTATGAATATTTTTTTATTTTATGAATAGATTGACTATTTTCGTAATAGAAACACATAATTATGTGTGATTAAGATTGAGTTTGATGTATATTTTAACTGGATGTTTTTTTAATTGAATATAAGATTATTTTATTTAATATTTTTTTGATTAATATTGAACTCACTTAAATGAATTTTATGATATAAAACATGTATAATATAAAATTAGTTAATGTTGAATTGAAAGTATTTTATTTTAGATTGTTTGTAATTGAAAGAACCTAAAAGAACTTAGAAAAAAAAATATTTAGATTATTTAGTGTCTAGGTAACTAGTGCAAAAATTTAAATCCTAGACCAATACTCTAAGTACATATGGTAAATCCTAAACCATGGATTTAATCATTAAAATTTTAAAATTAAAATTCAAAATTTTCCATCCCTTACACATTTACTAAAACATTATGAGCCAACTAAACTTGCTTAGTATTCGAAGGCATTCAATTGTCTTTATTTTATCATTTAATTACACTTGATCATTATTCACAAAAGGTTTCATCGAAATACCACATTTCTCCTTAAGTAGTTCAACTTCAATTCAAGAACCCTAGATCCCTAGATGAAGCTAGATTTTCAATTTAATCCTCACTTAAGGTTTTGAATAGACCCTAGATGAAGTTAGATTTAGAATAGACTGATTATTTGACCTAAAATTAATTATCAAAATTCATATAAAAGATAGTTCTAAATGAAAATTCATATAGCAATAATTAACTCATTGAACACAAAAAATGGAAAGTTTTTCTAATCTAATTATAATTTCACATTGCAACTAAAATTTAACATATCATTTTATCCATACAATGCAAATCAAATTTAAAACATTTAAGCAATACAAAAGAATTAAAATAGTTGATGGGAAATTTTTAGTTTATTTCAATTTCTAGGGTTTTGAAATGCAATTTTTTTGTTTTGTTTCAATTAGGGTTTTGAATTTTTTATTTTTTTTGTTTCATCAAATAATTCAAGTTTCAAAAGATAAATTTCGTTTCTAAAATACAATTCAAGTTTTATTTTTTTGTTTCTATTGAAAATCTTCACAATTTGACGTATTTTTTAATCTATTTCTAAAATTTCTTATTTCAAAAATAACATGAAATAAAATGCTTAAAATGGAAATAAAATTTGAAATAAACATGCTACAAACAGTGAATTTAACAACAATTCAATTTTGAATGTAAAAACAAAAAAAAAGAGGAAGAATACAGGTACCCGGAGGTCTTCTGGCAGGCACTGTCGCTCACAAACCAGGATCCCGTGCGCGCAGGCGAAAATGAAGTTTTCTTCATTTAAAAAAAAAAATAGTCTTACAAAACAGGATCTTGGTTTGTAAAAAATGGGATCCCGATTCTTACAAATCGGGATCTCGTTATTTACAAATCGGGATCCTGTTTCCTCTCCACTGGTTCAAGACCCTCTAGCAAATGGGATCCCATTTTTTAAAAAGTAGGATCTCGTTTGCTAGAGGGTCCCAAACCGGCAGAGAGGAAATGGGATCTTGATTCGATCCCGTTTGCTAGAGGGTCCCGAACCGGCGGAGAGGAAATGGGATCCCGATTTGTAAATAACGAGATCCTGATTCATATCCATTTTCGATTCAAGCTCAGGATCCCAAACCATAATGGGATCCCAATTTGTATAACTCGGGATCCCGTTTTTAAAAATCGGGATCCCGTTTTTGCTTAACCGATTTTTTTTTTTTTTTGGCTAAGGCAAAAACTTCCACGTTTCCTGGACCCAACTTTGTGCTTTCACCCACATGCTTCATCACAATATTGCATCTAAAAGAAACTATAATAAGTTTTGATTAGATCACATATAGCAAGTTAAATCCTAGAAGAATTCATTAAATAATCTTACAAAGGTTATTTAATTAATCACATTGACATTTAACATTCCAACGCAAATAATAATAAAGCATCATGTGCTCATATATACATATAAAAGTTTGTGTACATATCATCAAATATACAATACTACTAAGGCTTGTGGCTACTAGATCCCTCGGGACCTGGTGGCCACATCTGTTTGGTGGCAGTCTATCAAGAGACAATGGTGTGTGATCATGATCACGACCCATTGAGTGTACCAAGAGAAAACTCTAAAAATTGTATCTTTCCAAGGGTCTCCTGATGTGCTCATGCTAGCTCATCTCTCTTGGCCTATAGCCTCTCTACCTCTGCCTCTAGTCTCTCGAAAATTGCAAGGGTCCAGGATGTCTATGCATTGGGGACAACAGGGGCTCGATGGATGTGTTTTCTCAAACTCTCACACATTTCCCACACCTAAATGACTCTGGGTTCCGATCCATGATGGGTGGGGGCACATAGTCTGAGTTTGTGGCCTCCTCATCAATTGATGGGGGAACTATCTCTACAACTACCTATCAGTAGAGATCCCTAAATTCTCTTGTAGCTCTTGCATGATAGAAATAATCAAATATCAGTACACATCATGATATATACATGAGTAAGCACATGCATAAAATAAAAACCAATAAAAAAATATATCATCACCTATATCTCTGGTAGGCTATGAGAAATCAGCCGTGTCCTATGGCATGGGCATGGAGGTTGTGCTAGCCTCTCCATGACTGTAGGAATTGGTGCCTCCCGTAGCTGCTACTTGTGATCTAGTCATATGAGTAGGAGAGGACTCTCCCCAATCATGCCCTGTTGGATCCACATTTTTTGCTGCATTACCCTCACTCATGGACACCTCCTCCTCATCCTTTTCCTCGTCATCCTCATCATCTCCTCACTCTCAGAATTTATATTCAGGATCGACATCCTCATCATAATCATCATCTATGACATTCGTAAATATGTCTGCAGCCCTGTAGCATGTCTCCTCAGCTCTGTCCTCTACATCATCTCCCTCATCCGGGAGTGGTCCAACATCACCTATTGGCTCCTCCATAAGAAACATGGGGTTCGGTCATGATACTTTCCACCACTCCTCACAGTCAGTTGTGGCACCGAAATCATCTGTGTTAGAGGTCAGAGGCATGTCGTGATCTGAATACTAAGAGTCACTGTAAATAACATCATCTATACTAAATCGTATAGTATCACCAGGTCTCCAATCACTCCGCAGTGATCTCCTAAAGAAGGGTCATCCCTAGGTGCTATCTGAATCAGCCCAAACTACTGCATGACTCAATCATAGTAGAAAGGATGCATGACATGGTCATGTCGGCCTACCAAAAATTTGTCTAGTTGTAATCTCCTCATCTGTTGAGTATGATTTGGCCAATAAGGAAAAATTTGATAAGGTCTCCAAAGGATCTCATTCTCCTCTAGGTGGTCAAATCATACTCTCCAAAAATGTAAATCACCATACTGCCTGAACCACAAATTTTTGTAGAAGGATGCTCTCTTACACTTCTAGGGTTTTTCACCTAAAAGGAGAAAGGTATTCCACAAAAACTTGGGGGTTCACTCAAGACTAATGCCAATATGATTGAAATATGCCTTAATGGAATGTTCAAAATGCAATAAACTGATAAAAGAGATGAATTATTAATGCAAATCTAATGACATGCAAGATGTTTGAAAACACAATGTGATATTGAAAATGACCTAAAAATACAAAAAAACAATAACATAAATGAAAGGGACTAGAGAGGTGCACTTGGAAACTTGAATTTGATGCAGAGAGGCTCTGGAATCCTACATAAGTCACTATTGAAGTCTATAGGGACACTTACGCCAAGTTGGGCAACTTAGTCCTATTTCAGGGAGATTTTACCGGAACATGTTTCAGGAAACTGGGTATCCAGAATTGCAGAAATTACGTTTCAGGCCTTGCACTGGGAATAATTCACCATTGATGGTGACTTAGACCACCTTCAAATTTTGGGAATTTTGAAGATGCAATCTGTAGCTTTCGGTCTACACTTTAGGTCCTGATAGGTGTCAGGATCTGAATTTGTGGACTTTAACCCGTGGGTGATCTCCAGGATTCTTTTAGGATTTTGTTGACTTTAAAAGACTTTGATGAAATTTTGACACCTTTTAACACCTTTCTCTTTGATAAATCTACGTAAAGGACCTACAAAACACACATGCAAAGAGGGAAAAATGGTTAAGGGTTAGGAAATAGGGGTTTTGGCTTGGTCAAACCCCGGTTTGGTAATTAAACCCTTGAAAATGAAATGAAATGAAAAGAAATTAATGAATGAACAACATTCAATGCTACAACTCACCAAAACCTTGAAGTGGAAATCTGAAGTTATGCAAATATAAGCTCCAATGGATGAATTCTTGAAATTCCTAAAATGCTTGAATTCTTGAATGGATGAGTGAATGAAATAGCCCACTAGTTAGGGTGAAAATGAGGGAAAAACCCTTTATTTATACACAATCATGCCCTAGTTCCCATAAAATGCCTTATCATAGGCCGAGCTTAGGTCTTAGAAAATAATATCCCATCATAATTATAAAGTAATTTTGATTTTTAATCCAAATGGGACTAAGTCACCCCAAGTGGTGACTTGGTCCCACTAGGGAAATTTTACTAGGTGTCAGGAATTAAAGTGCATTTAATGACGTTTAACGAGATTATTCTCAATAACACATTTAAGTATGACATGTAAGTGCATTAAGTGGTCATTTAAACATAAGAAAGGTTCAAATTATTGATGACAAGCCTAGAAAAGTGTGAGAGTTTGTTACAACTCTTTACAAAACTTTGAAATAAGGCTTTGTAAATGATAAAAAGAGGTTATTTAAATGAATTATAATAAAAGGGTCCTAGAAAATTTTGAAAGTGGGCTACAACACTTCACAATAGTTTTACAAGACATCATAGAATTCTTATTGATTCACAGGGGTCCAAGACCTAATGTGAATGTGTTCACCACATTACAACTTTAAATCTAGACAAAACCTGGCCAACATCCATAAGAAAGACTCAAATGAGCGTAAAAATGTCCAAAGATACATTTTTTTGTGACACATTTAGACCCCACTTTAGTGAGAGGATGAACTTGCATTAAACTCACACTAAAGTATCCCAATATGCCTATCAAGAGGGATCCAAATGCACCCATGCTGGAAAGATGAGACAAGAATAATCAAGAAGGATGATCAAGCCCCTAGGATCAAGATCCCATGGAAAACAAAACATTAGCAGAAGGAAACACACAAGAAAGTGATGTAACAGAATGAAAGGGAGAGAAGGAAAAGGAAAAGAGAGATTCAGATAAACCTTTGATTGTTTGTGCATCACGTTGTGGATTAGATCTAGGATGTTTGTCCAAAAAATGCAAACTCACTCTAAGGCGATGAAACTTATGGTTGTTTGTCGGGCGAGAAGGCCCAAAAAGGTGAGAAATATACACTCATGGTTGGCATGCACTCACACACACCTAGGTGGATATGGGGATAGACATGCCTTAGAATGGGCTTCCTGCTCAACCATACCAAAGTTATACCTCCTAATAACTTAAATAAGGCACCACAAAAGAAAATGACATTTTGAGCTTCACGAGACAAGAAAAAATTTGTATGCTTGGAGCTCATGAACAAAAAAGATGGTAGCACATGCATGCAATCTATATTATACAAGATGGCCATATAAAAAATGCAAAATGCAACATGCAAAAGAATTTTCAAAGGAGTCTTGCTTATTTCATGTGAGGTCTTTAACTTAGGGAAATTGTGCCTAATGTCTCCAAGAGAGGACCAATCAAAGAATAGAAATTTTGCAACTTAGGGGATGCAGTGTGTCGCATCAAGCCACCAAGAGGAATATAATATGCTAAGATATATCACACTCATGAAAGACATTACACCCAATGTCATCCACAAACCGACAAACACATCCTATGAAGTAAGAAGGCTGCATTAAGAACAACAAAAAAAAGGAAAAAATGCAAATGAATAAGCCAAAATATGCCCCCACTTTAAAGGAATTGCTACACGCCATACTGTGAGCAATTACTTTAAAGTAGAAAAATTAAAAAATGCAAGAAGAAAGAAGATATGAGAGCCAACTTGGAAAGCCCCTATGCCAAGTCATATTTTTCTAAGGGAGGCTATGTCATGCGAAGAAGAACAAAGGAAAGGGAAGGGGTTTCCCCCAAAATGAAAACACCAAACACATTAGGGATCTATAGATTTGGGGTTAGTATGTTTGTTGGTGCAATGTTTTTAGAGAGATTGGAACTGTCATCATCCCCCAAATACATAGAACTAGAAGAATTACACAAAGAAAAGGAAAGATCCTTCTGGGTCAACATGGAAGAGACATAGGCTGTCTTGATGCTTTGCATCATCCCAAAAGGAAAAAAAAAGCCAAAAGAGAATAGGAAAAGATGAAATTAAAAGAAAAGCCTTTTGGGTCAACATGAAGGAGAAATTTTGGCCTCAATGCCTTGCATCATCCCCAAAAGGAAAATATAAGAAAAATAGAAAAAGTGAAAGAAATGCATGACATATAGAAGAATGAAGGTACAAATAAAGGAATGTCACAAAGAGAGAGAACATCAAACAAAATACCATGAGAGAACACGTTACGCACATTCAAACACATTGTATATGAATTTTCACCCCTAATGTAAATTTCCCTTTTACCCTCTCCAGTTTAGAAAAAAAAAGGAGGAGGCTTAATTACACATAAGCCCACTATTCACATCACACTAGGTGCCTATTCTGATTATTGGTGGAGGAATTTATGTCTGGGACGCTCATGCAATATGGAAACATCTATGCGGCACTCTTATGTCCCTCAAAGATTCTTGTGGTTGGAGTCTGCAGAGACATTACACTTCCTATTGGAAGTCGAAGTGTAACGCCTCCCTTCGGATGGCTGATCTGAATATGGTCGTTTTCTTCCATTCCTTCATCCATTTTCAAGTTAGTTGATCTCTTCACCATTCCATTCACTCATCCACAAGCTTTGAGCATTCACTTCAAGCTTTGTAGTAGCATTTCGCACTTCATAGCAACAACCTATCATTCCATCACTCTGATAGAACAAGCGCAAGATGAATCCATTGCAACAGAGGCTTGAGTTCCTCTCATCTTTCTCCTCCACTAGGCTTCAACACTTTGGATGGAGTTGGTAAGCTCCTCTCATCTTCTCTATTGTTTGGTTGAGTAAGCACGTACTCTTTTGTAGTGTTTTTGGTGTACTTTTCTTGCATTCCTTCTTTATCACTTTATTTCTCTATCATTGCAACATTGGCTGTCCGTAGAGGTGGAAACAACAAAATGGGGGTCTGACTAAGGCAAACCCCTAAACAGCCCCCCAAAATTTTCCCCCTTTTCTCTGTGCAGGTGGAGAGATCTTGGAGCAAGATGGAAAAAATATTAGTGTGCAAGATCGTCTTTGTCACCCTTGCAGTAATCTACTTTCTTTATCACATTTTTCTTTACATTTCATAATCTTATTCTACACCTTTAG
Source organism: Sequoiadendron giganteum (assembly GCA_007115665.2). Classification (NCBI taxonomy): domain Eukaryota; kingdom Viridiplantae; phylum Streptophyta; class Pinopsida; order Cupressales; family Cupressaceae; genus Sequoiadendron; species Sequoiadendron giganteum. The sequence goes on along the minus strand of CM021110.1, from coordinate 104,738,469 downwards.
AAACTCGTAACTAGGTTGTTAGTCCGTATTTTAGAGGTTAGACCTTCTCTCCTTGGTTTTTTGGTCTTATGGACTCCAATACATCTGAGAAATGCCAATGCATTGCGCTATTGTCCTAGAACCATGCTTTTGTCCTCTGATAGAGAGCTATCTGAGACATAGAGTCAACTCTAAAAATTGACTCACCTAGTCTCCTTTCAACATTCAGGTTTGCAGAGTGATTGAAGAACCCCATAGTTATCATCATTCTTATCCCATCTATCCTAACATTCCCTTAAACTAAGGTAAGTTAGCGCAGCCATACTACTCTCAGCCTTTCATGACTTGGGGCCTTGTAGTGGTTGGTCCCCTCTCTTATATTTTTGTTGAACCCAATGTGAACTATTTTGGTTCTGTTTTGCGACACTGAAATTTCCTTTCCACATGTCCTAGGAGCATTGTAGGTGTGAGTATTTTTAGGCTTCCACCTTGCAACCCAAACTGTGACCCCTAGTAAGTGTAGTTGGAAGGTTCTAACAGTGTTGCGTAATAAAACCTTAATTAGGTCACTGCCTTATTTTGTAGCCTTTATGAGAGTCTGTAGAAGTATTGTTTGTTTTGCATAATGACATCTTTCTTGAATCAATCTATTCCCTTTTTGTATCCTATGAGTAGTGGTACTACCATAATATTTACTTCATAGGACCTACTGATGGGCTTTAATAGGGAACCATCTCCTCTTTACATTCTTGCAATGATAAATGGGAATACTGTAGTAGGAGTTCTCATTGATCTGACATCTCAATTGAATATCATAACCGAGGAGATCATGCTAATGAACTTCTTGCATAAGGATGGATATGATGCACCTGAAAATACCATCCACACACACAAAAAAATTTCCATACCTCCTATAGGGAGTAGTGTCTTATTGATCCTTTTTGGACCTAAATATGTGAGCCTTAAGTTTGACATCATCCCGAGGTATGAACCCTTCAGGGTGAAGCTAGGTATCCCCTGGCTGGTAGATATGAATGCAATTCCCTCGGTTGTCCATAAGTGTCTAAAATTTGTTCATGGGGGTTCAATACATGTTGTTCATGACACCGGATATAGACCGTCAGTTGTACGTGACAGCTATACCTTCGATTAATTTTTTCCTACACCTATTAGTCCTCTCTCGCTCATGAAAGACCTCTTGTATCGCACATATCAAAATTATAAGAAAGCATGTTCTAGGCTGAAAGTGAGATACCCTCCTTTGCCTTATGTTGTCTCACATAGGGCTTGCCTGAAAGCTGACAGGTGATGCTGCTAAGGCACGTAGAAGAGAAGAAGAGAAGAGGTCTTGAGATCCTCCTTCTTCCTCTACCACTATTTAGCTTGACACTTCCTCTTGCCTTGTTGTGGTACCATCTGCTTCTACCTCGCAGTTGCAAGAGAATCCCATGGTGCCTACTTGGTAAAAGGCCAAGCATCCTGCATTCGAGCTTCTTGTCTTACCCAGAGAGCCTAGGCTTGTTTGGTATGGTAGAAAAAAATCCTCCCATGGAGAGTCCTCTATGTCCTAGCCTTCGTGACCTCCTATTGTTCCTGCTCCTAAAGTGGTAAATGGGAAGAGGCCCCCTGCTGAGGCGCTACAATCGATTCCTCTTGCCATTTTTTAACCTGTCCCTCTTGCTCCCATCCAGGAGTTTGTCCCTCTGCTGAAAAAAAATATGGAGGACACTCCCATGGTAGAACAAGAGCCTTTCATTCCTTCAAAAAATCTAGCTTCTGGTTCAAAGAGTCGCATAGACCACCTTGCGCATGAGCGCAAGCACCAACGAAAGGCTCTTCTGGTTGAGAAATTTTCCTTAAAAAAGGAAGAGTAGGAGATGAAAGGAAAGAATAATGGATGCAGAACAAAATTTCCTAGTGTCAATCCTCAGAGAAGAATGCAAACATGTATTTAAGTTTTACATTTATAGTTCTTTAAGATGCACATGAAGAAAATAACAGAATAGATAAATAAACTCAAAAAAAATTAACACCAGATCTACATGGGAAAACCCTTATGGGAGAAAAACCCACCCAAACCAAAGAAAATCACTTGTATTATAGTGATTGAATTATATACAAGTTACAGACTCTCCTTTCAGATGACAATATTACAGAAAAAATGTTTCCCTGATCATCCTCATATAGAATAACACTATTACAATACTTTTAATATAGCATACAATGAAATTCACTTACTGATCATTTGATCATCCAACCTCTGAATCATTGAACTCTCCGACATTTTCACAATTCCAATATGTTACAATGTATAGCAACAACCATGATTGATTCATTCTCTATAAAATTGATTTAGTTCAACTTACCTCATTGAACAACTGTCGAGCTTCCCAGGAAAACAAACGACCTCCTTCCAAGTCAGCAACATCCTCTAGTTAATGTCTTACAACTCAATAAACCACCAATAATCCATGCTCTTCTCCTTACACCATGCTACTGCTACGCATTCAATAGGTTCCCATGGGGTGCCAGTAACCGCACTACTGTTGGACAATTTGCACACCTTCACGTTATGGTAGTTTACACCACACTTCCACTACACATTCAACAAACCCCTACAGTATGGCGGTAACCACCGCACTACCACTGAAAAGACGAGAGGCTCCCACGGTATGGCAGTATCCACCACACTACCGCTACACAACTAAGAGGTTCCTACGGTAAGACGGTAAAGGCATAGTTAGAACACTTATGAAATCTTTGTTCCTTGATGATAGTATCAAGGTTTCTACTAGTGAGATTGAGACACATATTCTCAACAATCTCCCACTTGACGAAGAAATCACTGAACCCTTTTCAATAAGTGAAGTCAATGAATATTCTGGACCCCAAGGCCCATCGAACTTGCACACCATCTGAACTTGTTTGTGCTCAATAGATTTTTTAAAGCATCAACAACATTCTTCACAGTATCCACCTTTTCCAAATAGACCTTTCCATCCTTCACCATATCTCATACAAAATGGTACTGCACATCAATATATTTCCTCCTAGCTTGGAAAGTAGGATTTTTCGCCAAACAAATGGCACTATGACTTTCACAACAAATAATAATCTGCCCTACATCAAAAACAATATCAGAACACAATATTCTAAGCCAAATAGGTTCCATACAGGCGTGAGTTTCTGCCATGTACTCAGCCTCTATAGTAGATAAAGCGACTACAGCCTGCCGCTTGCTCATCCAGCTTACTGCACCACCATTCATCATGGAACAATATCCACTGGTGGATCTTTGGCTGTCAAGGTCCCCTGCCCAATCACAATCAAAATACCCATGAATGCTAAGAGTCCTCTATACTTCAACCGAACTACCATGGTAACACAAAGCATATTCTGAAATGCCCTTCAGATATCTAAACACTCTCTTCACAACATCCCAATGTGACCTTCTACGATTAGCCATGAACCGACTAAGTACTCACACTACTTGGGTAATGTCTGGCCTTGTACAAACCATTGCATACATTAAATTTCCAACTGCACTAACATAAGGCACTTTGGTCATGTCCTCCATCCCAAAAGGATATTTTGGACAATATTCAATAGATAGCTTCATTCCTTCCAGAACTAGAACAACTAGCTACTTGCAATCAGTCATACAAAATCTCTCTAGAATAGTGTTAATGTACTTACGCTGACTGGGCCAAAGTTTTCTACTCTTTCTATCCCTTGTTATTTCGATTCCCAGAATCTACCTAGCTGCACCAAGATTCTTCATTTTGAACTTTGCAAACAACTGAGATTTTAGATCATAAATCATAGAATTATTATTCCCTATGAACAACATATCATCAACATAGAGTGCAATAATAAGATTCCGATCATTTTTAGTTTTGAAATATACACAATGATCTGATTTCAATCTTATAAAACCCAGTGACAAAACAAACATGTCAAATTTCTGGCACCACATTCTAGGCGACTGTTTTAAACCATACAAAGATTTCTGTAACTTGCAAGCTAGATTTTCTTTACCTTTTACTACATAGTGCTCAGGCTGGGACATATAAATATCTTCTTCAAGATCATCATTGTTGATGGTGTTTTCTGCACAACAACAACTCAGACAGAATATGATATCCTATCTCTCTTGAAAGGTAAATCTCTATGGGAAAAGAGATAACCCCAAGGTTTCTAATGTCAGGTCTTGACAATGCAATGAAACAACTTAGAGATAATGTGAAAATGCTGGTAATCACAAAGGGACCTTACTATGAGCAGAGCTGGATTACCAACTTATCAGATATAAACAATAGAGTGATACTCTCAAACTTGATACAAATTAGATGATAAAGAAATAACAAAAGATAAAAGGTTTCCAGAGATAATCTTTAAAACTACTTTAACACTAATAACACTAAGATTGAAAATTCCAAAGGATAAGATGCTCAAAATGGCCCAATCTCTCATAAACTATCTTCTGCTTAACCCAAACGAATCTGCAACTCCACAGAAATAGTGCAATCTTGTAAGGTATTGAAAGATTTTCAAATCATGAACATTCACTCAGTCAACCTTACAACAATTGAGATGAATAACTTTCACAATTGAACTAAGCACGAATATAAGCCCAGGATAATTTTGCAAAGCAGCTAACAATCAGCTAACTGCAAAAATTATGGACTAGAGATTGCTACAAACATTTCAAACATAAAACCCTAAGCATCATCAAATCATTAACCATAAACTATAAGCAATTTAAAAGATAGAATAACAAGAACCATGCCAGATGAGTTTCTAGAAGATGGATACCGAAGACAATATCCTCCTTGTATTAAATCATCCAAATAATAGCAACAATTCTAGTTTATCTATTATAATATTGCTTAAAAATGAACCCTAACTTGCTCTTACTTGTCCTTACACTTCTATTCCTTAATCTCCTATCTATATTTTTCTCTACCTCTTTCAAATGAGGCAACATGCCCGTTTTTATAGAGAATCAACAAGATAGGTCGGCCCAACTTATAATTTCATAATAAAACATAACCTAAAAAATAGGTTGGCCCACAAGAATAATTCAAACATATGAAATGTGCAATAGCACCAATTTCACCCAAAACCGCCAAAGTATCAAGATGTCGGCCCAATACACATAAATTAATGGGGAAGCACAAATATTCATGTAACTCTATATATTCAATCCCCATCCTTATCCTTAGCTTTATCCCCTTCTCCATGTATGGACAACAGAACCCTATCCAGGTTAGCAATAGGTGGCACAGGCAAAACCCTAACCTTTCTCTCAAGAGTTTTAACATCTTCTCTTGCCTATCAAACTATATCATCCCAATCAGCCTTCTTGGTTAAGCATCTATCAATGACAGCAATGTAAGTGGCAACATCATCCAACTGATGTTCAGTAACTAGTCCCTCACTGACTGGAGAATATACATTTCTCCACCATTCTCTAAGTTGCTCCAAACTGAGATGCTTCGGAGCAAACCTTTTCCTTCTAGTCATGACTTCAAAGAATGAAATGCATTTCCCATGAACATCAGTTAGAGCACCTTCAATTAGCTTTGCCTATTTATGGATCTTATTCAAAGCCCTCTGCCTCATTTGCAAAACTTAGAACCACTCCCAAGGTTCAGAAACCCTAGGGAAAGGAAGAATCCTGCATTTAACCAGTCTATCCTCAGTGAACCCCATGATAATCATAACCTTTTGCAATAAGAGGTCAGTATCCACATTATCTTGATCCAATGCAGTCTTTAACTGATCAACCAACCTCATTGCATCTCCCCCAGTGGATAATATGCCCTTAATGGCTTCATCTCCTTTATCTTGAACACCTTTGAACCAGGTAGCCGCAGCATGTGAAGTAGTTTTCATCTTCTCCAACTCAGAAATTGTCTCCTGGGGAATGAATCCCACAACAAAAGAGGAGGAGCCAATAGTTTGTAAGGGTTTCATTAAATCCTACAAGTATTTTCTCAAAGTTTCATTCTCCTTCTCTAGTTCATGTCTAGTCTGTACTGCCTTCTTTAATCTCCCCACAATAATTGCATTGGAACCCTCATACTCCTCAATATCTTGTTCTACAGTAGCATGTCCCAAATCAATAGTTTGCACATCATAATCCTGAGCAGTTATATTTTCCCTTTCTTTATTTGGAGCAGGGGTAGCAATATGGGCCACCCGATTGCCTGATCTATCTCTTTCAATCCGAGAGATAACCCTTGCTTTCTTTTTACCCCTCTGCTTCTCTACATTCACCATGAGGACACCCCAATTAGGAGGAGCATCCTCAACAATTACCATTTTACTCCTCAGTTCCTTTTCGAGCCAATCAGGAATAGTGAACTCGGTGGGAATAGTGCTCTGTTTACCCTACTCCTTCTCCTGCTGACCATTAGTAACATCTACTTCAACATTTGGACTTTTGGGAACATCTATTGTTAGGTCCTCTTCTTGCCATACTTGTTCTTCTACAACAACCTTTATTGGTGAGGGAGCCCTAACAAATATCTCCTCTTCCTTTTGGGGAGACTTACCCATTTGTTCCTTTGCAGGAGAATCCGCATGTGCCACCAAGGGAGATTGAATCACCTTGTTTATCTTTGCCTCTACATTGAAGAGGTTTCCCTCTTGAAACTCCTCTCCATCCAGCTCCTTAGGATCTTCATCTTGTTTTTTCTCTCCCCTTACACTGCCAACATCCCCTCGGAATGGAGGAGCTCACCTACTCAATAATAGGGACACTTACCGAAACATCCTCCTTGGCCATAGTATCTCTTGGGGAAGGAGTCCTGGATCTCCTCATATAAACTTGTGTCTTTTCCCCGGAGCTTTCCACTTCCACCATTGGTGGTTCAGCCTTCTTGTCAACCTTGGGAGCCTCCCCCAACTTGTGTGATATCCTTGTAGTTCTTCTCTTTTTCATCAATGCATGGACACTCTCCACCTCTTCCTCCTCTTCCTAATTCTTTTCAACTTCTTTTCTAGAGGCATGTTTCCTCTTCTTGGCAACATGCTTTCTCTACTTTCCCAACTCTGCAGCTTTCTCAGCCTGAACATCCCTTACCTGAATTCTAAAAGGAGAGGCCACCTTCTCCTTGCCCTTTTGGTTTGGTTCAACAAAAGCTTCAGAAGTAGAATGAGACTCTAAGTCTCCCATCAGGTCATAGGTGCATGGAACACCTTCTCCCTCGAGCTCTAGCATCTTGTGTTTCAACCACATCTTAGTGAATCTAATTACTGAGGGCATGACCTGATCCAAGTCAGTCTTCTCGTCTTCCAACCAGTCAAATTCTCCAATTGGTTTACCCTTCACTGCTTCATAAACATGGCCTTGAATCACATTTCCATCCTCCTGGATTTGATCTGGGATGGCCCTCACATTATACAGCCTCACGAAGTCTATTGGTAGTCTAGAAAACTTCTTTTCCCGTACCTGAAACTCATCGGCAAGGTTTGCCCAATAATCCTCAATATGAGGCTTATGGCCATAATCCCTGTTGAACCTCCTTTGAGCTTCACCAGTTATATCAAATTTTGTTCTCTGGGTGTGGAAGGAAAGGCCAAAAGTACTCATCTCTTCCTCTGCAGCATGGGCAGACTGAATGGAGGCACAAACTTCACCGACTCCAACCTTTAGAGGGAAATCATTCCCAAAACCAGTCTTATGCATCTCTCCTTTTACAATATTGTCAAAATCACATATTTGCCTAACAACTTCTAACAAAATGATGTGATCTATGGGATACCTTGGCAATCTGTAGGGAGCCTTCTGAAAACCACCAATTCTGATGTAAGAAAAGGTGGGAAATTGGATAAACCATGCTCCATATCTTCCCACTAATTCCTTTGCTTTGTCAGAAATTCTCACATGCTCTGCACCCTGGAGCAATCTAGTGATATACATAGTGAAGGCATCGTTTGATCTCCTGTAACTCCCACCAGTTAAGTACAACTGTGGGTACACCTCATAAATGGCATCCTGCCCAAAGACACCTCTAGTGCTCAACCCCTTATATGGATGAAGTCTTGCCAACGAATACACTAGATAGGAAGTCATAGTAAAAGTCTTGGTTTGCAAGACATTGCATAGCTGCTCATGGATTGCAGCACTGATAGCACCTACCCAATGATAATCAAATCCTTGCTCCATTCTAGCAATTACATGGAACATCCAGGTCTCAAAGACCCCTGCACTTTTCAATCCTACCAACCTGCTGAGAAGGGTGATAGCATTATAATATTCTCTTTTGAACTTAAGCCTAAACAATTGCTTAGGCAACTTAGAGAAGTGAGATTTAGGCTTCTCTAGCCAAGAGTTAATCACCTATTGGGACTTAACCATGTCTTCATCATAATATTTCTTAGCCCCATCCTTGTCAAAGCCTACCACATGGGACCTCTCAGGCATGTCAAAGGTTGCAGCAATGGAGACTAGACTGAATCTTGCTAGAATCCTACCTTGAGGGCCAAGGATCCTTTGTGTACCCCTATCATAATTTTGAGCACATTCTAGCACCAACTCATAACACTGTACCGTAGGAGGGAAACCTACCACATGAGCTAACCCAGATCGTACCATCCCTACTAAAAACAAAGGAGGATTCAGTGCTATCATCTCTTCCTTGAACTCTTCATAATCCCACATTCCAACGTTTGTATCCATTATCCTTGACCAAATTGAGGTCATCTTGCTGTCAGGAATTTTACTCTTCATATCTAGCTTAACCTTCTCTACATTGAAAATAGCAGAAGCCTTTGCACCAAGATCACTTGCCTTTCCCTTGCCTCGACCAGTAACCTTCTGTCTTGACCCTGCCTGCAAACACATAAAGATAACATAGGATTAGATTCATCAAAAGCCAATAAGTGCAAAAGACCATTATCTCAAAGTTTGGGATTCAGCCCCCCTCACAGATTCTCCACTAGGAAGGATTTCGGGAAAATCCAGGCCAGGCGGATTCCGGCGAACCAAACAAACTAAATCCCAAAATATCTTTTAAATCATCAACTTAGCCAAAGAAAAAGCATTTAGCATAAGTTCTTTAAGCTAATCAATTGTATTACTAAGAAACCCACAATCCACAATTATCAAATTCAATCATTTCCCTAAAACACCCGGAAGAATCCACCAGAGATGAATTTTGGTGAGATTAGCAATACTACAACAGACTCGGGGAAAATGAAGGGGCGTGGAATTTCAAGGGAATCTGGATGGAACAGATTTTCCTAAAATCAAAGGTATGACAATATCTAAGCTTGAAATCTGAAAAAAGACCCGACCGCGGACTTCAGGAGAATTCGGATGGAACGGATTTTGGCGAAACCAAAGGAAATCCGGATTAAAGCGGTGAACGAAGGAAAGATAGGAAATTCGGGGAAATCCGGGGAAAGCGGAATTTCGCGAAGACCTCAAAAACCCAAACCCGTCTACATCCTCGGTACTCTATCATGTCAATTCAAATCATTCTGGATCCAAGCCAGAAATCCAAAACCAACCCAACCTAGAACATTAATAAACTATGAATTAATGACCCACTTCTCAACAATTTCAAAGACAAATGGCCATGCCCTAGGTTGGGAACCCTAAATGTCTGCCATGAAAGCACAGACGATTCAACAATTCACCAAAACGGAAAACTCAAAGTCACAGCGAACCAAAGCCCAAACAAGAACCAGCACCAGACCAAGCAGAACATTTGATCAATCAAAACTAACTGGTGCAATAGATTAAAATAAAACCCCAAAATGCACAATGATGACGTGCACCCCAAAAGACTAGAAAACTACGAATGACTCTCCAAGCAAAACAGTGAGAAGAAAATTGAAACCAATAGAGAATAGAGTGCATAAACATACCATGGAAGTGCAAGGATTGTGATGAAGGAAATTAATAAATAACCACTTGATGCCAACTGGATATCACCCGCGCACTCCAAAAGCAAATGCATAGCTCAAAGAACCCCGAGGATCAAAATACCCAGCAAAACACCAAAAACTTCAATCACAGAAGTTCAAACGATAGCAAATGCACAACTCAAAATGACCAATTACTTGTCAAAACATCAATATATCAAAGCCTCTTGCCCTCGTACAAATTCCATTAATGCACCCGACAAGACAGCCGCAACCATAAAGAATTTTGGGGAAGGATTTCAGAGAAATCCGGAACATACCGATTTTCCTGAAAACAGTGTAAAAGGCCCATTTTAGACAATCAGAGGAAACCGGGAGAATCCGGCCTAGGCGGATTTTCCCGAAAACAGTGAAAAACCCGAGATATAGCTGGAACTTTAGATTTTCAACATAGCTCAAAAGGATAGCACTTCAATTGGAAAAATAGGACATTTAAAGCACAAACTCAAGCAAGCAACACTCTCAAAAAGAGGGACCAAAACACCAAAAAGCAAAAGAAAGAGGGTCCCTACATTCAGTGGGGCATGTGTGCAAAAACTGCACAACAACCATGAAGAAATGTTGTCTTCACATCCATCTGCTCAATCTCCTAGTCATATGTTGCTACAAGTGACAAAAGAAATCTGATAGATCATGTCAGCTTTTCTATTGGTGAAAAAGTTTCCCCATAATCAATTCCCTCTACTTGGGAATAACCCTTTGCAATAAACCTCACCTTGTACTTTTCAATAGTGCCATCTAGACCAATTTTATTTTTAAAAACCCACTTATAGCCCACAGGATTTCTACTTTCAGTCAAAGGAACTAGATCCAAAGATTCATTTTTCTTTAACGATGCCATTTCTTCATTCATGGCTTCCAACTAGGAATCTGAATTAGTCATCTCGACTACCTCTTTAATAGTCCTAGGCTCATCCATGTTAGTAATCAAAGCATAGGAAAAACTAGAATCCAACATAGAGAATCCAAACCTACCAGGTTGCTTCTTCTCACGTGTAGACCTCCTCATAGGCCGAGGCTGAGGTTGTGGTTCTTCTTCTTGTTCAAAACTCTCAGAGCTGCTCGAACTCTCCTCAGTTTCACGTACACTATCAATGTGTTGTTCCTCTTTTCCAAGAGTTAGAGGTATTTCAACATCATTTTTCTCTTCTTTTTCTTTCATCTTTGACTGCAAATCCACTGAAGAAGGTTTCAACTCCTAAAATATTACACTTCTGTTGTATCCAACTTTTTTAGTCATAGGATTCCAACACTTGTATCCTTTCACACCAAGGTTGTACCCAATGAAGATACATTTTTCAGATTTGTTCTCCAATTTAGATCTTTTCACATCAGGTACATAAACATATTCTTCACAGCCAAAGACACGAACATGTCTCAAAGAGGGCTTCTTACTAGACCAAGATTCCATAGGTGTTTTATCAACAAGTGACGAAGGAGATCAATTCAACAAGTAACATGTTGTAGCCACAACCTCAACCCAAAAATTCTGCTCCAGACCAGCATTGCTCAACATAATTCTTGCCTTCTCCATCAATGTCTTGTTCAACCTTTCAGCAACTCCATTTTTTTTGTGGAGTGTAAGGTGTTGTTTTATGCCTCTTAATCCCATGGTCTTTGCAATACCTTTCAAATTCTATAGAAAAAAATTCACCAGCGTTAAATGTCCTCAAGCATTTGATTTTCTTACCAGTATGATTTTCAACCAAGTTCTTGAACTCTTTAAACCAACTGAACACTTCTGATTTAGTTTTCAAAAAATATACAAAGGTGTCATGTCCCCGAAATTAGAGAACCCTCAAATAAGTAAAAATGAATAACAAAATACATTTAAAATTATGAAAGAAAATATTATCGATCTAATGCTTTTATAAATTATCGCAAGATAATATTATAATTATAAATATGCATATATTGTCAATACACAATGAAATTCATTACCAAAGGTAATATTAATTATTATATTATAAATATTAAAATATATAAATATTAACAATCTCAATGATAATAAATTAAATATTAAAGATAAAACACAATATATAAATAACATTATAATTGTCAAATATAAATATTATACAATAGGGACATTACATCTTGTGAGGGTATGGGAACATATGAACGACTAATTCATATACGTGATATTCTTCCGGAGAACAACAATCAATCCTGCTTGTCATCGCGATATCTTTCTTGAGCAATTCTTGAATCTTCTTGTGTGGCCATATGCTGAAGCAAATCGTGATTCACATCATTCGTGATTGAAGATACCAGATCGGGTATATTTTAGTATGCCAATGCGTAATCATAGATGTTGTCTCATGCATAAAAGAAACATCGCTCAATCGATAATCTCTTCTTGAAGGCCGATAATCCCTTTATCATATTATTGGTGAGGAATGTCGTTGGAGCATTTCCGTTATCATTTCATTACCATTAATCTTAAATAACCGAAGAAACCGTGGGAGCCATTTATGAATAAAGGGAGATTCTTCTATTGGCGGAAGTTCATTCTTCAAAAGTTGCAACCTTTATCATGACCTGTCTATCTGTTGACCAGAACGGTCTTTTGGTGAACAGGAGTATACGTCGCCATGGGTAAGGGAAGGCTATGTTGAAAGGTCATGACTTTCCACCCCCATCATGGGTATAAAAAGGGAATAGGATTGGAGATATCGGGATCATTACACCACCTTAGGAATCAATGAGAAGGCAGACAGATACATTACTACGTAGACTTCAAGTGTCCTTAAGGAGCCTAACTCCAACAATCAGTAGACTCAGATACAACATCCACCATACATCGCATGAATTCAAGGTTCAATAAGGAACCTGAGCAGATATTAAAACAAACAAATAAATATAGATCTACATTCAAAATAACAGTAGAGTCAAGATATGATGATTAAAGACATATATAAAAAGAT
>CM021110.1:104518886-104725527 GCA_007115665.2 Sequoiadendron giganteum | reverse complement strand
CATTCATGAGTTAAAATGAACATGCATGCATATTCATTGGATTAAAAAGAACAAAATATCGCATGATAACTCATTGGATTAAAATAAATTTGCATCTCTTCATAGCATTGGGTTAAAATGAACCCCATGTTTTGACAAATACTACAAATGGTTAAAATGAAAGTCTCCATGTTTTTTATGTTTGTCAACACATTTCATTTTGGGCTTAAAATGAAAACCATGCTAGTGTAAGTCAGAATATTCATGTGTTCTCTCTTTCTTTTTAAACAAGGATTGACTCAACTATGAATATTTTGGCTTGATTTTGTTAACTCTAGAAAATTGGGTCTGCTTTGGTGGGAAAAAGTACTCACCTCAAAGCGACTCAAACTGGCAACAAAGCTCTTTAGCCGAGCTACTCCTGACTGGTATACAAATGTGAATCCTAAGGGAAAGCCTAGGATTACGAGTGCATATATGTCATACAGACCAAGTAGTACTCCCCAAAACCCTATTGAGTTTAACCTCTTCAGACTGGAGTGCCTCCTTAATGGAGCTTAATCTTGAACCCCATGTATGACCACTTGAATGAGTGCTTGAATTAAAACCCTTTGTTTTAGAAAGCCAAAAACCTTCTATTCTTTGGTGCAACAATGGTCGTTGTCAAGGCACTCACACCTACACAGTTCTTAGTAGAAATGATCAATCTTCCATGGGAGTTTCATGGAGGTTTGAAGCTTGGTTTCCTTGAGAAGTGAGTGCACTGTAAGGGGGAGCCTGTGGGGCCAATATTTTTGAATTCATTCACTAAGGATATGCAGTTAGTGGGATCCATAATAATATTGTCCTTGCAGGAATAGGATTTTTGTAAACTGATTTATGTGTGGTTGATTTTCATTTTATACAACACCATGTGTTTGCCAACTATTTTCAGACAATTCCAACAAATAAACATCAAACTTGAAAAAATATGAAACAACTTTGCCAACTAAAATAAATCTTTGCAAATTTCATCAAGTCCTTTTTTGTTTCTGTCAAACCAGACATTGATTTTCTCAACTTCCCTCATCATGATATTATAGATGGCATTCTTAGGATTGCCATAGGTTTCCATTTTCATTTAACTAGTTGCATTGTTAACTCTACCATCTCCTTAGACACTCATTTTGCATATATTAGGAGTAGATTCCTTACCATCTATTGTCAAACTTTGCCTTCAAAAGTAGGTTATCATTGGACTCAATCACCCTTTTTCCTTAGTCAAATCTTTTGTGAATTATTTCCCACTCAATAGTCTAGTGTGGAAATTTAACTTTGTCCTCATTTAGTCCTTTTATGGTCCATTGATTTTCCAAACTTGAACCATTTCCAACACTATGTTTGGTCAAGTAGTCATCTCCTTATATTTCCCAATAGTGAGTGCATCTTAGGCTCCTTTTCATTTGCATATCATTAGTCTCCTCATTTTAGTGTCATATTATTTGCATCCACAAACCTTTAGTGTCCTTTTAATCTCATTTGCATGTCATAGCATTCCTTATTTTCAAAACACCCAAAAGCATAGTGTCATATTTAGGTCATTCTCCCTCATCATCCCAAAGTTGAGCAAAACTTTTTATGGTTGAAACTAGATTACAAAAATGGAAAAAGCTCATGGATTCTTTTGGTCAAGACACCAATTTTCCCAATTTCAACAATGACATGAATCCATTCCCAAGTAACATGAACACTCCTTCTAATGAAATGGTAAATTCTATGATCAATCCTTTTAGTGAGATATCCATTCCAAAAAATCCCTTGGAACAATTTGTCTACAGAGACCAAAATGGGGAAATCTATGAAGAAGACATGCATGCTACTGCCCAAGACCCAGAAGTGGCCTCTTTTGTGGAAGAATTGGTCTTAAATGACTTATCCAGATATTTAGCCATGCTCCTTGACCAAGGGGCTAGGTTACCAAAAGTATTTGACCTCAACACTATTAGAGAAACATCTCCTAATCACCAATCACACAATCCTTCCATGGGAGCCTCTTCACAAAACACCATTAACACTATTAATACTACCTCCCTTGGTCATGCTACCACCACAACCAATGCTTCCACCACAACTAATGTAGCTATCACAACCGATGCAACCACCACAACCAACACAACATCCATTGGAGGATCATCTACCCAAACCAACACCACATCACAATCCATCCCCCAACAAACATCCACTGTCCCTTCACAAACATTTGGATCAACAATAGGTGCAACTACCTCAAACCTCTTTGGAACTTCATCTAATTCCATGGGTCCATCAACAAACCCACTAGTAGGTTCCTCAAATACTATGGCCATAATTGAATCCTTTTTGGAGAAATAAACGAAGAGTTATCATTCAAAGCACCCAACCTAATTACTCATAGGTTAATACCAACATTCCTTTGAGACAAAACACCAACACTAATTAAGGCCATAATTTCTTATTTGATCAAGGCAATCAAGACACCCAATCTTTTACTCCATTTGGACATCAACATACTCAAAATCAACAAGGCCCACAAATTCAATCCAACATGGCAGGATCTCAAATCCCCACGTATGCTACTCAAGTACATACACAACAGCGTAACCCCAATCAACACACTCATTTCCAACAACCACAAAATCAGAACACCCACTTTGCTCACCAGCAACATGTCCAAAATCAACACATCTCATCACAACAAATGGGAAACCAATCCATACCTCTCACCAACATGTGTGATGCTAACAACAACCCCATTTTGGAAGCACTCACACCTGCTCTTCAAACACAAGTGGAGACCTTACAACAATCCAACAAAAAGTCTTACATGTCGCATGACTTGTGTCCATCTCCATTCGACACAACCTTGTATATGCGACCCTTTCCTCATGGATATGTGGTACCTCATTTTCCTAAATACAAAGGCAAATTGAACCCCATTGAACACATAAGAGAATTCACCACTAGTTGCATGGACATTGCATATGAGAAAACCTGTCTCATGAGACTTTTTTCTAGAAGCCTCGCAGGTCATGCACTAGAATGGTTCTCGCTATTGCCTAAAGGAATCAAAAAATGGGACAAATTGGCAAACAAGTTTGTTGAAAATTACACCTATAGCATTGACACAGATATTGACATTGCCTCCTTATGCCGACTTACCCAAGAGGAGGAAAAAGAGACTTTTATCCCATTCTTTCAAAGATGGAGAACCTTAGCAAGCAGATGTCCGATAGAAAATACCAAAAAAGGAGAAAGTCACCATGTTTGTACAAACTATCCTAGGATCGCTCAGATATGTCTTACAAGTCCATTATTGTACTACCTTTGTTGACCTTGTCGAAAAAGGTGTTCAACTTGAAAAAGCCTTGATCGCCAAACACAAATTAAATTATGGTGGCAAAACCATCAACACCACCACAAACAATAACCGAAGAAGCTCTAATTACAAACACAAATAATGGGTTAAAAATAAACACATCACAAACGACGGTGTGATCGATGCAAAAACCGTTAATGCAATAGGTCATGTACTCACCATCAAAGGAGTTCAAAATCAAAATGTACCTGTGACCACACCAACACAACTACCAACGTTGTTTAAAATAATTCCGCTCAATCTAAGCCAAGGCAGTTGCGTCAACCACGACAATTTCAAAAACACACATACACCCCCTTGGGTGAACCTATTGAAGTTGTCTTGAAGAAACTCCTCCAAAACGGAGTCATAACATTGGAAGAACCTAAACCATATGACCTTGGTCAGTTTAAGCCATCATGGTGGGATGATAATGTGTTTGTTGATTTCCACCATGTCAAAGGGCACAAAAAATCCTCTTGCTGCCAGTTGCAAAATCTAGTACAAGACCTTATTGAAAAACACACCATTGAGTTAGGAGGTCAATCATTTATGTCTAATGCAGATCATACAATCCACAAGAACCCACTGCAGGATTGCGGTTCTAGTAAACCCTCCACATCTGGCACCAAGAACACTGATAACCAAGCCAATAACATTTGTTCTACCTCAAATTATTCTGGCAGTATCATCATCAACAACTTGTGAACAACTGATGAAGAACAATGTGTCAATACCATTACCATTAAAAAGGCATCGGACTGCAACGTTACAACACGTAAAGGCAAGGTCACCATCCCAAGTCCCTTTGCACGTTAGCCTAAAATCACCATACCTGGTTCGTCTGCCAGACAGTCAAACCGTAAACCAAGGTTCAACCTTATTGAGCAACTGAATAAAACACCCTCTCAAATATCCATTCTTGAATTACTCTGCATCTCACCTGCACATAAGGCCATCTTGGATAAAGTCTTGCAAGAGTTTTCCATCCCAACTAACATGGATGTCAACCACTTTGAAACTATGGTTGGATATCTAAATTTGCCTCATCACATTACCTTTTCAGACAGTGACTATTCCTCACCCAAACCATCTCATAATGATTCCCTTAATATTTAGGTTTTTGTCCACAAACACAAGGTTAGACAAGTCTTAGTAGATGGCAGAGCAGGATTGAACATCTTCTCTCTAAAATTGGTTAAAAATCTTGGCTTCTCTGATGCATGTGTAGATGTTACCAAGAGCATTGTCATCAAGGCGTATGATGATGAAGAAAATTCTTCTAAAGGCATTATCACAATTTCACTCCGGGTGGGACCAATTATTATAGATACAACATGCCAAGTCTTGGATCATGACATACATTACAATATATTACTTGGTCACCCTTGGATTCATGCCCTAAAGGTCATTCCATCCACATACCACCAATGCTTGAAGTTCCCTTTTGATGGCACTAATATAACTATCCCTGGAGATCATAATCCATTCCAATATTGTACCAATCTATAAAATATAGCTAAACACTAGGTACCCATAAATCAGGAAGCCTCGATGTCTGCCTCTTCCAAATATATTGACCAGTTTGCACTCACCAAATCATCCATTCCATCACCTTCTGCCACACCATCTTCCTTGGCCTCCATACCAAGTAAAGACTTCCAGATCGAGGACCTTGGCTTTGGAGAGTTCAAATTGAATACGGCTTACTTTATTACTACAATGCCTAAGCCACCTAAAGTCTATGGTAGACCATGCTTTGCAATCGAACCCAAGACAACTTTTCAGGTCCCACCAAAAATGGTTTTCATGCTATGGGGGGATATGAGTAATGAAGTCATCATCAACATAGCTAACTGGCTCTACAAAGACCCAGAAGTGTTACCTCCACTACCAGTGCATCTCTACGAAAAGGGCTTTGATATATGCAAGGCACTAGGTTTTGATGGTGCAAGTGGCTTTGGAAAAGCTAACAATGGAAGGAGGGAACCTATTATCATTTTTGCAAGACCAAGATACATAGGGCTAGGGTTTCAACAAGTAGGAACTGATGATGAATGTACCTATGAACTATGAAGTGAGGACGTAATGGCTCCAAAAAGTGTCGAGGCAAGCGAAGAATCCCTTACCGAAACTGAATCCAATGAATGGGAATGGGGATATGAGAAAAACCCTAAGTGATTATGACATTGACGAACTATTCTTGGAACCTGGCCAACTCCCCTTTAAAGAAAGATCCTGACAAGAGTACAATATTGATCCTATTGACCGACACTCCAAAAATAAGGAATGGGTAAGCATTCCTTGGAATCCGGAAGAACATAATTTGTCCTCAGCAACACTTGAAATCTCTCGCCCCATAGCTGAACCCACCTGTGAGCTTGAAACGCCTGAACCAACTGTCCATACCTTTGAAATTCCATCCAGTAGTCATAATGATGATACTTTTGTACCCTATTATGACTATGAATTTGACTCATCTGAATCTGAATACGGGCCATCCATTGCATCTGACACGGAAGTTAATTTTGACAACTTTCCCTTCACACTTGAGGCTTCAATTTGCACACTTTCTGCATGTTCCCCATGTTTTACCAACATTGACGATGGGATTTCAGTTGTCTACCCACAACTGATTGACTGAGACCAACAAGAACCACCAGTGATGGACATGTTTCAGAATGATGAGGCAATAGTAGAATTCATGGGACTCTAAGAGGGCATACCATGGGGTGATCAAAAAATAAGATTTTCCATTGACCTAGATTGTGCAGCTTACTTTGGGGAGGCTGTGCAATCCTCCAGTCTCAAAAAGGCATAGAATAAGACACAAAAAGAAACATCTTTAGGTGAAAACCGCAAGGCACCTTCTGACAGCAAAATAGTAAAAAGAAAGGTCTTATCCGAAGGTGAAAACCTCTCTGAGGCGCCTAAGGATGGAGGATTGCAATTTCTCCCCATAACATAGGACAAATCAAAAATGCTAATTGAAGACACCATCAAAGCTAACATAAACACACCAGATAATCCCAAAATGGTTCTCTTAGATGCATCATTAACAGATGAAGAAAAACCTGAGTTCGAACAATTCTTCACAAAAAGGAAGTTTATATTTGCATGGTCATATGCCGACATGCCAGGCCTAGATCCAGAAATGGTATTGCATCATCTTTCGTTAATTCCAAATATGAAACCAGTCAAACAAAAATTATATAAAATGCATCCACAGATTTCACTACTTGTAAAGGTTGAACTCAACAAGTTACTGGATGCGAGATTCATAAGATCAATAGATTATGCTAACTGGATATACAACATTGTCCCTGTCACAAAGCCAAATAGAAAAATCCGTATCTACATGGATTTCAAGGACCTGAATAAGGCTTGTCCAAAAGATGATTTCCCATTGCCAAATATATACATGATTGTTGATCTCACAGCAGGGTATGAGATGCTATCCCTCATGGATGGTTTCTTGGGCTATAACCAAATCCGCATTACAACTGAATATGAACACAAAAAAACATTCACTTGCCCATGGGGAACATACTATAGGAATGTGATGCCTTTTGGCTTAAATAATGTAGGTGCCACATACTAGAGAGCCATGACAACAATATTTCATGACATGATGCATATCCTAATGGAGAATTATGTGGATGACGTTTTGGCCAAATATTTGACAAGGAAGGACCATCCCAAGGTCCTAGACAAAAATTTTAGACGGGTGGAAGATTACAAGGTTCGTTAGAACCCAAAAAAATGTGTCTTCAGGGTCACATTAGGTAAATTATTGGGCTACATAGTCTCACAACGAGGCATAGAGGTCGATCTTGCTAAAGTAAAAGAAATTCTAGACATGCCTCCACCAAATGGAATTGGCGAATTGAGAACAATTTAGGGTAGACTGCAGTCCATCTGGCGCTTCATCACACAGTTGGTAGACAAGTGTCAACCATTTCAGTACCTATTACACAAAAGCATACCCTTTGTATGGACACAAATTTCACGCAACCTTCGAACAAATCAGACAATATCTATTGACATCACCTTTCTTAATGTCGCCTATTGAAGGCAAGTTGTTGATCTTGTATGTCTCGGCAACTACAAATGCACTAGGGGCATTATTGGCATAAAACGACCATGAGGAGAAATAAAGAGCCATATGGGTGCTGGCAAGAAATTGAGTTCACTTTTTGGTCAAAAAGTGGAAGTGTTTTCTCTGATTTTCAGAGTTTGACACATTTGACCTTAAAATTTGAAGCACTTAGAGATGAAATACTCAAACAAGTCACTAATCATAAAATGTAGTACTCAGAGTCTAGTTTCCAAATATGTAATTTATTTCAATACCCACATTGTACAAATTGAGTTTCAATAGGCTTTTGTAAAAACCACTATTAAAAAGTCATTTTTTTTACCATACCATGCACATGTACGACATCGATATTTTGACTTAAATTATCATATTTTTCTAAATCCTTTTGGGAAAAGACTTGTGACTCACTGAAGCGTGCCCTGGATATTTTTTTGTAATTTTTTATTGAATATTTTTTTTTTTGTTTAATTTTTTATCAGGCATATTTGACGTTTAGAAAAATCGTCGTGTACGACACACATAAGATGACCTAAAGTTATCATTTTTTGCATTTTTTTTTTTAAATTGAAAATAATTGTCTGAAGTTTGCCCTTGTGCAATCCGTTCGTCAAAATGTTATGTTGATCAAAAGTTATTAAAATAGTAAAAAACATTGATATTTAAAGTTTATGGACCAATTTCATCAAAAATTAATTGAAAAATAGAAAAAATAATTCAATTGTAAAAAAAATTACATATTTGAAATTTGCATTGTCTCATCTAAAATGGGTTTTAATTTCGTTAAAAAATTCTACAAAAAAAGTCGTCAGCCATATGTCCAAACTCGATTTTTTTCCCTAACATTGTTAGAACCTTCAAGTTGTAGGTCAAACCAGCTTGAAGGCCTAGGTTCGGACTCCCAACGCTTTTCCCAAACCAAAATCCAAAGCAAAAACCCGACCACAAGGCTAACAAAAATTCAAATTAAACAAAACGGGATCCCGATTTGTCATCGGGATCCCATATTTAAAGATACGAGATCCCATTTCAAACTCAGGATCCCATTTCCTATGATTAAATCTAGTGAGGGTTGACAGCGAAATGGGATCCCAAATTTAAATCGGGATCTCGTATTTAAAGATACGGGATCCCATTTCAAATTTAGGATCCCGTTCCCTACAATTAAACCCGGTGACCGTTGCCAGCAAAACGGGATCCCATTCTGCTGTCAACGGTCACCGGGTTTAATTGTAGGGAACATGATCCTGAATTTAAAACAGGATCCCGTATCTTTAATTATGGGATCCCGATTTAAATTCGGGATCCCGTTTTTTAAGATACAGTATCCCATTTTAAACTCAGGATCCCGGTTTTCTATCAACTGTGTTTTTTTAAATACTGTCAATTTTTATTGTGAAGTCTGCAACTTCACATGTATGGCCGAGAATAGTAAAATTGCTCTATTTTTTTCATTGAGCATTCTTTTTACAGGTGGTGACATGTTTTTTTGATAAATTTTTTCAACGGAGGCATGAAGAAATTAGTTTTAAAGTAGAATTGTGCTAGTTTTCTACTTGTTTTGAGGAACACAAGAGGAAATATTTAGTCCTTTTAGGTCTTCAACTTCCAATTTGAATTGGATTTTTTGAAGAATTTCACTATTTACATTCATTTGTGCTTGAGAATTTTATAATCATGGGAAATAAAATTCGTAATAAGAGGAGGAAGACATTGACTCTTGAAGAAATTGAAGCAAACAAAGAAAAGGAGAGATAGAGACAAAGAGAAAGAAGAATGAGAATTAAATCAATGAATGATGGGGGAGCATCCAATTCCACAACTATTGAAGATGCAAACATAGAGGAGACCATGGTTGTAGATGAAGCGAACTTGCAAGAAGTCAATTTGGAGAAGAATATGATTATACAATCAAGTCCTACTATGTCTTCAAATCCCTCTTTCAATGCTATGGATAATGTTTCAATATGCACAAATCCAGGTACGTCTTCAAATCCACATGTTAGTGAATTTGTAAATTTCATATGTAGAAATTTTACAAGATGTTGGACTTAACGATGTTGACATTGATAATATTCAGAGAGATGAAACTTTTATAGAATTTGTTGAAAATGATAGTGAGAATGATCCTTTTGTTGAAAATGAAATTGAGAATAATCCTGTTTTTGAAAATGAAAACAAAAACCGTTTTGTTGATGTAAATGAAAATGAAAACCGTTTTGTTGATGTAAATGAAAATGAAAACCGTTTTGTTGATGAAAATGAAGATGAAAATGTAAATCGTTTTGAAGTTGAAAATGAAAATGAAAATGTAAATTGTTTTGAAATGAAAATGAAAATGAAATTGAAGATGAAAATGAAGATGAAGATGAAAATCTAGAATGTGATGTTGAATTTAATGAAAATACTTTTTTTTAAATTGAAAGTGGTGTTTTTGATAATCTTCCTGGTCAAATTTCTTGGAGGTAGATAAGAACACATGCAAATAAAATATACAACGAATTCTTTTATCGTAAAAAACTTACAATTCAATGTCAACTAATGATGCAATTGATGAGAATGCAAAAAATGAGGAAAATAATGAAAAGGTTAGGCTTTTTTGTTAAACCAAAAAGAAAAGATCAATCATTGAAACATGCTATGTGTATTGTTGCTAGTGCCATTCAATCGATTGGAAAAAATAGTCGATCTAAAGATAAAAATGCAGCAAGAAGAGCTATAACAACTGCTATAGTTAATAAAGCAACTTTGAATAAAATAATGGTAAGAAATATTAGTGAAGTTTTAAAAATACATCCTAAAACATTGCTAAGAGAGGAAAAAAGAAGAATAATTATAGAAAATGATCCTATCAACCAATGTTGGAGTTTCAGTGGTCGACTCTCGAGGTCTGATATGAAATTGAATGTTGAAATTAAATCTTTGATTGAAAAATATTGGCATGAAAATACTAGGGTTTCATCTAATGCTAGAGATGTTTTAAAATTAAGGGTGGGGTCCAAAGTTCATGATCCTCACCCAAAACACTTATTAGATACAACACAAACTGAATTTTATAGAAAATTTTGTGGTGATTTAGTGTTACCCGGTAATATTAAAATAAGTCAAAGGTCTTTTGAAAAATGTAAACCATGGTATGTAAAAATTAATAAGCAACGAATATCTTGTTGTTGTAAAACACATGTTCAATTTCGTTATTTTTATGATGTTTTTCGATATATACGTTGTACCTTGCATACTAACATGATTATACAGGAATGCGGTATTAATATGCCACCTGAAGCAATAAGGGAATTTATTTCAAGTTTGTTTTGTGAAAGATCTAATGGTAAATTGTTTTATTTAAGTTCTTGTATTTCTAGACAATGCATTGATTGTGGAAACCTTTCATTCTTAGGAATTTGTATGCATGAAAGTGTTGATAATGATTTTGGACAACAATTAGTAGAAGTTAAAAGATTTAAGAATGTTCACTATTCTTTAAAAGATGGAAAAATAGGAAAGCGTTGTGATTTAGTTACATAAAAAGTTAGTGTGCATGCATTCATGAGTGAATTTAAGAATAAGATAGTACCAAAATATATCATTCACTCTCAACATGCTCGATGGCTTGATGGCCAATTTTGCGCATGTAGAAACACATTTCCAATTGGTACTATACTTTCAGTGGTTGATTTTGTAGAAAATTATACTCTAGCTCCACAAGAGGAAATTCAATCACAGTATTATAATTCAGTGCAAGTAGCTATGTTTGTCCATATTGTTTATAGACATGCAAATAATAGCACTAAGGATGATAGAAAAGTTCCGAGGGAATATCATTTTTATTTGAGTGACAACCGATTACACTCATTAGAGTTTGTTCAATATTGTTTCAATATATTTTACAAAAAATTAAGAGAAAGAGGAATCCATATGAAAGAACACCTCATATGGTCAGATAATTGTACGGGGCAGTTAAAAAATGCTCGAATGTTCTATTGGTTAAGTAGGATTCACAAAGAACTTAATGTCCAACATATATGGAGTTTTTTTGAAGCTGGGCATGGTAAAGGAGAACATGATGGAGCTGGTGTGTGTGTCAAAAGAATTCTTGCTAGAGAACAATTAAAATTTGAAGATGTAGTAAAATTTAAAGATGCACATGGGATTGTCGATTGGTGTAATACAATATTATCTACACCTGGTTTGAGTGAGTACTCTAGAGTTCATCGATTCTTTTGGTTGGTAGAAGAAGATAACATTGTACCTAGAGTTGACTGTGAGACAATTAGTGGATCTACTAAATGGCATTCATTTAGGAGTTCGACAACAAGCACATGGACTATCTGGATAAAGGAGCTTGCATTTTTTTGCCAGTTTTGCATCTCAGGAGATTGGGAAGCATGTGAAAATACAAAATGGGTTGAAAAGTGGGAACAAAGATCGTTGACACCTTCACAAGCACATGATCAATATGAAAGAACTATTGAAGAAAATGATCAAGTGTTTGCATCTGAAGACTATGACCGTGTTTCAGATCTTGTACAAGAAGGTAATTTAAGTCAATTTATTTCATTTAATTTCGCTTTATTAAGTTATTTTGTAATACTAATTTTTTTATATTGATATGTGCAAGTTATTAAATCAATTTTTGTTTGCAGGACATGTGTATGTTGTTGTTGCACCTGAGGGGAATGAAGACCAAACAGAATATTGGTTAGTTCATTGTGTGGAGAGTAAACATAAGTTAATATCACCTCGAGAAGATGATGATGGCTATCATTATCCAACAGGTACCATGATCCCCTTAAGACATCCCCTTAAGCAAATTTTGATAACAAATTTTTTGATCCCCTTAAACAATATTTTAGAACAAGTTTTTCATCTCATTAAGAAATATTTGAGAACTTATATGATGATTGTTTTCATATTTTCCAATAGGATCGGTTGTGGTTGTTGGAACTTGGCTACGAAAAATACCTAGCAAGGAAGAATGGTCTACCTGCATTCGAAGATTATGAACCGCATAAAAAAATTATACATTATTCACATTTGGTGGTGGCAACAAATATAAAACTAGATCGGTATCGCGGAAGACTTGCAAATAAAGTGTTATGGACAATTTCTATGGAAGAGCATGAGACAATCATAGATGCATTGCAAAAAAGAGAGGATGCAGATGGTACAATGGAATAAGTAAATACAGGTAAATATAGTTTAAGTTTTATATTGTCTTCTTAAATAGAGGTAATTATTAGTAAAAATATATTTAAATACATGTTTTGATTACATATTGATATTGCTTGTACATTAATAGTTTAAATTGATTTATTATCCTTTTTTTGTATCCTTAAGCCATCATTGCATTGATCTCATACTTTGAAAAAAAAAGGAGAGGATGCATGGATTCAACCTACACACATGTGGAATACTTTTAAATGCAGGTACTTGAGTTGTGTACATATAGTTAGTTTTATATAAATTAAATTATGTATGTTTTGATGATTTCATTGATATTTCTTGTACCTTTTTTATATTAGGTGGTGTGAAGACCTAGTACATTCTGGGCATGAGTTTGAGATGTTCTTGAGATGGCATATCCAAATTTTGTAAACATTGTTTTGAGATGACATATATGTACATATATGTCCTTGTATGTCTTCAAATCACTAAATTTCAGGCATACATTATTGTTAAATCAATTATATCTTTAAGATGTTGTATTATGACCCCTTAAGACATTTCCTTAAGACATTGTATTGTGACCCCTTAAGACATTGTATTATGACCCCTTAAGACATCCCCTTAAGACATTGTATTATGACCCCTTAAGGCATCCCCTTGAGACATTGTATTATGAACCATTAATACATTGTATTATGAACCCTTAATACATTCTATTATGAACCCTTAAGACATACCCTTAAGACATTCTATTATTAACCCTTAAGACATCCCCTAAAGACGTCGTAAATTATGATTTATTGACTAATTATTGATTGACGTGAATTGAATAAGTTCATTGACTAATTATAGCTAATTATTGAATGTACATATCATGTATGAGATCACTAAATTTGTAAACTATAAATATTAAAATGTACTATTAATTTCAACTTTAATTTCATATTTATATTTAATTTCACATTAATGTCCTATATTAATATCTTGACTATGAACATAAAATGCATAAATGTATATGTGTAAATTAAAATTTCAAACAATAATAAAGTCCATAATTTATGTAAATATATTAAGTGCATGAAAAAAGTCCATCATAGTACAACCCATGAACTAAAGTCCAACTAAGTACTCAAGAACCATGAATTATAAAGTCCAATAGAGTACGTGACAAACCAAAAATATATAGTCCACAAAATAAACAAATATAACCCACAAAATCATGTTTCTAGGTCATGTATTGTCTCTATAATCAAGAGACCTCTTCGTGCCATGCAGACTATGCATATTACCTGAAACACTTTGTACAAGAGAAATATGAAATCATATGTAAGACAATGAAAAACAATTTAATGACAATTTAATTTATAATTCATCATATTAAAATTAAATTACCGTCATATATGGGTTAGGATGCTCTACTGCACCTAAAGCAACCTCTACATTCTCCGAATCAATCTACACAAACAAGACAAAAAAAGTTGAAATTAGATGCACAAGTCTACAATTAAAAATGATTTAATTGAAATTAATTTATAATTTATCATATTTTAATTGTACCATATCCATAGGTTGTGCACCCTCTTCTACAGGACATGTTTGTACATTCTCAACTACTAGATGTGTCACATGCTATAAAAGAAAAAGAATTTAAAACATGTATTAGCTCAAATTATATTAATATTCAATTTGAAATTTAAAATTATTTAGTTATATATTCACAATATATAATTTATAATTGAATTTAAATATAATAAAAAAATTTAAATTACCATTTGATCTAGAGGCTGCTCCACATGCCCTCCTGGAGGTGTAACTATGTCTGGGTCAGGGCTAAAAGTCACACTAACAAAGTCCTACAAGATCAAAGTTAAAGCATGTACATACTTGAATTAGGTAAATTTAGTTATATATTCAAGTTTGCACATTTTGTGTAGAAATTTATTTAAACAACCTGAAAATCAGAGGCCTCACAAGTAACTGCAGAATCTAATGTTTGCCCAATGCCCATTCTGATTGTGGTATCAACCTAGACAGACATGTAGACACATGTAACACAAGCTTATAATATTTTCAGGTGTACATGCACATTTCATATATATAGTGAATTAAAAATTCATAATTGTAACTATACTAATGTAAGTTAAACAATTTACAATATAAATGTACCTACCCCTGGTCTATGATGACCGATAGTGGAGGAGTGCTCGACAACCCCTCGGGTGGAATCGACGTGGAAGCCGATTGACTCGCCTAAACCAACATTAATATTTCAAACATATATGTTATTCTATCATAAATTTAAAACTCAAGTTAAAAATCATTTCATTTATAATTTAAAAAATTGAAATCAAAATACCCCATAAGGGTTACCGATTAGGACTGGTGTCGATGTATGTACTCGTGGAACAAATGATTTCCCCATCGTTACTATAGTCTGTACACCAAATAGTTTGATTGTTAAAATGTATTGCAAACTTTACTTTGATATATACATTCATCAAAATTCTTATAAAATGAACATGTAGATGCATATTTATACCTGTGTACCGGTGTCCTCAGGATGTTCGCCTCTTGTAAGAAACTCTACAAATGAATTGGTGTGACCAAATGAACCACCAGAATCTCCACGTCCACCCGAACTAGGTGTGGCCTGATCAGGTTCATAGCATAGTTGATGGAAACTAGTACATACATGTGGGACGGGCCTTGACACTCTTGGAGTGGTACTTAGACTAGCTCCATAGAACACTCCTCCATCATAATCTCTATGCTCCCCACCCGCTATTGTAGAAGCATGCTGATCAAGGTCTCCTGCAAGTGTACTAAGGGAACCTAATGTCAAGAGCATAGATCGATGATGCATAGGTGCAGGAATGGGAGGACCAAGAGCAACAAGGGGTTGTGCATGCACAGGGCATTGGGGATCAACCCTTGCCCCTAACCTCTGTTGTGGCATGCCGCCACCAACACCCTGAAATGATTTAAAATCAAAATAATTGGGCTTGTGCCCCATAACAAACTCTACATATAATTTCCTCAAAAAATACAATGGGCACTCCCAATTAGCATGTGGGGGACTATCAAAAACCATATACCATCGATCCCAAAAATGTGCACTCATTTGTGGATGTATGCACCACCTCATGGATATTCTAGATTTGTTCGCAGGAATGGGCTGTCGAGTAACGGGGTCGAGAAAGTAGGGGGCTAGGTGGGATTTCATTATTTTAAGGTCTAATATGTCTTTATAAGAGATACCATCAACATAAAATTGTCTCGTTTGTTCTTTGTCTCGTCTATGCCTATCTAGATCAGAATCAATGGTCCTGATGGCATCCACAACGTTTTGCATTACAGATGCAAAACATCTAACATGGGGTGGAATCAATGCTTGACTCTGCATAGCATTGATTTGATTCTGTATTGATCCAACCTGATCATTTATGTGTGCTCGTAAGCGAGCCTCATCAGATGCAATAGGTTGTGGAGGTGGAGGTGGAGGTGGAGGGGGAGGTGAAGATGGCTGAGCTGGTGGATTGATGATATCATCAATATTAAAATCATCCATGATATGAGATATAAGTGTGCACCTACATTAAATTATACTAAATTAACATACAAACTTAAAAAATTACAAGAAATAGTTAAATTTGAAACACACATGCAAATTTGTTTAATATGATACATGCATACATATATTAAGATCATATAAAATTGAAACACACATATACATTGATTGAACTTGATCAAGTAAACTATGTACATACATTTAAAATAAAAAAATACCATGCATTTAACATACATACATTTAAAATAAAAAATACCATGCATAATTTGCATGCATACATCATTAAAGTAAACTATGTACATACAAATTTCAAAATTTAACAACTATATGTGCAATTTTAATACATGTGTACATAGTAAACAATAAACTTGAAACATTCACAAAAAGCTCATTTTATGTCTAATGCATGTATATATATATATCCATCTAGAACCATCCATCTAAAAATATCCATCTAGAACCAAAATCATAAATTCACGTCACACAAAATATCCATCGTTCACCAAATTCATCACACAAAATATCCATCGTTCACCAAATTCATCACACAAAATATCCATCATTCACCAAATGCATAAATTCATAACTATTTAAGATCATTGTCTTAATTTAAAAACTATTGTGGCTTTCTACTGCATCTCTTCATTTATTTACGTTTTCCTTTTCAAAATCAAAAGTTCTCCTCTCCTCTAGCCATTGTCGATGCTCATCTAAGATCCCATCCATAGCCCTGACAACATCAACAATGGTTTGCATCCTAGATGCAATCATCCTCACAGGTGGTACGACAAATTATTCATTTTGAATAATGTTGATTTGATCTTGGATGGTTCTAACATTGGAATTGATTCGTGCTTGCAAACGAGCACCATCAATTTCAGGTGGTGGAGGTGGGGGGTTATGAGGTGGAGTGGGTGGAGGTGGAGGTGAAGGTGGTGGAGATGGAGGGCATGGAGGTTGATTGTGGATATTATTGAATTGATCCATGTGATATCTAGAAGATATGAGTGAACTTGCATTAGATTTTTAATTTCAAAATGTAAGATACATGTTTAGGAATTATACCCTTAAACCATTCAATATAAATGGCCTAATTGAATACATATGATAAAATAAACTTTTAAGCCTCATTTATGTCTAAGGCAAGTTACTTGAATGAAAATACAATTAACTATTAATATTAGACAATTTATGAATGTTATAGGGTTTACGGTTTAGAGTTTAACATAGATCCCCTTAAGCCATCCTACCACCCTAAACCATAAATTAATCAACCTAGATCATGACAAAATAACATGGCTTAAGGGAATCAACTTTGGTGGAGTTGCCTAAGGCAACCAAATTTGATTTTAAGGTCCTAAGACAAAATGAATGCTTTAGTGAAGAACATTTTCTTGTGGAACAATTGATTGAGATAGGTCTTGTTTCAAATATCTTTCATATTATAATCTTGCACAATCTTGTTATTGTTAAATTTGGTTGCCTTGGGCAACTTCACCAAATTTTAAAAACTTCTTTCATCCCATTAAGAAATGTCATATTAGGACCCCTTAAGACATTGATTTACAATTTAGGGTGATAGGATGGCTTAAAGAGATCTATGTCTAGTGAGGTCCTAGGACAAAATGAAATGGCTCAAGTGAATAAATTTTGGTGAAAAAAGGATGTCTTTAGCCTGTTTAGGGTTTACGGTAATACGATGGCTTAAGGGGATCTTTTTAGTAAGGTTCTACTACAAAATGACACGGCTTAAGGGAATCAAATTTAGCTTAAGGGGGTCTTTGTAGTAAGATTCTACGACAAAATGACATGGCTTAAGGGAAT
Source organism: Sequoiadendron giganteum (assembly GCA_007115665.2). Taxonomy (NCBI): domain Eukaryota; kingdom Viridiplantae; phylum Streptophyta; class Pinopsida; order Cupressales; family Cupressaceae; genus Sequoiadendron; species Sequoiadendron giganteum. The sequence continues at coordinate 104,707,521 of CM021110.1, read as the reverse complement.
CAAATTTGGTGGAGTTGCCTAAGGCAAATAAATTTGATTATAAGGTCCTAAGACAAAATAGATGCTTTAGTCTTGAGGGTTTATATTTTAGAGTTCAGGGCTTAGGGTTTAACGAATTTAGGGTGAAGTTTGGGTGGCCCTTGGAATAATGGACTTGCAAGTTAGTGCCTAGTTTATGAATATTTTTTTATTTTATGAATAGATTGACTATTTCCGTAATAGAAACACATAATTATGTGTGATTAAGATTGAGTTTGATGTATATTTTAACTGGATGTTTTTTTAATTGAATATAAGATTATTTTATTTAATATTTTTTCATTAATATTGAACTCACTTAAATGAATTTTATGATATAAAACATGTATAATATAAAATTAGTTAATTTTGAATTGTAAGTATTTTATTTTAGATTGTTTGTAATTGAAAGAACCTAAAAAAACTTAAACAAAATGAATGCTTTAGTGAAGAACATTTTCTTGTGGAATAGTTGATTGAGATAGGTCTTGTTTCAACTGACCAACCTAGATCATGAAATATCATTCATTTTATAATCTTGCACAATCTTGTTATTGTTAAATTTGGTTGCCTTGGGCAACTTCACCAAATTTTAAGAAATTATTTGATCCCATTAAGAAATGTCATATTAGAACCCCTTAAGACATCAATTTACGATCTAGGGTGATAGGATGGCTTAAGGGAATCTATGTCTAGTGAGGTCCTAGGACAAAATAACATGGCTTAAGGGAATCGAATTTGGTGGAATTGCCTAAGGCAACCAAATTTTATTTTATGGTCTTAAGACAAAATAAATGCTTTAGTGAAGAACATTTTCTTGTGGAACAATTGATTGAGATAGGTCTTATTTCAAATATCATCCATATTATAATCTAGATCAATCTTGTTATTGTTAAATTTGGTTGCCTTGGGCAACTTCACCAAATTTTAAAAACTTCTTTCATCCCATTAAGAAATGTCATATTAGGACCCCTTAAGACATTGATTTATGATTTAGGGTGATAGGATGGCTTAAAGAGATCTATGTCTAGTGAGGTCCTATGACAAAATGACATGGCTCAAGTGAAGAAAATTTGGTGAAAAAATGATGTCTTTAGCTTCTTTAGGGTTTATAGTTTATAGTTTAGGGTTTATGGTAATACGATGGCTTAAGGGGATATTTGTAGTAAGGTTCTACTACAAAATGACATGGCTTAAGCGAATCAAATTTGGCTTAAGGGGATCTTTGTAGTAAGGTTCTATGACAAAATGACATGGCTTAAGGGAATCTAATTTGGTGGAGTTGCCTAAGGCAACCAAATTTGATTATAAGGTCCTAAGACAAAATGGATGCTTTACTGTTGAGGGTTTAGATTTTAGAGTTCAAGGCTTAGGGTGAAGTTTGGGTGGCCCTTGGAATAATGGACTTGCAAGTTAGTGCCTAGTTTATGAATATTTTTTATTTTATGAATAGATTGACTATTTCCATAATAGAAACACATAATTATGTGTGATTAAGATTGAGTTTGATGTATATTTTAACTGGATGTTTTTTTAATTGAATATAAGATTATTTTATTTAAGATTTTTTTCATTAATATTGAACTCACATAAATGAATTTTATGATATAAAACATGTATAATATAAAATTAGTTAATGTTGAATTGAAAGTATTTTATTTTAGATTGTTTGTAATTGAAAGAACCTAAAAGAACTTAGAAAACAAAAATATTTAGATTATTTAGTGTCTAGGTAACTAGTGCAAATTTAAATCCTAGACCAATACTCTAAGTACATATGGTAAATCCTAAACCATGGATTTAATCATTAAAATTTAAAAATTTAAATTCAAAATTTTCCATCCCTTACACATTTACTAAAACATTATGAGCCAACTAAACTTGCTTAGTATTCAAAGGCATTCAATTGTCTTTATTTTATCATTTAATTACACTTGATCATTATTCACAAAAGGTTTCATCGAAATACCACATTTCTTCTTAAGTAGTTCAACTTCAATTCAAGAACCCTAGATCCCTAGATGAAGCTAGATTTTGAATTTAATCCTCACTTAAGGTTTTGAATAGACCCTAGATGAAGCTAGATTTAGAATAGACTGATTATTTGACCTAAAATTAATTATCAAAATTCATATAAAAGATAGTTCTAAATGAAAATTCATATATCAATAATTAACTCATTTCACAAAAAATGGAAATTTTTTCTAATCTAATTATAATTTGATATTGAAACTAAAATTTAACATATCATTTTATCCATACAATGCAAATCAAATTTAAAACATTTAAGCAATGCAAAAGAATTAAAATAGTTGATGGCAAATTTTCAGTTTATTTCAATTTCTAGGGTTTTGAAATGCAATTTTTTTGTTTCGTTTCAATTAGGGTTTTGAAATTTTATTTTTTTGTTTCATCAAATAATTCAAGTTTCAAAAGTTAAATTTTGTTTCTAAAATACAATTCAAGTTTTTTTTTTGTTTCTATTGAAAATTTTCACAATTTGACGTATTTTTTAATCTATTTCTAAAATTTCTTATTTCAAAAATAACATGAAATAAAATGCATAAAATGGAAATAAAATTTGAAATAAACATGCTAGAAACAGTAAATTTAACAACCATTTCAATTTCGAATGTAAAAACGCAAAAAAAAGAGGAAGAGTGTGGGTACCTAGAGGTCTTTTGGCAGTCACTGTCCGTCACAAATTGGGATCCCGTGCGCGCAGGTGAAAAAGAAGTTTTCTTCATTTAAAAATAAAATATTCACAAAAACAGATCTCTGGCTTAGAAAAATGGGATCCTGATTCACAACCTGATCTCTGCTATTTACAAATCGGATCCTCATTTCCTCCTCCACGTTCGGTAATCTCAGCAACCGGATCCCATTTTTAAAAGTAGGATCTCATATAATAGTCCCAAATGAGAGGAAATGGATCCCATTGGGATCCTCATGGCTAGAGGTCCTGAGGAATGGACTATCTACTTCTGTGAATCGATTCCATATTTACAACCTGGATCCATTTCCTTCTCGTCGGTTCGGGACTTCTAGCAAATGGGATCCCAATTTGTATAACTCGGGATCCCGTTTTTAAAAATCGGGATCCCGTTTTTGCTTAACCGATTTTTTTTTTTTTTTGGCTAAGGCAAAAACTTCCACGTTTCCTGGACCCAACTTTGTGCTTTCACCCACATGCTTCATCACAATATTGCATCTAAAAGAAACTATAATAAGTTTTGATTAGATCACATATAGCAAGTTAAATCCTAGAAGAATTCATTAAATAATCTTACAAAGGTTATTTAATTAATCACATTGACATTTAACATTCCAACGCAAATAATAATAAAGCATCATGTGCTCATATATACATATAAAAGTTTGTGTACATATCATCAAATATACAATACTACTAAGGCTTGTGGCTACTAGATCCCTCGGGACCTGGTGGCCACATCTGTTTGGTGGCAGTCTATCAAGAGACAATGGTGTGTGATCATGATCACGACCCATTGAGTGTACCAAGAGAAAACTCTAAAAATTGTATCTTTCCAAGGGTCTCCTGATGTGCTCATGCTAGCTCATCTCTCTTGGCCTATAGCCTCTCTACCTCTGCCTCTAGTCTCTCGAAAATTGCAAGGGTCCAGGATGTCTATGCATTGGGGACAACAGGGGCTCGATGGATGTGTTTTCTCAAACTCTCACACATTTCCCACACCTAAATGACTCTGGGTTCCGATCCATGATGGGTGGGGGCACATAGTCTGAGTTTGTGGCCTCCTCATCAATTGATGGGGGAACTATCTCTACAACTACCTATCAGTAGAGATCCCTAAATTCTCTTGTAGCTCTTGCATGATAGAAATAATCAAATATCAGTACACATCATGATATATACATGAGTAAGCACATGCATAAAATAAAAACCAATAAAAAAATATATCATCACCTATATCTCTGGTAGGCTATGAGAAATCAGCCGTGTCCTATGGCATGGGCATGGAGGTTGTGCTAGCCTCTCCATGACTGTAGGAATTGGTGCCTCCCGTAGCTGCTACTTGTGATCTAGTCATATGAGTAGGAGAGGACTCTCCCCAATCATGCCCTGTTGGATCCACATTTTTTGCTGCATTACCCTCACTCATGGACACCTCCTCCTCATCCTTTTCCTCGTCATCCTCATCATCTCCTCACTCTCAGAATTTATATTCAGGATCGACATCCTCATCATAATCATCATCTATGACATTCGTAAATATGTCTGCAGCCCTGTAGCATGTCTCCTCAGCTCTGTCCTCTACATCATCTCCCTCATCCGGGAGTGGTCCAACATCACCTATTGGCTCCTCCATAAGAAACATGGGGTTCGGTCATGATACTTTCCACCACTCCTCACAGTCAGTTGTGGCACCGAAATCATCTGTGTTAGAGGTCAGAGGCATGTCGTGATCTGAATACTAAGAGTCACTGTAAATAACATCATCTATACTAAATCGTATAGTATCACCAGGTCTCCAATCACTCCGCAGTGATCTCCTAAAGAAGGGTCATCCCTAGGTGCTATCTGAATCAGCCCAAACTACTGCATGACTCAATCATAGTAGAAAGGATGCATGACATGGTCATGTCGGCCTACCAAAAATTTGTCTAGTTGTAATCTCCTCATCTGTTGAGTATGATTTGGCCAATAAGGAAAAATTTGATAAGGTCTCCAAAGGATCTCATTCTCCTCTAGGTGGTCAAATCATACTCTCCAAAAATGTAAATCACCATACTGCCTGAACCACAAATTTTTGTAGAAGGATGCTCTCTTACACTTCTAGGGTTTTTCACCTAAAAGGAGAAAGGTATTCCACAAAAACTTGGGGGTTCACTCAAGACTAATGCCAATATGATTGAAATATGCCTTAATGGAATGTTCAAAATGCAATAAACTGATAAAAGAGATGAATTATTAATGCAAATCTAATGACATGCAAGATGTTTGAAAACACAATGTGATATTGAAAATGACCTAAAAATACAAAAAAACAATAACATAAATGAAAGGGACTAGAGAGGTGCACTTGGAAACTTGAATTTGATGCAGAGAGGCTCTGGAATCCTACATAAGTCACTATTGAAGTCTATAGGGACACTTACGCCAAGTTGGGCAACTTAGTCCTATTTCAGGGAGATTTTACCGGAACATGTTTCAGGAAACTGGGTATCCAGAATTGCAGAAATTACGTTTCAGGCCTTGCACTGGGAATAATTCACCATTGATGGTGACTTAGACCACCTTCAAATTTTGGGAATTTTGAAGATGCAATCTGTAGCTTTCGGTCTACACTTTAGGTCCTGATAGGTGTCAGGATCTGAATTTGTGGACTTTAACCCGTGGGTGATCTCCAGGATTCTTTTAGGATTTTGTTGACTTTAAAAGACTTTGATGAAATTTTGACACCTTTTAACACCTTTCTCTTTGATAAATCTACGTAAAGGACCTACAAAACACACATGCAAAGAGGGAAAAATGGTTAAGGGTTAGGAAATAGGGGTTTTGGCTTGGTCAAACCCCGGTTTGGTAATTAAACCCTTGAAAATGAAATGAAATGAAAAGAAATTAATGAATGAACAACATTCAATGCTACAACTCACCAAAACCTTGAAGTGGAAATCTGAAGTTATGCAAATATAAGCTCCAATGGATGAATTCTTGAAATTCCTAAAATGCTTGAATTCTTGAATGGATGAGTGAATGAAATAGCCCACTAGTTAGGGTGAAAATGAGGGAAAAACCCTTTATTTATACACAATCATGCCCTAGTTCCCATAAAATGCCTTATCATAGGCCGAGCTTAGGTCTTAGAAAATAATATCCCATCATAATTATAAAGTAATTTTGATTTTTAATCCAAATGGGACTAAGTCACCCCAAGTGGTGACTTGGTCCCACTAGGGAAATTTTACTAGGTGTCAGGAATTAAAGTGCATTTAATGACGTTTAACGAGATTATTCTCAATAACACATTTAAGTATGACATGTAAGTGCATTAAGTGGTCATTTAAACATAAGAAAGGTTCAAATTATTGATGACAAGCCTAGAAAAGTGTGAGAGTTTGTTACAACTCTTTACAAAACTTTGAAATAAGGCTTTGTAAATGATAAAAAGAGGTTATTTAAATGAATTATAATAAAAGGGTCCTAGAAAATTTTGAAAGTGGGCTACAACACTTCACAATAGTTTTACAAGACATCATAGAATTCTTATTGATTCACAGGGGTCCAAGACCTAATGTGAATGTGTTCACCACATTACAACTTTAAATCTAGACAAAACCTGGCCAACATCCATAAGAAAGACTCAAATGAGCGTAAAAATGTCCAAAGATACATTTTTTTGTGACACATTTAGACCCCACTTTAGTGAGAGGATGAACTTGCATTAAACTCACACTAAAGTATCCCAATATGCCTATCAAGAGGGATCCAAATGCACCCATGCTGGAAAGATGAGACAAGAATAATCAAGAAGGATGATCAAGCCCCTAGGATCAAGATCCCATGGAAAACAAAACATTAGCAGAAGGAAACACACAAGAAAGTGATGTAACAGAATGAAAGGGAGAGAAGGAAAAGGAAAAGAGAGATTCAGATAAACCTTTGATTGTTTGTGCATCACGTTGTGGATTAGATCTAGGATGTTTGTCCAAAAAATGCAAACTCACTCTAAGGCGATGAAACTTATGGTTGTTTGTCGGGCGAGAAGGCCCAAAAAGGTGAGAAATATACACTCATGGTTGGCATGCACTCACACACACCTAGGTGGATATGGGGATAGACATGCCTTAGAATGGGCTTCCTGCTCAACCATACCAAAGTTATACCTCCTAATAACTTAAATAAGGCACCACAAAAGAAAATGACATTTTGAGCTTCACGAGACAAGAAAAAATTTGTATGCTTGGAGCTCATGAACAAAAAAGATGGTAGCACATGCATGCAATCTATATTATACAAGATGGCCATATAAAAAATGCAAAATGCAACATGCAAAAGAATTTTCAAAGGAGTCTTGCTTATTTCATGTGAGGTCTTTAACTTAGGGAAATTGTGCCTAATGTCTCCAAGAGAGGACCAATCAAAGAATAGAAATTTTGCAACTTAGGGGATGCAGTGTGTCGCATCAAGCCACCAAGAGGAATATAATATGCTAAGATATATCACACTCATGAAAGACATTACACCCAATGTCATCCACAAACCGACAAACACATCCTATGAAGTAAGAAGGCTGCATTAAGAACAACAAAAAAAAGGAAAAAATGCAAATGAATAAGCCAAAATATGCCCCCACTTTAAAGGAATTGCTACACGCCATACTGTGAGCAATTACTTTAAAGTAGAAAAATTAAAAAATGCAAGAAGAAAGAAGATATGAGAGCCAACTTGGAAAGCCCCTATGCCAAGTCATATTTTTCTAAGGGAGGCTATGTCATGCGAAGAAGAACAAAGGAAAGGGAAGGGGTTTCCCCCAAAATGAAAACACCAAACACATTAGGGATCTATAGATTTGGGGTTAGTATGTTTGTTGGTGCAATGTTTTTAGAGAGATTGGAACTGTCATCATCCCCCAAATACATAGAACTAGAAGAATTACACAAAGAAAAGGAAAGATCCTTCTGGGTCAACATGGAAGAGACATAGGCTGTCTTGATGCTTTGCATCATCCCAAAAGGAAAAAAAAAGCCAAAAGAGAATAGGAAAAGATGAAATTAAAAGAAAAGCCTTTTGGGTCAACATGAAGGAGAAATTTTGGCCTCAATGCCTTGCATCATCCCCAAAAGGAAAATATAAGAAAAATAGAAAAAGTGAAAGAAATGCATGACATATAGAAGAATGAAGGTACAAATAAAGGAATGTCACAAAGAGAGAGAACATCAAACAAAATACCATGAGAGAACACGTTACGCACATTCAAACACATTGTATATGAATTTTCACCCCTAATGTAAATTTCCCTTTTACCCTCTCCAGTTTAGAAAAAAAAAGGAGGAGGCTTAATTACACATAAGCCCACTATTCACATCACACTAGGTGCCTATTCTGATTATTGGTGGAGGAATTTATGTCTGGGACGCTCATGCAATATGGAAACATCTATGCGGCACTCTTATGTCCCTCAAAGATTCTTGTGGTTGGAGTCTGCAGAGACATTACACTTCCTATTGGAAGTCGAAGTGTAACGCCTCCCTTCGGATGGCTGATCTGAATATGGTCGTTTTCTTCCATTCCTTCATCCATTTTCAAGTTAGTTGATCTCTTCACCATTCCATTCACTCATCCACAAGCTTTGAGCATTCACTTCAAGCTTTGTAGTAGCATTTCGCACTTCATAGCAACAACCTATCATTCCATCACTCTGATAGAACAAGCGCAAGATGAATCCATTGCAACAGAGGCTTGAGTTCCTCTCATCTTTCTCCTCCACTAGGCTTCAACACTTTGGATGGAGTTGGTAAGCTCCTCTCATCTTCTCTATTGTTTGGTTGAGTAAGCACGTACTCTTTTGTAGTGTTTTTGGTGTACTTTTCTTGCATTCCTTCTTTATCACTTTATTTCTCTATCATTGCAACATTGGCTGTCCGTAGAGGTGGAAACAACAAAATGGGGGTCTGACTAAGGCAAACCCCTAAACAGCCCCCCAAAATTTTCCCCCTTTTCTCTGTGCAGGTGGAGAGATCTTGGAGCAAGATGGAAAAAATATTAGTGTGCAAGATCGTCTTTGTCACCCTTGCAGTAATCTACTTTCTTTATCACATTTTTCTTTACATTTCATAATCTTATTCTACACCTTTAGAAACTCGTAACTAGGTTGTTAGTCCGTATTTTAGAGGTTAGACCTTCTCTCCTTGGTTTTTTGGTCTTATGGACTCCAATACATCTGAGAAATGCCAATGCATTGCGCTATTGTCCTAGAACCATGCTTTTGTCCTCTGATAGAGAGCTATCTGAGACATAGAGTCAACTCTAAAAATTGACTCACCTAGTCTCCTTTCAACATTCAGGTTTGCAGAGTGATTGAAGAACCCCATAGTTATCATCATTCTTATCCCATCTATCCTAACATTCCCTTAAACTAAGGTAAGTTAGCGCAGCCATACTACTCTCAGCCTTTCATGACTTGGGGCCTTGTAGTGGTTGGTCCCCTCTCTTATATTTTTGTTGAACCCAATGTGAACTATTTTGGTTCTGTTTTGCGACACTGAAATTTCCTTTCCACATGTCCTAGGAGCATTGTAGGTGTGAGTATTTTTAGGCTTCCACCTTGCAACCCAAACTGTGACCCCTAGTAAGTGTAGTTGGAAGGTGACCCCTAGTAAGTGTAGTTGGAAGGTTCTAACAGTGTTGCGTAATAAAACCTTAATTAGGTCACTGCCTTATTTTGTAGCCTTTATGAGAGTCTGTAGAAGTATTGTTTGTTTTGCATAATGACATCTTTCTTGAATCAATCTATTCCCTTTTTGTATCCTATGAGTAGTGGTACTACCATAATATTTACTTCATAGGACCTACTGATGGGCTTTAATAGGGAACCATCTCCTCTTTACATTCTTGCAATGATAAATGGGAATACTGTAGTAGGAGTTCTCATTGATCTGACATCTCAATTGAATATCATAACCGAGGAGATCATGCTAATGAACTTCTTGCATAAGGATGGATATGATGCACCTGAAAATACCATCCACACACACAAAAAAATTTCCATACCTCCTATAGGGAGTAGTGTCTTATTGATCCTTTTTGGACCTAAATATGTGAGCCTTAAGTTTGACATCATCCCGAGGTATGAACCCTTCAGGGTGAAGCTAGGTATCCCCTGGCTGGTAGATATGAATGCAATTCCCTCGGTTGTCCATAAGTGTCTAAAATTTGTTCATGGGGGTTCAATACATGTTGTTCATGACACCGGATATAGACCGTCAGTTGTACGTGACAGCTATACCTTCGATTAATTTTTTCCTACACCTATTAGTCCTCTCTCGCTCATGAAAGACCTCTTGTATCGCACATATCAAAATTATAAGAAAGCATGTTCTAGGCTGAAAGTGAGATACCCTCCTTTGCCTTATGTTGTCTCACATAGGGCTTGCCTGAAAGCTGACAGGTGATGCTGCTAAGGCACGTAGAAGAGAAGAAGAGAAGAGGTCTTGAGATCCTCCTTCTTCCTCTACCACTATTTAGCTTGACACTTCCTCTTGCCTTGTTGTGGTACCATCTGCTTCTACCTCGCAGTTGCAAGAGAATCCCATGGTGCCTACTTGGTAAAAGGCCAAGCATCCTGCATTCGAGCTTCTTGTCTTACCCAGAGAGCCTAGGCTTGTTTGGTATGGTAGAAAAAAATCCTCCCATGGAGAGTCCTCTATGTCCTAGCCTTCGTGACCTCCTATTGTTCCTGCTCCTAAAGTGGTAAATGGGAAGAGGCCCCCTGCTGAGGCGCTACAATCGATTCCTCTTGCCATTTTTTAACCTGTCCCTCTTGCTCCCATCCAGGAGTTTGTCCCTCTGCTGAAAAAAAATATGGAGGACACTCCCATGGTAGAACAAGAGCCTTTCATTCCTTCAAAAAATCTAGCTTCTGGTTCAAAGAGTCGCATAGACCACCTTGCGCATGAGCGCAAGCACCAACGAAAGGCTCTTCTGGTTGAGAAATTTTCCTTAAAAAAGGAAGAGTAGGAGATGAAAGGAAAGAATAATGGATGCAGAACAAAATTTCCTAGTGTCAATCCTCAGAGAAGAATGCAAACATGTATTTAAGTTTTACATTTATAGTTCTTTAAGATGCACATGAAGAAAATAACAGAATAGATAAATAAACTCAAAAAAAATTAACACCAGATCTACATGGGAAAACCCTTATGGGAGAAAAACCCACCCAAACCAAAGAAAATCACTTGTATTATAGTGATTGAATTATATACAAGTTACAGACTCTCCTTTCAGATGACAATATTACAGAAAAAATGTTTCCCTGATCATCCTCATATAGAATAACACTATTACAATACTTTTAATATAGCATACAATGAAATTCACTTACTGATCATTTGATCATCCAACCTCTGAATCATTGAACTCTCCGACATTTTCACAATTCCAATATGTTACAATGTATAGCAACAACCATGATTGATTCATTCTCTATAAAATTGATTTAGTTCAACTTACCTCATTGAACAACTGTCGAGCTTCCCAGGAAAACAAACGACCTCCTTCCAAGTCAGCAACATCCTCTAGTTAATGTCTTACAACTCAATAAACCACCAATAATCCATGCTCTTCTCCTTACACCATGCTACTGCTACGCATTCAATAGGTTCCCATGGGGTGCCAGTAACCGCACTACTGTTGGACAATTTGCACACCTTCACGTTATGGTAGTTTACACCACACTTCCACTACACATTCAACAAACCCCTACAGTATGGCGGTAACCACCGCACTACCACTGAAAAGACGAGAGGCTCCCACGGTATGGCAGTATCCACCACACTACCGCTACACAACTAAGAGGTTCCTACGGTAAGACGGTAAAGGCATAGTTAGAACACTTATGAAATCTTTGTTCCTTGATGATAGTATCAAGGTTTCTACTAGTGAGATTGAGACACATATTCTCAACAATCTCCCACTTGACGAAGAAATCACTGAACCCTTTTCAATAAGTGAAGTCAATGAATATTCTGGACCCCAAGGCCCATCGAACTTGCACACCATCTGAACTTGTTTGTGCTCAATAGATTTTTTAAAGCATCAACAACATTCTTCACAGTATCCACCTTTTCCAAATAGACCTTTCCATCCTTCACCATATCTCATACAAAATGGTACTGCACATCAATATATTTCCTCCTAGCTTGGAAAGTAGGATTTTTCGCCAAACAAATGGCACTATGACTTTCACAACAAATAATAATCTGCCCTACATCAAAAACAATATCAGAACACAATATTCTAAGCCAAATAGGTTCCATACAGGCGTGAGTTTCTGCCATGTACTCAGCCTCTATAGTAGATAAAGCGACTACAGCCTGCCGCTTGCTCATCCAGCTTACTGCACCACCATTCATCATGGAACAATATCCACTGGTGGATCTTTGGCTGTCAAGGTCCCCTGCCCAATCACAATCAAAATACCCATGAATGCTAAGAGTCCTCTATACTTCAACCGAACTACCATGGTAACACAAAGCATATTCTGAAATGCCCTTCAGATATCTAAACACTCTCTTCACAACATCCCAATGTGACCTTCTACGATTAGCCATGAACCGACTAAGTACTCACACTACTTGGGTAATGTCTGGCCTTGTACAAACCATTGCATACATTAAATTTCCAACTGCACTAACATAAGGCACTTTGGTCATGTCCTCCATCCCAAAAGGATATTTTGGACAATATTCAATAGATAGCTTCATTCCTTCCAGAACTAGAACAACTAGCTACTTGCAATCAGTCATACAAAATCTCTCTAGAATAGTGTTAATGTACTTACGCTGACTGGGCCAAAGTTTTCTACTCTTTCTATCCCTTGTTATTTCGATTCCCAGAATCTACCTAGCTGCACCAAGATTCTTCATTTTGAACTTTGCAAACAACTGAGATTTTAGATCATAAATCATAGAATTATTATTCCCTATGAACAACATATCATCAACATAGAGTGCAATAATAAGATTCCGATCATTTTTAGTTTTGAAATATACACAATGATCTGATTTCAATCTTATAAAACCCAGTGACAAAACAAACATGTCAAATTTCTGGCACCACATTCTAGGCGACTGTTTTAAACCATACAAAGATTTCTGTAACTTGCAAGCTAGATTTTCTTTACCTTTTACTACATAGTGCTCAGGCTGGGACATATAAATATCTTCTTCAAGATCATCATTGTTGATGGTGTTTTCTGCACAACAACAACTCAGACAGAATATGATATCCTATCTCTCTTGAAAGGTAAATCTCTATGGGAAAAGAGATAACCCCAAGGTTTCTAATGTCAGGTCTTGACAATGCAATGAAACAACTTAGAGATAATGTGAAAATGCTGGTAATCACAAAGGGACCTTACTATGAGCAGAGCTGGATTACCAACTTATCAGATATAAACAATAGAGTGATACTCTCAAACTTGATACAAATTAGATGATAAAGAAATAACAAAAGATAAAAGGTTTCCAGAGATAATCTTTAAAACTACTTTAACACTAATAACACTAAGATTGAAAATTCCAAAGGATAAGATGCTCAAAATGGCCCAATCTCTCATAAACTATCTTCTGCTTAACCCAAACGAATCTGCAACTCCACAGAAATAGTGCAATCTTGTAAGGTATTGAAAGATTTTCAAATCATGAACATTCACTCAGTCAACCTTACAACAATTGAGATGAATAACTTTCACAATTGAACTAAGCACGAATATAAGCCCAGGATAATTTTGCAAAGCAGCTAACAATCAGCTAACTGCAAAAATTATGGACTAGAGATTGCTACAAACATTTCAAACATAAAACCCTAAGCATCATCAAATCATTAACCATAAACTATAAGCAATTTAAAAGATAGAATAACAAGAACCATGCCAGATGAGTTTCTAGAAGATGGATACCGAAGACAATATCCTCCTTGTATTAAATCATCCAAATAATAGCAACAATTCTAGTTTATCTATTATAATATTGCTTAAAAATGAACCCTAACTTGCTCTTACTTGTCCTTACACTTCTATTCCTTAATCTCCTATCTATATTTTTCTCTACCTCTTTCAAATGAGGCAACATGCCCGTTTTTATAGAGAATCAACAAGATAGGTCGGCCCAACTTATAATTTCATAATAAAACATAACCTAAAAAATAGGTTGGCCCACAAGAATAATTCAAACATATGAAATGTGCAATAGCACCAATTTCACCCAAAACCGCCAAAGTATCAAGATGTCGGCCCAATACACATAAATTAATGGGGAAGCACAAATATTCATGTAACTCTATATATTCAATCCCCATCCTTATCCTTAGCTTTATCCCCTTCTCCATGTATGGACAACAGAACCCTATCCAGGTTAGCAATAGGTGGCACAGGCAAAACCCTAACCTTTCTCTCAAGAGTTTTAACATCTTCTCTTGCCTATCAAACTATATCATCCCAATCAGCCTTCTTGGTTAAGCATCTATCAATGACAGCAATGTAAGTGGCAACATCATCCAACTGATGTTCAGTAACTAGTCCCTCACTGACTGGAGAATATACATTTCTCCACCATTCTCTAAGTTGCTCCAAACTGAGATGCTTCGGAGCAAACCTTTTCCTTCTAGTCATGACTTCAAAGAATGAAATGCATTTCCCATGAACATCAGTTAGAGCACCTTCAATTAGCTTTGCCTATTTATGGATCTTATTCAAAGCCCTCTGCCTCATTTGCAAAACTTAGAACCACTCCCAAGGTTCAGAAACCCTAGGGAAAGGAAGAATCCTGCATTTAACCAGTCTATCCTCAGTGAACCCCATGATAATCATAACCTTTTGCAATAAGAGGTCAGTATCCACATTATCTTGATCCAATGCAGTCTTTAACTGATCAACCAACCTCATTGCATCTCCCCCAGTGGATAATATGCCCTTAATGGCTTCATCTCCTTTATCTTGAACACCTTTGAACCAGGTAGCCGCAGCATGTGAAGTAGTTTTCATCTTCTCCAACTCAGAAATTGTCTCCTGGGGAATGAATCCCACAACAAAAGAGGAGGAGCCAATAGTTTGTAAGGGTTTCATTAAATCCTACAAGTATTTTCTCAAAGTTTCATTCTCCTTCTCTAGTTCATGTCTAGTCTGTACTGCCTTCTTTAATCTCCCCACAATAATTGCATTGGAACCCTCATACTCCTCAATATCTTGTTCTACAGTAGCATGTCCCAAATCAATAGTTTGCACATCATAATCCTGAGCAGTTATATTTTCCCTTTCTTTATTTGGAGCAGGGGTAGCAATATGGGCCACCCGATTGCCTGATCTATCTCTTTCAATCCGAGAGATAACCCTTGCTTTCTTTTTACCCCTCTGCTTCTCTACATTCACCATGAGGACACCCCAATTAGGAGGAGCATCCTCAACAATTACCATTTTACTCCTCAGTTCCTTTTCGAGCCAATCAGGAATAGTGAACTCGGTGGGAATAGTGCTCTGTTTACCCTACTCCTTCTCCTGCTGACCATTAGTAACATCTACTTCAACATTTGGACTTTTGGGAACATCTATTGTTAGGTCCTCTTCTTGCCATACTTGTTCTTCTACAACAACCTTTATTGGTGAGGGAGCCCTAACAAATATCTCCTCTTCCTTTTGGGGAGACTTACCCATTTGTTCCTTTGCAGGAGAATCCGCATGTGCCACCAAGGGAGATTGAATCACCTTGTTTATCTTTGCCTCTACATTGAAGAGGTTTCCCTCTTGAAACTCCTCTCCATCCAGCTCCTTAGGATCTTCATCTTGTTTTTTCTCTCCCCTTACACTGCCAACATCCCCTCGGAATGGAGGAGCTCACCTACTCAATAATAGGGACACTTACCGAAACATCCTCCTTGGCCATAGTATCTCTTGGGGAAGGAGTCCTGGATCTCCTCATATAAACTTGTGTCTTTTCCCCGGAGCTTTCCACTTCCACCATTGGTGGTTCAGCCTTCTTGTCAACCTTGGGAGCCTCCCCCAACTTGTGTGATATCCTTGTAGTTCTTCTCTTTTTCATCAATGCATGGACACTCTCCACCTCTTCCTCCTCTTCCTAATTCTTTTCAACTTCTTTTCTAGAGGCATGTTTCCTCTTCTTGGCAACATGCTTTCTCTACTTTCCCAACTCTGCAGCTTTCTCAGCCTGAACATCCCTTACCTGAATTCTAAAAGGAGAGGCCACCTTCTCCTTGCCCTTTTGGTTTGGTTCAACAAAAGCTTCAGAAGTAGAATGAGACTCTAAGTCTCCCATCAGGTCATAGGTGCATGGAACACCTTCTCCCTCGAGCTCTAGCATCTTGTGTTTCAACCACATCTTAGTGAATCTAATTACTGAGGGCATGACCTGATCCAAGTCAGTCTTCTCGTCTTCCAACCAGTCAAATTCTCCAATTGGTTTACCCTTCACTGCTTCATAAACATGGCCTTGAATCACATTTCCATCCTCCTGGATTTGATCTGGGATGGCCCTCACATTATACAGCCTCACGAAGTCTATTGGTAGTCTAGAAAACTTCTTTTCCCGTACCTGAAACTCATCGGCAAGGTTTGCCCAATAATCCTCAATATGAGGCTTATGGCCATAATCCCTGTTGAACCTCCTTTGAGCTTCACCAGTTATATCAAATTTTGTTCTCTGGGTGTGGAAGGAAAGGCCAAAAGTACTCATCTCTTCCTCTGCAGCATGGGCAGACTGAATGGAGGCACAAACTTCACCGACTCCAACCTTTAGAGGGAAATCATTCCCAAAACCAGTCTTATGCATCTCTCCTTTTACAATATTGTCAAAATCACATATTTGCCTAACAACTTCTAACAAAATGATGTGATCTATGGGATACCTTGGCAATCTGTAGGGAGCCTTCTGAAAACCACCAATTCTGATGTAAGAAAAGGTGGGAAATTGGATAAACCATGCTCCATATCTTCCCACTAATTCCTTTGCTTTGTCAGAAATTCTCACATGCTCTGCACCCTGGAGCAATCTAGTGATATACATAGTGAAGGCATCGTTTGATCTCCTGTAACTCCCACCAGTTAAGTACAACTGTGGGTACACCTCATAAATGGCATCCTGCCCAAAGACACCTCTAGTGCTCAACCCCTTATATGGATGAAGTCTTGCCAACGAATACACTAGATAGGAAGTCATAGTAAAAGTCTTGGTTTGCAAGACATTGCATAGCTGCTCATGGATTGCAGCACTGATAGCACCTACCCAATGATAATCAAATCCTTGCTCCATTCTAGCAATTACATGGAACATCCAGGTCTCAAAGACCCCTGCACTTTTCAATCCTACCAACCTGCTGAGAAGGGTGATAGCATTATAATATTCTCTTTTGAACTTAAGCCTAAACAATTGCTTAGGCAACTTAGAGAAGTGAGATTTAGGCTTCTCTAGCCAAGAGTTAATCACCTATTGGGACTTAACCATGTCTTCATCATAATATTTCTTAGCCCCATCCTTGTCAAAGCCTACCACATGGGACCTCTCAGGCATGTCAAAGGTTGCAGCAATGGAGACTAGACTGAATCTTGCTAGAATCCTACCTTGAGGGCCAAGGATCCTTTGTGTACCCCTATCATAATTTTGAGCACATTCTAGCACCAACTCATAACACTGTACCGTAGGAGGGAAACCTACCACATGAGCTAACCCAGATCGTACCATCCCTACTAAAAACAAAGGAGGATTCAGTGCTATCATCTCTTCCTTGAACTCTTCATAATCCCACATTCCAACGTTTGTATCCATTATCCTTGACCAAATTGAGGTCATCTTGCTGTCAGGAATTTTACTCTTCATATCTAGCTTAACCTTCTCTACATTGAAAATAGCAGAAGCCTTTGCACCAAGATCACTTGCCTTTCCCTTGCCTCGACCAGTAACCTTCTGTCTTGACCCTGCCTGCAAACACATAAAGATAACATAGGATTAGATTCATCAAAAGCCAATAAGT
This sequence comes from Sequoiadendron giganteum, assembly GCA_007115665.2. Taxonomy (NCBI): domain Eukaryota; kingdom Viridiplantae; phylum Streptophyta; class Pinopsida; order Cupressales; family Cupressaceae; genus Sequoiadendron; species Sequoiadendron giganteum. The sequence goes on along the minus strand of CM021110.1, from coordinate 104,689,763 downwards.
GCAAAAGACCATTATCTCAAAGTTTGGGATTCAGCCCCCCTCACAGATTCTCCACTAGGAAGGATTTCGGGAAAATCCAGGCCAGGCGGATTCCGGCGAACCAAACAAACTAAATCCCAAAATATCTTTTAAATCATCAACTTAGCCAAAGAAAAAGCATTTAGCATAAGTTCTTTAAGCTAATCAATTGTATTACTAAGAAACCCACAATCCACAATTATCAAATTCAATCATTTCCCTAAAACACCCGGAAGAATCCACCAGAGATGAATTTTGGTGAGATTAGCAATACTACAACAGACTCGGGGAAAATGAAGGGGCGTGGAATTTCAAGGGAATCTGGATGGAACAGATTTTCCTAAAATCAAAGGTATGACAATATCTAAGCTTGAAATCTGAAAAAAGACCCGACCGCGGACTTCAGGAGAATTCGGATGGAACGGATTTTGGCGAAACCAAAGGAAATCCGGATTAAAGCGGTGAACGAAGGAAAGATAGGAAATTCGGGGAAATCCGGGGAAAGCGGAATTTCGCGAAGACCTCAAAAACCCAAACCCGTCTACATCCTCGGTACTCTATCATGTCAATTCAAATCATTCTGGATCCAAGCCAGAAATCCAAAACCAACCCAACCTAGAACATTAATAAACTATGAATTAATGACCCACTTCTCAACAATTTCAAAGACAAATGGCCATGCCCTAGGTTGGGAACCCTAAATGTCTGCCATGAAAGCACAGACGATTCAACAATTCACCAAAACGGAAAACTCAAAGTCACAGCGAACCAAAGCCCAAACAAGAACCAGCACCAGACCAAGCAGAACATTTGATCAATCAAAACTAACTGGTGCAATAGATTAAAATAAAACCCCAAAATGCACAATGATGACGTGCACCCCAAAAGACTAGAAAACTACGAATGACTCTCCAAGCAAAACAGTGAGAAGAAAATTGAAACCAATAGAGAATAGAGTGCATAAACATACCATGGAAGTGCAAGGATTGTGATGAAGGAAATTAATAAATAACCACTTGATGCCAACTGGATATCACCCGCGCACTCCAAAAGCAAATGCATAGCTCAAAGAACCCCGAGGATCAAAATACCCAGCAAAACACCAAAAACTTCAATCACAGAAGTTCAAACGATAGCAAATGCACAACTCAAAATGACCAATTACTTGTCAAAACATCAATATATCAAAGCCTCTTGCCCTCGTACAAATTCCATTAATGCACCCGACAAGACAGCCGCAACCATAAAGAATTTTGGGGAAGGATTTCAGAGAAATCCGGAACATACCGATTTTCCTGAAAACAGTGTAAAAGGCCCATTTTAGACAATCAGAGGAAACCGGGAGAATCCGGCCTAGGCGGATTTTCCCGAAAACAGTGAAAAACCCGAGATATAGCTGGAACTTTAGATTTTCAACATAGCTCAAAAGGATAGCACTTCAATTGGAAAAATAGGACATTTAAAGCACAAACTCAAGCAAGCAACACTCTCAAAAAGAGGGACCAAAACACCAAAAAGCAAAAGAAAGAGGGTCCCTACATTCAGTGGGGCATGTGTGCAAAAACTGCACAACAACCATGAAGAAATGTTGTCTTCACATCCATCTGCTCAATCTCCTAGTCATATGTTGCTACAAGTGACAAAAGAAATCTGATAGATCATGTCAGCTTTTCTATTGGTGAAAAAGTTTCCCCATAATCAATTCCCTCTACTTGGGAATAACCCTTTGCAATAAACCTCACCTTGTACTTTTCAATAGTGCCATCTAGACCAATTTTATTTTTAAAAACCCACTTATAGCCCACAGGATTTCTACTTTCAGTCAAAGGAACTAGATCCAAAGATTCATTTTTCTTTAACGATGCCATTTCTTCATTCATGGCTTCCAACTAGGAATCTGAATTAGTCATCTCGACTACCTCTTTAATAGTCCTAGGCTCATCCATGTTAGTAATCAAAGCATAGGAAAAACTAGAATCCAACATAGAGAATCCAAACCTACCAGGTTGCTTCTTCTCACGTGTAGACCTCCTCATAGGCCGAGGCTGAGGTTGTGGTTCTTCTTCTTGTTCAAAACTCTCAGAGCTGCTCGAACTCTCCTCAGTTTCACGTACACTATCAATGTGTTGTTCCTCTTTTCCAAGAGTTAGAGGTATTTCAACATCATTTTTCTCTTCTTTTTCTTTCATCTTTGACTGCAAATCCACTGAAGAAGGTTTCAACTCCTAAAATATTACACTTCTGTTGTATCCAACTTTTTTAGTCATAGGATTCCAACACTTGTATCCTTTCACACCAAGGTTGTACCCAATGAAGATACATTTTTCAGATTTGTTCTCCAATTTAGATCTTTTCACATCAGGTACATAAACATATTCTTCACAGCCAAAGACACGAACATGTCTCAAAGAGGGCTTCTTACTAGACCAAGATTCCATAGGTGTTTTATCAACAAGTGACGAAGGAGATCAATTCAACAAGTAACATGTTGTAGCCACAACCTCAACCCAAAAATTCTGCTCCAGACCAGCATTGCTCAACATAATTCTTGCCTTCTCCATCAATGTCTTGTTCAACCTTTCAGCAACTCCATTTTTTTTGTGGAGTGTAAGGTGTTGTTTTATGCCTCTTAATCCCATGGTCTTTGCAATACCTTTCAAATTCTATAGAAAAAAATTCACCAGCGTTAAATGTCCTCAAGCATTTGATTTTCTTACCAGTATGATTTTCAACCAAGTTCTTGAACTCTTTAAACCAACTGAACACTTCTGATTTAGTTTTCAAAAAATATACAAAGGTGTCATGTCCCCGAAATTAGAGAACCCTCAAATAAGTAAAAATGAATAACAAAATACATTTAAAATTATGAAAGAAAATATTATCGATCTAATATTATCGGGTATAAAAAGGGAATAGGATTGGAGATATCGGGATCATTACACCACCTTAGGAATCAATGAGAAGGCAGACAGATACATTACTACGTAGACTTCAAGTGTCCTTAAGGAGCCTAACTCCAACAATCAGTAGACTCAGATACAACATCCACCATACATCGCATGAATTCAAGGTTCAATAAGGAACCTGAGCAGATATTAAAACAAACAAATAAATATAGATCTACATTCAAAATAACAGTAGAGTCAAGATATGATGATTAAAGACATATATAAAAAGATCATTAAGAAGGAGGGACACGACACAGATATAAGCAGAGATGAATTATATTGGGAGTGGTGATAATGTAGCTAAGAGTAGCCGTGATGATAAACATGCACTATATATATATTCAATCTTTGGGTGAGGCGAATAATGAAGAAGTAACTACTGTAGGCATAAAAGAATAAGGACATCATTGGGACTAATCAGATCAGACAACAAGGCAATTGGAGCAGATCCAATAGAAGTATTTGCACTTGAGGGTGGAATCAGTGGTTATTACAATTACCGCTATAAATACAGCCATCTGATGTGTTAATAGGACAACTTTAGGGCAAACACAAAAAGGGGACATTACAAGTGGTATCAGAGCATGTTCCTGCCATCCTGTGAAAATAGTGTTTGCAAAAGAAGAAGGTATATTCTATAATATACAGAAACACATTTTGATTTATGCAGATGAGGTATGTCCTACTTTGCTGTTAACATTCATTATGGTTATCAAGATATATGTAAATTGTGAGATTTTGAATAGGAACAGTGATATTATTTTACAAATAGGGAATCTGAATACCAATTGGTGGTTAATAAACATATCTAAATATGATTGATAAATATATATGATGACTGATAAATATATTATATGTGGTTAATGAATACATAATAGTATTTGTTTAATTCATTTTATTTTTTATCGTCATTTTGGGGGATGCATATCACTATTATAGTATTGCTAATATATTATCTTGAATTGGACTACTAATGATGTTATGATGATATACTCTATCACAATTTTTGGGTGTGTATCCACATAAAACAACCATGGAAAGCTAGAGAAGAAAAGCTAAGTAGATCTCTGCATCCCTGACAATATTGGAAACAATTATGATCTATCATTCTATTGTAACATAGAATAAGAAGATGGCATCATTGGCCGGGAAAATAAGAGGCTCCTACAAATCGAAATGGTAAGTATGAGGTGAGTGCTTTCATAGATCTAAAGCAACAATCATAAATACCTTTATATAATTAGAAAATAATATTTGTTATGAATGTAAATATTAATGATTGATAAATTGGATTTGATACTGATAAAGATGTTAATGGAGTTATTAATATTTGATAATTGATCAACATAAACTTTGAATAGCATAAGGGACCATTGCATATACATTCAAAATATTTACATTGAACTCTTAATATCTTGATATATTCATGAATCCCCATAGGATGGTGTAATTATGGGTACATTGTCAATATGATCATCATTAGATGCAATCATTTGTATCATCGACAATCATGTAGTGGGTTGAGGGATGGAACTAATAGGTTGAGCAGATACTAGGGTCCCTTCAAGGTAGACCACCCTCATTGGATGACTGCGGTCTGCCATTGGGGGCCAAGGGGGTTGTTTAGCTGCTCTTGGGCTGAGAAGGGAGTGCTCTAAGGGCCTCCTATGAAAATCCTTCCTCCAAACTATTGGATGGTTAGATCAACTTCAGGAACTCTCCATCATAGTGGGAGATGGGGAATAGGAGATACAGAAGGGATAGCAAGTGCTAGGGGCCTTTCCGAGTAGCCCACCCACATGGATGACTGTGTGTATGCCATTGTTGGGCCAAGAGGGCCTGAGTAGCTGCTCTTGGGCTTGGAAGGAACACTTCTTAGGGAATCCCAATGCAGCCATCCTATTTGACCATACCTATGATGGAGAAGACCAATAACTTTAGCAAGGTGTTGTTGAGTCAATATTATGTATGCCTTATAGATAATCAAGTATATACTTTGAGATAATTTGTGTGTATTCAAGTGTATTCAAATGTTTACTTGTAGGCTTTGTAACGTATGTTTGGGTGAATACTTTGTGTATTATGTGTATTCGTGTGTATGCTTCCTACTCATGTGTATACTTGATGACCTTGGGATAGTGGACGGGTCCATGATGTAGTATGGGATGCACCAAATCCCCTTTCCCAATTGTCTGATAGTATACTTCCTTCGAGTAAATTTGTATTTGGGTGTATACTCCATGAATTATGATTACTCTATGAATTATGATTGCATTCTTTATGACTTGTGATTGTATTTGTATTTTGAGCATATACTCTATGACCCTACAATTGTATTCAAGTGTATATTCTATGATTGTATTTGTATTTGAGTGTACACAACCTTGTATTTTGAGTACATACTCTATGACTTGTATTTGAATTCAAGATGTATTTGTATTCGAGTGTATACCCCCTGATTTTTATACTTTGACTTCAAGTGTGTGCTTCATGACGAGGTATTCGAGTGTATATAACATTGTATTCGTAGTGACTTGTATTCAAGTGTATGTTTTATGACTTACATGTATGCTTGTGACTGCATGCACTCATGTCATGTATTACTCACACATATACTTCATGATTTACCTATTTTATGGTGTTGCTTAGCATCTTACTTATTGATATACTCTAATACATGACTTCCATTTTTGTATACTTTGTGTTTGCGTAATTCATGCCTTATATGTATTTGTTTGTATTCGTTGAGTGTATCTACGAGCATACTTATGCCTATGTTCTCTATGTATGATCATTTTGTGCGTTATGCTACATGTGTTGTGTACTTATGTGTATGCTTCAGTGTCTTTAATTGTCTTCTGACATTCATGCCCCATGATTAAACTTCGTGTATCTAATGTGTATTTTTTTTCTTGTCAAATGCATTTATTCCATGCATAGAAGAAAATTTGAGTGTACTAAATGCTATACATACTTATGTCGTAAGTAAGGACAAAATGCTTCTCATTCCATGTGTGTGTAATTCCTATATGTATGCTTCCTGTGTAATTCCTACTTGTATACTTCATGTGTAATCTGTGATGATGCTCTATACATGTATTCATGAGTGCTCCATGCATTATATCTTGTATGCATGTATGACTAATATCTTCAACATGACTGATCTATGGACAACTTCCTAATGGTCTTTTATGATTAGTGTGTTTCCAACATGTATACTCCATTCTTACGTGAACTTACGACTAACAAGCATACCTCATGCTTTATATATCCAAGTGTATACTTCATGAATACCTCATGCCTTATGTATTTAAGTCTATGTTTTACTACTTATGTGTATTCAAGGGTATGATTCATATCTTTTGAGTGGTGCCTCAAGTCTTACAAGCTTGCATGATTATTGCATGCGTATATTTCTGCTATGTATTTTCTATTTCTTGAGTGTAAGCTTTTTGATTGAACATGTATGCTTCCTTAAGTGTATTTGCATCCCTGGAGTTTATTAATGTGTCTTACTTTAATTGCTAAGGGTATATATCATATCTTGCGAGTGATTATGTGTTTTCTATATAGTTGATGTGCCTTTAGCCTGATTATTTCATGAAACTTTATGTGTGATCAATTTATGTTTGTCAAGATTCTTCATCCATGAGTGCCCCCTTCATACCTTGAATAAATTACGAATCAGGATCATTCTCACCTCAAAATTCGTTTAAAGTGATTACTTGAGGACAAGCAATTTTGAGTGGCAAGGACTGTCATGTCCCCAAAATTAGAGAACCCTCAAATAAGTAGAAATGAATAACAAAATACATTTAAAATTATGAAAGAAAATATTATCGATCTAATGCTTTTATAAATTATCGCAAGATAATATTATAATTATAAATATGCATATATTGTCAATACATAATGAAATTCATTACCAAAGGTAATATTAATTATTATATTATAAATATTAAAATATATAAATATTGACAATCTTAATGATAATAAATAAAATATTAAAGATAAAACACAATATATAAATAACATTATAATTGTCAAATATAAATATTATACAATAGGGACATTACACCTTGTGAGGCTATGGGAACATATGATCAACTGATTCATATACGCGATATTCTTCCAGAGAACAACAATCAATCTTGCTTATCATTGCGATATCTTTCTTGAGCAATTCTTGAATCTTCTTGTGTGGCCATATGTTGAAGCGAATCGCGATTCACATCATTCGTGATTGAAGATACCAGATCGGGTATATTTCAGTATGCCAATGCGTAATCATAGATGTTGTCTCATGCATACAAGAAACATTGCTCAATCGATAATCTCTTCTTGAAGGCCGATAATCCCTTTATCGTATTATTGGTGAGGAATGTCATTGGAGCATTTCTGTTATCATTTCATTACCATTAATCTCAAACAATCGAAGAAACCATGGGAGCCATTTATGAATAAAGGGAGATTCTTCTATTGGCAGAAGTTCATTCTTCAAAAGTTGCAACCTCTATCATGACCTGTCTATCTGTTGACTGGAGTGTTGACTGGAACGGTCTTTTGGTGAATGGGAGTATACGTCGCCATGGGTAAGGGAAGGCTATGTTGAAAGGTCATGACTTTCCACCCCCATCGTGGGTATAAAAAGGGAATAGGATTGGAGATATTGGGATCATTCACACACCAACTTAGGAATCAATGAGAAGGCAGACAGATACATTACTACGTAGACTTCAAGTGTCCTTAAGGAGCCTAACTCCAGCAATCAATAGACTCAGATAAAACATTCACCATACATCGCATGAATTCAAGGTTCAATAAGGAACCTGAGCAGATATTAAAACAAATAAATAAATATAGATCTACATTCAAAATAATAGTAGAGTCAAGATATGATGATCGAAGACATATATAAAAAGATCATTAAGAAGGAGGGACACGACACAGATATAAGCAGAGATGAAATATATTGGGAGTGGTGATAATGTAGTTAAGAGTAGCCGTGATGAAAAACATGAACTATATATATATATTCAATCTTTGGGTGATGCGAATAATGAAGAAGTAACTACTGTAGGAATAAAAGAATAAGGACATCATTGGGACTAATCAAATTAGACAACAAGGCAATTGGAGTAGATCCAATAGAAGTATTTGCACTCGAGGGTGGAATCAGTGGTTATTACAATTATCGCTATAAATATAGCCATATGACGTGTTAATAGGACAGCTTTAGGGCAAACACAAAAAGGGGACATTACAAAAGGCCCTTCTCGAATAATAATCAATAAATGATACATAATATTTTGAATGCAACAACGAAGGAACACTCACTAGACCAAAAACATTAGAGTGAATATAATCCAGTACACTAGAAGATTTATGAGGACTAGAGTAAAATGAAACATGATGATGTTTTCCATATATACAATGTTCAAAAAATTCAAATTCCAGGTTACAATCATCTAACCCCTCAACCAAGTTTTTATTTTTTAAAGCTTTTAAACCTTTTTCACCAATTTGACTGAGCCTTTGATGCCAAAGCATAGTCTTCTCTACTGGAATTTTGACTTCCATAGAATTAGCACTGCCAAGAAAATTTTCCCTCCTCTCTTTACGAACACCTCTTTTGTGATTTTGCAGAGACACTGTTGCGTTGAACTGTCAGTGCGTCCAACTTGTATAGAGTACCAATTTGAGCACCCCTAGCCAACACCATCAAGCCTCTAACCATTTTATAGCCATTACCAGAGAATGAGACTTGCACTCCAACATCATTCAACTTGCTTACAAAAATTAAATTTCAAGCCAGACCTGGTATATGCATTACGCCATCAATTCCCTTAATTCTTCCATCGAGAAACTGAATTGTGACTCTTCCATGACCAACTATTCCCAGAGATGAATCGCTTGCCAAGTACACCTTTCCACCATCGTATTTTTTATACTTCATGAACCAATCTTTTTGAGATGTCATTTGGAAAGATTCTCCAGAATCAATCAGCCAGACATCATCTGATGCCTAAGTTGTCAAAGATGCAATGAAGGCATTTGCATCACTCTGAGAAGAATCATTATTGAAAGAGTTCTTCTTTTTCTCCTCTTTGAAATCCTTTCTGACATGACTAGGTTGCACAAAATTCCAACACTTCACCTTGGAATTTCTACAAGGAGACTTTGATCTCCCTTCTGATTTAGATTTGGAATTCTTGTCCTTCTTCTTGCCTTCTTCTTTCGATCTTCCTCGAACAACAAGAGCCTCCTTCGCCATCTCAGAAGATTTCCTTCTCATATCTTCTGATAACAAAGAAGAAACCACATCTTCCATCTTGAAAGTGGTTGTCGTGCTCCCAATTTCCATCACCAAGTGATCCCAAGAATCTGGCAAAGAACATAACAACAACATACATCGATCTTCATCATCAATTTTTATGCTCACAGATGTTAACTAAGAAATCAACATGTTAAATGTATTCAAATGATCAGCCAAAAATTCCCCTTCCATTTTTAAAGAGTATAAATTCTTCCTTAAGAACAATTTATTTACCAAGGATTTACCCTTATAAGTATCTCCAATCTTCTTCCACAGAGAAGAGGTAGTCTTTTCTTCATCAACATTTAGAAGCACAAAGTCTGCCAAATAGAGTCTTATCAACACTTTTTATTTTTTGTTTGCAAGGTCCCAATCTTCTTGCTTCATGCCAAAAGGTTTCATTCCAGACACAACAAGCCAAAGATCTCGATCCACCAACAAGTCTTCCGTTTTAACTTTCTACAACTCAAAATTGCTGCCATTGAATTTCTCAACTTCAATCCTTCCTGACGTACTCACCATTGCCATCTCAATCTGTAATGTGACGATTACCAGACTTCTACAAAACTCTCACTGAACAGAATTGACACAAAAAACCCATCCTACCCACAAGGATAACACAACTGGCCAAGCTCTCATACCACTTGGAAGGAAAGAATAATGGATGTGGAACAAACTTTCCTAATGTCAATCCTCAGAGAAGAATGTAAACATGTATTTAAGTTTTACAATTATAGTTCTTTAAGATGCACATGAAGAAAATAACAGAATAGATAAATAAACTCAAACATAATTAACACCAGATTTACATGGGAAAACCCTTACGGGAGAAAAACCCACCACACCAAATAAAATCACTTGTATTATAGTAATCAAATTAAATACAAATTACAAACTCTCTTTTAAGATGACAATATTACAACAACAATGTTTCCCTGGTCATCCTCGTATAGAATAAGACTGTTACAATGCTTTTAATACAACATAAAATGAAATTCACTTAATGATCATTTGATCATCCAACCTCTAAATCATTGAACTCTCCATCCTTTTAACAATTCTAATATGTTGCAATGTATAGCAACAACCATGATCGATTCATTCTCTGTACAATTGATTCACTTCAACTTCCCTTGTTAAACAATTTTCAAACTTCTCAGGAAAACAAACGATCTCCTTCCAAGTCAGCAACATCCTCTAGCTAATGGATTAAAACTCAGCAAACAACCAAGAAGTCATGCTCTTCCCCTTACACCGCACTACCATTGCACATTCAATAGGTTCCCGCAGGGTGGTGATAATCATGTTACCACTGAACAATTTACACAACCCCGTGGTATATGGCAGTTTACACCACACTACCATTTCACATTCAACGAACCCCTACAGTATGGCAGTAACCACCACACTACCACCTGAAAGATGAGAGGCTCCGATGGTATGGTGCTATCCACCACTACACAGCTAAGAGGTGCCTGCGATACAGTGGTAGAGGCATATTCAAAACACTTATGAACTATTTGTTGCTTGATGATAGTATCAGGGTTTTTACTAGTGAGTTTGAGACACATATTCTCAACAGGAGATGACCACTCTTGTATCAAGACCTCCTTTTGCATCCTCCTCTCTCCTTCCTTCTGTTTCTATCCAAACTAGCTCTGTATCGCTTTCGGCTTTTGCTGCTAGCACACATGCACCTAGAAAGGTGCAGGTGTTCATCGCTCCTTTTGTGGAGCCTCTGTTGTTGGCATCCATTTTGGATGTCTCATCTTTTTTAAAGCCCGTAGATATGATTAACACTTTGATTGTATCTACTACGGTTCTTTCCTCCTCTCCCTCTACCCTTCTTGCTTTGTCTGTGGGGAGTTTGCCTCCTCTGACAAAGAAGAAGATAGAGAGTGCTCCCTCTAGAAATGAAGGACGTAAGAGGATCCCACCTTCCTCGAAAGGTGGCCCTACACTGACTTGTTCTATCCTAGTAGCAGAACCAGTCCCGACTTGCCTTGAGTTTTTTAGCACTCTTGAATTGCTCAATGAGCTTAGCGGTGAACCTTGAGTGCAAACTCCCCTGTCCATCGAAGTGAAACATGGCACTCTTGTTGACCTTAGAACCACAAGAGATGCACAAAGGATACCTCACAAGTCCCTCTACCTTATCCCTTGTTGCGAGAGGATTAGAAGCTCCTCCCCTTAACATTACACCACTGTAGGCTCATCATCCTTCCCCCAGGATGATCTAGAGTGGGAAGCTGAAGACCTCTTGGTTGACCAATGTTAGGTGGAGACCCACTTCTTGATGTTTTGATTAGATGTGTGTGTGTGTTGTGATATGTTTCCCCCAAGATCGTGCTATATGTTCCTAGATGACCCTCATCACCCCTGTTGGTGCTTGGATATAGCCATGGAATCTGTGTTGTAAACCTTATTCTATGTGTATCATCATTATTGCATGTTTGTGATTGAATTTTAGAAAATTGGGGATGATGCAAAGCATTGGAAACATTTAGGCTTCATTCAATGTTGACCCAATTTTTTATTTTTACTTTGTCTTTCGTGCATTCTTTCTAATCTAGTTGGGGATTGATGATCTTTTTCCTTGCACCGCAGTTACCTACTATTTATATAAACAAAGCTAGATCTAACCCTACGAAACCAGATCCCCTTGTTTTTATTCTCTTTCCTTTTGCTTTCCCTTTATATTTCTCTCTTATTTTCTTGAGTTATCCCTTTCATGTGTGACAACGCCACTTCTACATCACTTGGTCTTTAGAAAATGCATTCATTGCCAAAAAATATTTTCTTAAGACCCTTCACACATATTTTTATTAGAATTGCATTATCGACTTGAGAACCCTAACGAAACTTGTTTCCTTCATCACGGGTTCATAAATAAAGGACTTATACACCTTCCTCCAAAGTGGGAACAAGTTTGATCTTCCCCTCACATGGGGGCATATCCTTCCTTTCAAATTCATTGATGAAGTGAACATCTTTTGAAAGGATTCCTTGATGATGAATCGATTCGAGAAAGAAGACATTAGATTTTGAACAATGCATCCCTTGAATGGACCCCTTTCTTTTCACATCAGGTTCCCAAGGGACCCCATCGAAAGCCTTCACATCTTTGCATCTAGTCTGGGGGCAGCCTGACTAGATTGCTTCCACATCTTTATTTCTAGTCCGGGGGTAGCCTAACTAGACTGGTTTCACATCTTCGTGTCTAGTCTGGGGGCAACTTGACTAGACCTACTTTTCATCCTTATGTATAGCTTGGGGGCAGCCCGACTAGACTTTACATTTCAAACAACGCGTCCCTTGAGTGGACCCCTCTTCCTTTTGAAGGGTTCCCAAGGGACCCCTTTGAAATTATTCCAACTTAGTGAGGGTCTGTGTGACTGTCCAATCACTAGCCTACGTAGCCGCCTCCTAACGTGTTCTATCTGCAGGTAAACATGTCATTGTTTTTAACTCTGTAGATTCCCCCTTTGCTCAATTTCCCTCATGTGACATTTCTTGGGGGATACCTCCCTTATAGGTCTATGTCTCTCTAAGGTGCTCTTCCCAGTTTCCTTCATGTGAGAGTTCTTGAAGGTTACCTTCCTTCTAGGTATGTGGGCTTGTGAGGCACTTTCTTTCTTCAACTTCATAGTTCAATGGAACTATGAAGTCCTTTGCTCATCCTGCACTCTCGGGTTTGCTAGAACATGATCTGCTTCCTCATCCATACAGGTATACATTTCTAACCCTACTACTTTTTTGATCTACTTTACCAAAGCACTCATTAGTACTCATGCTCACTAAAGTGGGGGAAAAATGTATTGGAGCGAATTTGCACCCTTAATGAAAATTCCCCTTTTACCCTCTCTACTTTAGATAACCAAAGGTGGAGGCTTAATTCCACATAAGTCCATTGTTCACATCACACTTGGCACCTATTTTGAGTGTCAGTGGAGGCATTTCTATCTGGGATGCCCGTGCGATGCTTATATGTCTATGTGGTGCACTTACATCCTTGGAAGAATCTTGTAGCTGGAGTTTGCATAGATGTTACACTTCCTATTGGAAGTTGAAGTGTAACACCTCCCTTCAGTTGCTCGACTCGAATATGGTCATTTTCTTCCATTCCTTCTTCATATTGACCATTCATCCATTTTCAAGTTAGTTGATCTCTTCACCATTCCATTCACTTCAATCTTTGCAGCCACATTTCACACTTCATAGCAGCAATCTATCACTCCATCTCTCTGATAGAGAAAAATTGCAAAAAAAATTCATTGCAGCAAAGGCTTGAGTTCCTCTAATCTTTCTCCTCCACTAGCCTTGAGCACTTTGGATGGAGATAGTAATCTCCTCTCATCTTCTCTATTGTTTGGTTGAGTAATCACGTACTATTTTGTAGTGTTTTCGGTGTACTTTACTTGTATTCCTTCTTTATTTCTCTATTTATATATCATTGCAAACTTGGTTGTCCATGGAGGTGGAAACACCAAAATGGGGGTCTGACTGAGGCAGACCCCTAAACAGCCCCCCAACATTTTCCCTCTTTTTTGTGTATAGGTGGAGAGATCTTGGAGAAAGCTGGTGAAAATATTAGTGTGTGAGATCATCTTCATCACCCTTGCAGTAATCTACTTTCTTCATCATATTTGTATTTACATTTCACAGTCTTATTCTACACCTTTAGAAACTCATAACTAGGTTGTTAGTCCATATTTTAGAGGTTAGACCTTGTCTCCTTGGTTTTCTGTTCGTATAGATGCCAACGCACCTAAGAGACACTAACACATTGTGTTGTCATCCTAGTACCACGCTTTTGTCCTTTGACAGAGAGCTATCCAAGACACAAAGTCGACCCTAAAAATTGACTCGCCTAGTCTCCTTTCAGCATTCAAGTTTGTAGAGTGATTGAAGAACCCCATAGTTTTCATCATTCTCATCTCGCCTATCCTAAAATTCCCTTAAACTGAGGTCCTCCTCTCTTACACACACAAAAGAAAAAGACAAAGAAAAATGCAAAAGACTATTAAGGAAAATGCAAATCAACCGTCGAGCAAGTCATCTGCCTCTCAATCTTAGTCGGTATAAGTGGAAGGTGAATAAAATAGCTAAGGTACAATGACAAATGCATTACTAGGATAGGGTGAGAATTTTATTGCCCCCACTAAGTGCATGAAAAGAATGAGCCAAGTTAGGTGATGGGAAGGGTCATGTAATAGTGAGAAGAGAATTTTCTACAACTATTACATGATAACTTGTTGGATAATAGTTTATGGGTTAAGGGGATAGCAATTATTACCATTGAAATGATAATTGCTCAATATTTATTTCAATTTATGACACTCAACGCTTCTATGTCCAAGAACATGATGATATGCATAATGTGGAACGATAGCATCTTTAGGATATATGACCAACCTATTTATAGGTGGTAATAGGATGAGTTCTTTGTTTATAAGTATTTGCAATTTCCACTCACATTTAGGTGGTGGACAAAGAGGAAACTTTAGTTTTTGTAGCTTGTAAGGCCTCTTGCATTTGCTAGATTCTCCAACTTCACAAGAGGAGATTAGGGCAGGAGGTCTTGAGATGATTTTATTGTTATTCTTGATATCATTATGAGATAGTGATGGTTCTTTAGGAAGGACATTTAGACAGGAGGGGAATCAAATATTACTGTGCCATCAACATGAAGCCACATATATTCTCTAGGAGGCTTGTTGTCATGAGAGGGGTCTTGATATCGTAGCCCTATCATGTTTTCTTCTTATCGATTTTTTTGTAAGAGTTGATGAATTTCATGTTTAGTTGTTGTGTCTCATCCTTGTTTGCTCAAAATGGTAAAACCTTTTCCATAGGTTTCTTCAAGGTTGATTGGAATACTAGTGACTTTGTTATCATAAAATGGTTGAGGGGTTGCTTGTTTGGAAGAACTAGGTTCACCTGATGGAGGGAACTTAGGTCCTTCGTTTGTTTTAGGATGTAAGTAACCAAACATATCAGAGGGTTGTATTGTAGGAAGGTCTTGTTATTTCATGAATGGATAAAAGGATGCATTAGCTTCAAGGTTGTCAAGGTATTCATTTAGGTATTGAGTTTTTTAACAATTTTCAGAAATTTTAAATAAAAATTTATGATTTTTTGATTTTCAGATGCAATACAATATGAAAATGCAACTATTTTGGAATTTTTAATGAAACGCAATGCAAAAATGCAAGCTATATGAAATTTTCACTAATGAAATTTTGAAAACCCTAGAATACAAAACAATGCAAAACCCAATGCAATTTTGATGCAAGTTATTCATAGGATGCAAATGCACTTGAAATCAAAAGTTAAAATTTTCTAAAGGTGGGTTCCCCAAAATGAACTGCAAATTTTTGTAGAAGGATGCTCTTTTACACTTCTAGGGTTTTTCACCTAAAAGGAGAAAGGTGTTCCACAAAAAATTGGGGGTTCACTCAAGACTAATGCTAATATGATTGAAATATGCCTAAATGGAATGTCCTAAATGCAATAAACTGATAAAAAAGATGAATTATTAATGCAAAACTAATGAAACACAACATGTTTGAAAACACAATGTGATATGAAAAATGACCTAAGAATACAAACAAACAATAAGATAAATGAAGGGGCCTGGAGAGGTGCACCTAGAAACTAGAATTTGATACAAAGAGGCTCTAGAATCCTATAGAATTCACTGTTGAAGTCTACAGGGACACTTACGCCAAGACAGGTGACTTAGTTCGATTTCAAGGAGATTCTGTTGGAACAGGTTTCAGGAAACTAGGTATCCAAAACTGCATAAATTAATTTTCAAGCCTAGCAGTGGGACTAATTTGCCACTGATGGTGATTTAGTCGACCTTCAGGTTTCATAAATTCTGAAGATGCAATCTGTAGCTTTCGTTCTACACTTTGGTTCTTGAGAGGTGTCCGAATTTAAATCTACGTACTTTGACCCATGGGTGATCTCCAAGATTATTTTAGGTTTTTTTTGACTTCAAAAGACTTTGATGATGAAATGTTGACACCTTTTAACACCTTTCTCTTTGATAAATCTGCATAGAAGACCTACAAAACACACATGCAAAGAGGGAAAAAGGGTTAATGGTTAGGGAATAGGGGTTTTCCTTGGTCACACCCCAGTTTGGTAATTAAACCTTTGAAAATGAAATGAAATGAAAAGAGATTGATGAATGAACAACATGCAATGCTACAACTCACCAAACCCTTGAAGTGGAAATCTAAAGATATGCAAATAGAAGCTACAATGGATGAATGCTTGAAATGCCTAAAATGCTTGAATGGATGAGTGAATGAATTAGCCCACTATTTAGGGTGAAAATGAGGGGAAAACCCTTTATTTATACATAATTATGCCCTAGTTCCCAAAAATACCTCATCACAGGCTAACCTTAGGTCTTAGAAAATAATATCCTGTCAGAATTATAAAGTAATTTTGATTTTTAAGCCAAATGGGACTAAGTCACCCCAAGTGGCGACTTGGTCCCACTAGGGAAATTTTTTTAGGTGTCGAGAATTAAAGTACATTTAATGATGTTTAACGGGGTTATTCTCAAGAACACATTTAAGTATGACATGTAATTGCATTAAGGGGCCATTTAAACATAAGAAATGGTCAAATTACTGATGAAAATCCTAGAAAAGTGTGAGAGTTTGTCACATCTCTTTACAACACTTTGAAATAAGGCTTGGTAAACGATAAAAAGAGGTTATTTAAGTGAATTGTAATAAAAGGGTCCTAGAAAAGTGTGAAAGTGGGTTACAACACTTCACAACACTTTTACAAGACATTATATAATTCTTATTGATTCATAGGGGTCCAAGACCTAATGTGAATGTGTTCACCACATTACAACATTAAATTTAGGAAAAACTAGGCCAAAATCCATAAGAAAGACTCAAATGAGCATAAAATTTTCCAAAGTTACATTTTTTTGTGATACACTGCCATAACCATTGTAGAGGATACCCCAAGGTTATCGGACATGGGAAGCTAGTAGGTCTAGTACAAGTGATATGCTCAAGGCACCAAACCTATAGAAGCATATAATGTACCATAATTTCTACCTCTCAAAAAACAAATTGACCAAGATCATAATATAAATGAGCTAGGATACAATGCCCCTAGGTGTATACTATTTGGTTCTCTACCATTCCTCATATCAAATGTACTATTCCTCCCTCCAAGTGCGTTGCTCACCTATCCAAGATGAGCACTAATGCAACTGTCAGCATTATAATCCATCTCACCAGTGGGGCTCATGAGTATAGAAGAATATCCAAGTCTATCTGTGCCCTCACTTTCTCATCATGTATTGGTCCGTCCAGGAAGTATTATGTTTCATATTTCATCTACTAGAATGTTTGATCCACTCATAAGTGTACTCGCTCACCTCGGATGGGAACTCAGAGTATGCAATGTACATCTTCCAGTGTGATCATCATATCACCAGTCAACAAATGAAACATGCATGTATCGACATCCCAGTGCTCTACTAGCTCCATCAACATCACATCATGGTACCTTATGGGAGGCATGAGGTATGCTTAGTAAACTCCTATAGTCTGTAATAACTATGTGTCCTCCACTGAAAGGGTGCGGGCCAAATCTCTCAACAGACTGATTTGTCTGCCTCCTAGACGCTGATGTAAATGGGTTGGAGCCTAACCAAAGTATAAAAATATATCATATAAGCAATATTTCCACATCAAAAATCATAAAAGTGTACAAAATTTTCTCTAGTGCGATTTTCTAAAGGCCCTAGACACTTTGGAACCCTTTTTGGACACTTCGTGAAGAAACGAGACACTTTGCGAAAAAGTGGGACACTTTGCAAACAAAAGGGACACTTCACAAAAAATGGGATGCTTTGCAAAATTTTCTCTTCCAAGGTCCTAAATTATCCTAGACATACATAAAAATCATCAAATTACTATGTAAGGACAAAGCGAAGGTTGAAGATTTGACTTACCTCATGATGAAATTTGTCATCTGCCACCTCATCCCATAGCACGTCCAATTTCATAGGCCTGTAATCTTGTCTGCTCGACATCATTCACTATCAAGCTACAAAAGGTAAATGGAAAAATAGTAAGAATTTACTTCACTTTTTCACTCTTATGTGAGTTGAAATTAGGGTTTTTACTATATTAGGGTTAAAAAGATCCTTTCAATAAAATCAACATAATGGGTGCAGAGAGCTCTCTTTTTTACGCCGCTTTGTTGTGTTGGAATCATGATTCCGCTCCTGACATAATCAATCATCTATCATTATGCGGCATGGTACTTTGAAATGACCTATGATATGACTCATCATGTTCGACATGGCTAAACTGCTACCTTGATTCCACCTCCATAAAGCAAGAAGAATCAAGTGGGGCATGTATCTACCCTCGAATACGATCTCTAGATGGAGGTTTTCTTTCAGAGGATTATTTTTGGACAACTAACAGATGTTTGTTGCAGGATGTGGTTCCTAATATTGTGGTTTTGTAGCCAACTATAGTGGGGGCTTCATTCCCCGGTGTCATTACTGAAATCATATGTGTATCCTTTTTAGATTCCTTTAGCTTACATATGCACATAAAGTCATATCGGCGCTAAATGTAGCATAGAAAATCATGCACTCTTGAAAAAAAAATGATTTCACACTTAATTTGGACCCATTTTGGCACCCTTGCATTAATTATCCTTCAAAATCATCATTTATAGGCCCCTAAGACCCATTATTTTGGAATTATGAGGCCCATTGCACTTCAAAATCATTTAAAATCTATCAAAATCCCAAAAGATTCAAAAACCCACCTCAAAAACTCAAGGTGGGACTCATTCACCACCTTGTGCGAATGAGTCCCCTTAGGTGGGACCCATTCACCGAAGGTGCTAAATGAGTCCCTTTTGGGGCCTTTTTCAATTTTGAACATGAATTCATCAATTTAATTCAATTTTTTAGTGAATGTCAGCCTATGGGATCTAAATAACGGCCAATTAGGTGTTCATGCCTAGAAAATCAAACTTATAGGTCACTTTTATCAATCTTTAAGCACTTGGAGAAAGCATTGTCTAACATCAAGCATCAAGAGTCTTCAAGAAATTTCTCACAAGAGCATTCAAGTTTCAAAAGAAGATAGAATTGTAGCTTTGGAGCAATATTAAAGTGTTTTTGCAATCCTTCAAGCTCACTTTTGATCAAGATCAAGCAATGTCAAGGGTTGATCATGGATGCCTATGGTGAATCATGATGGATTCTAGGTTGGGGAGATGTAATTGGCCATCAAGCCAATCATAAAAACTTGTTTCCTAAGTGATTTCATCCTCCATTATCACTCTACATTCAACCTAAGGAAGGTACAAGCATTACTAAGGTTCATTTGGGATAATTGAAGATCATCAAGTGAATCATTCATCTCTTCATTTCTATTCTTGTATCATATTATCTCATGTTAGAATAGGATTTCATCTTGTTTTACATTTCCTATGTTGGATCTTGTGGTTGTGTTGTTGATATGTGGTTGTCATTGATGTCAACGCTATTAGCATTGGTATCTTGAAGGTTGTATATGTCGAGGATATTGAGAAAATTATAATAAACATGTTGAAGGCTATCTATGAAGCTATGAAGTTCAATGTGGTGGAAAGTTTAGTATGTTGGTATTCAGAAGTTGCACTTTAAAGGGTTTGTTTATGAGCCTATCTAGTTCATCCTCCGAAAGTTTCAGAGGTGCGCATCAAGATTGGAGCAAGTTGTGAGTTTTTGTGTTCTTGCAGTTATTTTGTTACTGTGGTTGCTGTTTCTGGTAATTTGAGTTGTTACATATGCTATTGTGATGTTCATTGATGTTTCTAGATCATGCTCTATACTTGTTGCATGTCTGCGTTGATCGGTGTGCTCGTGATTGAAGATTTTTCCTTTGTGTGTTCAGGTTTTCATGTTCTTGGCCGACATGGTGGTTGTAGCATGTTGTGGATCCTCGTGGATTAATTTTTGAATGTTTGGCATGTTCGAGGATGTTATTTTAGGTCTTCATTATGTTGTGACTGACTTCAGTTGGTGCGCATTAAGATTTGTTCATGAATTGGGCCAACAATTTATATTCATTTATTCTTTTATTTTTGGCTGACAAAGTTGTTGATGTAATTCCATGAAGCGGATATATAAGATCGATTGTCTCTTCATTTTGAAAAGTGTGTGAAGTGTGTAATGTGAATTGTGCAAGGGTTGTGTGTGAATAAAGATTAGATCATTCGATTGCAGAGTAGAGTGTGAAGAAGTTTGAGTGAAGTGTAACAAAGTGTTTCTATGCCTAACCAAAATTGTCATCAGGCTCACTACTGTATTTGACTACAAATTCCAATGAATGTTTGGTGAAATATAGATAAAATATTGTTGACTTACCAATGCAACACTGATTTAAATTTTGTCACTAGATTTTCATCGCTTTAATAACCAATTTTTATACGTCAAAACCATGACCCAACATCGTTGGTCAATGCCACATAAAATATTCGTGGTGTCCATCACAAAATCAACGTAACTTCATCCATCTATCAACATAAAATATCACAAAATGTTGTAGAATGCCCATTTAAAATCATCGAAAAAACACCAAATGTTCGTCCATTTTCTGACGAGGTGGAGCAAACCATCATTACCATTATGATCAAAACTACATCACATGTACAACAATGTCATCGCACTTTTTTTTGGTTTGACGGGCTATGTTCGTCGAAATTGTGACGAAACCCTACATTTTTTTTGAATTTTTTTATTGAAAAGTGCATTACCTTATTGAGCTTCTCTTTGTTTTGATAATAGTTTAATATTCTCTATTTAACAAGGCCAACCATGTGACAATGGAATCTCATTTGCGGCCACACCCCCCCCCTCCCCCCCTCACATCACTGTCAATTCCCAATACCCGATCATATAACATTAATCATTCATTCATCCATTAATAACATATAACATTCATTCATTAACATATTCACATTCATTCATTAACATATAACATTCACAAAATATGGTTGTCAAAAATATGAGTTTTTAACATTCATTAACATATTATCAAAAATATGGTTGTCATAATATGATTACAATCACTTTTTTTGTTTATTTTTTGTAGCTAAAAAAGAAATGGAGTATAGTTTTCTAAATCATCTTTCCCCCCTTTAGTTGTTCTTCCCTCTACTCGTGATCTTAATGTATGCCTAGTCGTGTACTCATGGCATGGAGGCCGCTGCAAGGGGAGGTCTGTTGCAATAACAAAGAAATGTTAAATTGATATGTTTTATTATTATTGTTACAAGTATTTCATTAATTAAAATAATGTTAGAGTGGTGTTCTTTACCTAATGGGGCCACATCATGTTCCTGATCTTGTTTTATAGCCTCATGCTCAACATGCTGAACACCCACTAAATCCTCTGGAGTTGAAACATGAAAGGTTACATTAATTAATACACCAATTGTAGTTAAACATTTTTAAAAGAACACTAGAGTGGTCCTCTTTACTTGATGGGGCCACATCATGTTCCTAATCTTGTCTAGCCTGATCATGCTCAACATGTTGAACGCCCTCTAGATCCTCTGGAGTTTAAACACGAAAGGGTACATTAATTAATACACCAATTGCAATTAAATATGTTTAAAAGAACATTAGAGTGGTCCTCTTTACCTAATGGGACCACATCATGTTCCTGATCTTGTCTAGCTTGATCATGCTCTACATGCTCTAAAGTTGAAACACAAAAGGTTACATTAATTAATACACCAATTGTAATTAAAGATGTTTAATTGTATTAATCCATACTACATTTTGTATAGCACATGAATACAACCAGTACTGGGATGCACACCATTACCTTCATCTGTAGGTTGTGCTCCACCCTCACTAGGCTGCATTCCAATGTCATGTGTAGTATTATCATTGCTTGCCTGTTTAAAACAAATAGGCACATAATTACTTTATGGTGGAAATTAATATTGAATAGATTGCACAAGTATTCAATTTTAAATAAAATTCATTGAGTTTATTTACCTGTGTTAGATGCAATGGAAGCTTGTGTTTTCCCAGTCAAGAGTCTTAGGCGTTCATCCATGACTCCATAGCCTTGCTGGAAGGCAATCTTTAGGTCCTCTTCTGTGGGAAATCTATTGAATTCAAAGCCCTGCATTTTTGCATAAGATCATGAATTATGATTCTATGGTGTGATAAAACCAAAATTGTTTGTAGTTTATTATTTGGATGCATTATTTCATTTATTGATACTTATAATTCATGCAGATAATTTCATATAACCAACAGAGCCAAGTTTGTGCTGCCCGTGTTTTTCTAGTCTTGCCTTTATTGCCTTCGATGTGTCAGGGCAGCCTATGAAAATTTTGAAATACGTTAGATTATGTAAAAAGAAAGAGTAATTAGTATATAATTACATTGTTGATAGTATCACATACCTTCCTTGGCCCGGTGGTGTGTTTCCTTTTTTCTTTTCAGCCTTCTCCTTTCCATCTGACACCAGGTCCTTCCACTCCTTCTCTGGAATCATGGGGGATGCTCATACGTTTTGTTCTCTAAATATGACCTATATTGGTCCCTCACATACTTTAGATAGGTACCAACTTTCTTATGGATCTTGGTTCAGTTGAATGTGTTATTCCCGAACAACACAACTAAATGGATAATGAGCTCATCTTTTAAAACTTGATTTTGGGCATTCCATTGTGTACATATGGTGGGCCCAAATATCTTTAATGTAATATCATTTAGATGTTTATAAAAAACATCATTTCTTGGAAAATGATCATGAGATCATTAGTCGAAAAAGAGTGATCAATAAGTAAATTTCAATTGGATTATATATAATAATAATTAAAACATTTTAAAGTACCTAAGACCTTCTCTATCTTTATGGGAATGAAATCCTTGGTCACCACAAATATGACCGGAAATGTTCCTGTACTAGTAATATGAGAAGATCAATGAAATTCTACTAAAACATCACCAGTACTAGTGGCCTATGCATCCCTAGGTACATGTCCTAACACATGTTCTAGCATGTGTTCATTGTCAGAGGTTGTAATACCCAATGCCTGCATGCTATGTGTTTTCGACATTTCAGTCAACAATATAGGCACAGATGATGGGGTTGGATGATGTGATGTATGCATAGGAAGATTAGGATCGACACTTGTACCAACCCCTACTCTATGGGCAACACCTGCAATACCCTGATCATGGCCAGTAGCATCATTAGGATGCAAAAAATCTTGTAAAAATAATACATATTTTAGTTCATGACATAGAAGAGTAAAAAATATTAAAACATGAATGAAATTATGTTATAATTAAAGATCTCATGAAATCTTACTTGCAAGTTTCGCACTCTCAGTCAATATTTTAACCCTTTCTCTTATCTCATATGTTTAAGGCACTATGAATAACAACTGAAGGATTTCTTCATTGCATTTTTTTTGGGTCTTCCTTATCATATCCAGAGGGTTGTAGAATATGTGATGTCATGATCACATAATAGTGACTGCACCTCCCTATCGATGCTATCCTCTACTATTTGTGTCTTTCCCCGATCATCCAACTACGACAAGAATATTAAAAACATTATCAAAATTAACCCACTAAACTTACGAAAAAACATAATAATAAAAAAAATTTCTCGTATCTAATTTGTACAATTACAATAAGGTAAACCTATCAAGTAGAAGCACCTAAAGATGCATCACAATCTATGCTTTGGGCCAGAGCCTTCCCTCTACAATCAATGTCCTGTTGTGACAAAAATTAAATATACAAAAACATTACCGAAATGAAACCAATAGGCTTACGGAAAAAACATAATAATAAAATGGTATATTGGAGTCATTAATTGGAGGTTGGGTAAAATGGTATATAGTACGTACCACCCCTATAGTAACTATTTTTGTATCTATGTGATTCAAATTGTAACCAATTAGAAACTCTTCCCCTGTAGTTATTGATTTTATCGCACATACGAATACACGATTTCCCTTGCGCACTTGGAATATGCAATTGGGTTTGTTATTTGTTGACCTAGGTCGTATACTATTTATAAACCCTGTAATATTCCCTAATGCTTTTGGACTTCCATCAATGTACATAGCCACTCCTTTATTTTGATCCTTATCTTTTAGCTATATATAATTTTCTGCCAATGCATACCTATGCATACTTCGTGTATATTGAACCAGCTGCATCCAATCTTTGTAACTGTAACAAGGTCTGAAATAATCCATCAATTCACTAACTTTGTCATAATATACCTTTATTTTGTCCATGCAAAATAGGCCCAAACCATATAATGATTATGGTGCTATGCGATATATCCTCTCGTTGACACAAAAATTAGTGTTTATTGGAGGAAGTTCCTTGGGTACCCATTGTTTCCGTAGATTTTTGTACCTCAAGGGCACCTCAATGTTGCATATGCTCTCATCATCATAAGAACATGACCCCCCTTTAGCAAGAAAAAATTCCATGTGTTTACAAAATTTTCTTCTAATCTTTTGACCTCTAGTTGATCTCCCTCTTTTAGACCTACTACATGTCTCACTTTCCTCTTCTCTTCTTGAATTTCCCTCATCGAGGAAGAAAGATCAAACAAATACCTATTTGGTGATACCTACACTCATAAGGATGTTGGATGAATTTATTTCATGGTGATATGATCCCAAGGTATGGGGTTGGAGGATTAAAAAACCAAGGTTGTCACTACTAGTCAAATGCATGTGGAGGTAACAATAATTGTGAATGTATCAATAAACCTTTTAAGGGTCCGATGATTATAGATCACTTGGTAAGCATGGGAGTGGTTTGTATGGTCACCAACCTTGTGTTTTGAAGCCTTGGGTTTTGGGAACATCTGGAGGAGTCGTTGTCTTATTTCTTGGAGGTTGATTGGGTTAGTTGGTGGAAGGTTGCTATTACTTTTTGTACCTGTCTATGAAATTTTTCGGACCACCTTCCTCGAAGACAATAGTCCCTTTGAGGTAGTATTGGTGTTTGGTTAGTTATTCTATGAAATTTTTTGAACCAGCTTTGATGTGAAATAGCCCCTCGTGCAACCATCCTTTTAGTCTATTTCTAAATGGACACACCCCTTTCCTTTAAGGATTAGGCTCCACAAGTTTCTACCTCTATGGTTTTTTGGGTCCCCCAAATAAAATAATAAAAGATGGGCTCTACTCAGAAGAAGCCCAAAATGTATCGAAGTTTCTTTCTTTCTTAAGAATCCAGTTAAAGAGGCTAATTAGGTGCCTCCCTATCCAACATTCCTTCACCATTTTCTAGACACCCACAACATCTTCAAACCATTTATACTCTTCTTGAACTTGAAAAAAAAAAGTCCACTTTCATTAGAGTTCTCTTTCGGGCTTTCCCTAGTGCTGGAATCTGTATTGTTCTTTTGGAGGTTTGGTTGAGTTAGTGAAATATTCAGAAGTTTTTAATGTCTCCTTGTCGTTTTTTCATCTCTTGTACTGGTGCAGGAGCACCTTGGCATAAATAGGCCTCTATGAAGCAATGTTTTGAAATTTGATTCAATGCTATTGTTCCTACTTTGTAAATCATGTTATTAGAGTCATGTTTCATATATTTGAGGTCATTTGGTGTTTATTAAGTCCAAAAGTGCAAAAATGCAAACAATGTAAAAAATTTGCCAACTTAATAAAAAAAGCAATATTAAGAGATGAAGAGTCATTAGGGTCGGTTAGAGGCAGTTAGAAGGCTAAAATTTAAAAAGGCTCTTGTATATTTTATAACTTCGAGGGTGGTTGAATAATAATAAGTTCAAGGAAAATCTCTGATTTTTAATCATTTTTCTTCTGAAATCTTGCATTTCAGGGCATTGTACAGAATTGTAAAACCTTGAAGGCATGGTAGAATGGTTGGATATGGTAATAATATCAATCACTTTCCTGTTACATCAAATTTCATGAATATGTTTTAGATCTACAAGGAGGGAATTGAAAAGTGTGGATAGACTTGTGTAATAGTGCTTAGATTGTGAATGAAGCCCTGACAAATAGGTTGGCAAAACTACAAGCGTAGCAAGCAGGGTATGAAGGAACCAATGATAGTAACAACTTTAAGGTATTTTTATGATTAAGTGTGAGTTCTTGGTTGTTTTGGTTAAGAGATTACTAAGGTATAATTTGATCTCATTTAATATAAGGTTTGGTGTAAGCATGAAGTTAAAAAGTCCATTGCTTTGACTAATCTGTCTAATAATAGGTTCGTTTTGGAGACTAAAATGAAAGTACAGTATATGATTTTGTTAAATTGTCAAGAATAAAGGATGGGAGATGGTTTAAATTTTTTTGAAGTGAAATGGAATCAAAATTGTGTGGTCTATATTAGCCTAAATACTATGTTGGGTCAAATTACTTTATGTTGAGTTGAAATTGTGAAGTTTAGAATAGTCATAAAGAGAGTTAATGGTAAAATGAAAGGGCATACTGGGTAATTGTTTGTTTTGATCAAGATGAAGTTGAATAAGGTGTTTGAAGGTCTGCTAATGGTTTGGAACTCTAAAGAAAAAGTTGAGTGTTTGTGTTGAGTTTTGTGAAGGGAAATATAGTTGAATAAGTGTGTCAAAAGAAGGAAAGTTCAAGATTGTTTGTGAATTGTCAAATGAGATTGTGTGAATTTGTTTTCTTCCTCCGACTCTGAATCATGAACTTCTATACATTCTCCTATGGACAGGCACTAGGAATTTTTCATTGCACTCACGGACCATGTATTGTTTTCAGTCCCTTTGATCATTTGTGGACCTCAATATGTAAATTTATTTCATTGAAGTTTAGAAACTTGAACCCTAGTGAACTTCATGTGTTGTTATGTGATGGTAATTCCTTTCAATCTTATAGTATAAAATATGCTAAGACAGATAGAGAAACTGCAGTTCATAGGCCAAAAATGGCCACCCAACTGATTGAACATCTCAAAGCTTGGTTGTTCAAACTAACCAGACACCAGTACTAGGTAGTACTTGGGTTTGTCAATGGGACATTGGCTTGAATTGACCAAAATATAGTATGCAACACCTCGATGGGAAAAAACAAAGTCTAAATCACTGTACTTGCAACAAGATTTCTAAATGTGGGGGGGAAATCACTTATAGTCATTGTACCTTGGTGGATTTTCCCTTTCTGATTGCCCTCACCTCTCGCTCTGGCTTTCCTCCTACCAAATGGTTCCTATTCTTCCTCCTCAACTCAATGGTCTTGCAACACTCATCTAGTGAAGTCTCACAACTCTCCACTCAAGGGCTAGATGCAGTGGTTCTCGGTGAAACTCTACAATTAGGGTCTCGATGCAGTATGCTATGTCATTCTCCTGCACACGCGGGGCAAAAATTCAAAATATATATTTTATATATATATGCTATGTCAACATGTAGTTTATATACAAAATATATATCCTATGTCAACATATAGTTAATTTTATTTTCTACAAAATATAATTTTTGTATGGTGGCTTGCTGAGCTCATATAATTGGTTTTCTCTTTCTTTATAATTTTTGATGATTTATTTCATATTACATGATTGAATATTATCTACAGTCCTAGTGATTGTTAAACGAGCTTATGATATGTGATGTTTAATCATGATGGATGTCTAAGAATCAGTGATTGAAATACTACTTGACTAAAGATTGAGCTATCTGATATTTTTTCATTTAAACATCATGGAAGAAATGCTTGCAATCAATGTCTTATTAATGCAGCCTACAAGGTTTCTTTTCCTAGTTTTTTCTGGTCCTATTCTTGTTATGAGTTATTTTTTTACATTGGTCTATTATAGTAATGGGGAGCATATCTAGTGAATCGATTCTTTCAGTCTCTTTGATTCTTATCCTTGTGCATAACGAGTTTTCTTCTATCCTATGATTCATTTATTGTTGGTTTAAAACACTCATTACAACTAACATGGATATGAATTATGATGTGCGTGTGAGAAGGTATTGTTGAATATGATGGAATGGTTTAGGAAAGTACTCAATTAAAATGAGTCATTTTGTTGTCATGGAATGTGTTAAGAGACTTTAAAATTAATATATTCGATCTATTTAATATTGACACATCTAAAGCATGCCAAAGGCACTTCTGGGATATGCTATGACATAAAGAAGATTGTTAAGGTGATGTGAAGTCTTAATCCATTAGGGTAGGAAAACATAGATGCATTGGTACAAAAGGTTCCATTCAACTTGGAGGAAATGGATAATTACCTAAGGGGATAATGTAAGATTGGACCAAGTTTATATTATGATACAAATAGCTTGGGAAAATGGATGATGAAATGGTTAAGTATGGGAAATTGTAGAGATAAATATAACACAAAGGAAGAAAACTAGAACTAATTTTAGCACTATGGAAATCCAAGACTCAAAATTCCACTAAGAGGCATCCCTTTCCTCTTAAATTAATTCCATAGGTGGGTTTATCCTCCAATATAGTTCCATTGGTTAGCTTATCATGTGAAATTTTTCTATAACTAGGATTACCATACACTTTCATAACATGCATGTGTGGTTTCAAAAGGTTTATACATTCTTGTGAATTTGAAAGAAAGGCATGTTTTGACTTTTCCAATAGGTGTTAGGGGTTAATTTGACTTGGTTTTAGCATTAGAGTGACAAACCTTGTGGTTTAGGTTCCATACAAAAAATATACTCATTTTTTTAGCTTCCTATTATCATCTTTATATTCAACGAGCTTTTTAAAGATCATCTAAATATTAATTGCTAATGAAAATGCACAAACGAATGTGTAATAGACCCAAGGTGAGGCTCAAAGAGCCTCATCTTTTGAAACCATTCACCAAAGAAATGCTAAGAACAATATATGAAAGAGATGAAGAATAAGGCAACTTGTATTATTGGGAAGGATGAGATGCCTTTATATAGCATCACCTAATGTTTGAGTGTCGAAACCCTCCCATATTGTCAACACATGTTTCTAGGCTAACCATGTCAAGTTTCACTCCGTACAAGCACAAATTGGAAAAAAATCAACGTTGGCCCCATTCACATGTCACTATGCGGGGTCAACATGAGGAAACGCTAATTTTTTGGGAATGAAATAACCAAAGATATGATCAAATAATATCTAATCATAAATAGTCAAAGAGTAATTAGGATTTGATCATATGGAAATTTCTAGGAGAGCTACAATATTTGTAACATCATGAATTTGTTGGAGTTGAGAAGATACAACTTCATAGGAGCCTAGTGACCTCTGCAAGCAAATAACCTATTACAAGGAGAAGCAAAGAGAAGCAACAAAGGAAATGCTCAAGAATGTGGAGCAATGTATTCACCTGAAAATGTAAAATGAATAATGATACAAAAGATAGTTTTCAACCATATATAGATGAAAACCCTAAAAAGGAAAACCCTAGGCTTGCACAATAATAATTAATAAAGTAATTAATTATTATGCACCTAACATTAGGTTAAGTGAAAAAGAGGTAAAAGGGAACTTTACGTAATTAAACAAATATTGTTTAATTAATAAAGTAAATGTCCAATTACTCTGACACCCCCCCTTCATCTAGACTTAGGGAGAAGCTAAAACCTAGAAGAACCTACTGAAAGCAAAAGCAACGGGTCCTAGCAACAAGGCTAGATCAGGTACCCAAGTACAAAAAAATCTCTATGAAACGGAGAAAAGGAGAAAACCCGGTGGGAAAAAATCCTCTCCAAAAAGAGATAGAAGAGCATGGTGAAAGAAACATGAAGGAAGGAAGGCCTCATAAAGACCCCCCAAGGACAACTTCCTTCACCCCAAGCATAGAACGCAACTGAAGATAGCGCAAAGATGCAAAAGGTTTCGTGAAGATGTCTGCAACTTGCTTGGCAATGGGAATATACTCCAAGATGAGAGAACCATCCTGAATCAACTGTCTGATGAAATGCATATGAAGCTCAATGTGCTTCATCTGCTGATGCTCCACTAGGTTGCATGAAATGTGTATAGCACTCTGATTGTCACACCAAAGAATAGTGGGACTATCAGGAGGAAAACCAAACTCAGTCATCAACTGACAAAGCCATAAAATCTCTTGACTAGCGAGCACAACAGCTCGGTACTCAGCCTCTGTAGATGATAATGCATGAGCACTCTGCTTCTTGCATGACAATGTTATAGGACCAAAGCCAAGACAGAAAACAAAGCCAGAAGTGGACTTCCGATCATTGACATCACCAGCACAATTTGAGTCAGTGTAGCCAACAATGTGAGGATCCCTTGATGTGTAGTGAATGTCATATGAAGTGGTGCCCTGAATGTACCTCAAAATATGCTTGGCAGCTTGCCAATGACTCTCATGAGGATCATGGGAGAATCAAGAGACAAGACCAACCGCAAAGGAAAGATTAGAACGAGTGTGAGTTAGGTACAACAAACTGCCAACCAAATGCTTGTAAAGTGTAGAATCTACTGAAGGAGTGGGGCTAGTAGTAGTCAAAACAACCCCTGACTGAAAAGGTGTGAGGGAAGGCTTGCAATCAAGCATAACAAAGCAATGAATCATATCAAGAGAATACTTCTGCTGGTAAATGGAGATCCCCTCTGAAGACTGAATCACTTGAAGACCAAGAAAATAGTGCAGAAGGCCGAGATCTGTCATCTCAAACTGCTCCATCAAGGCTAGCTGAGAATTCTGAATCATAGAGAATGAGCTACCTATGATGAGAAGATCATCAACATATAGCACAAGAATCAGGATCTCACCCTCAAGATGCTGAATATAGACCGTGTGATCAGAATGACAGCGAGTGAAACTAGTGGAGAGCAAAAAAGAGTCCATCTTCTCATACCAAGCCCAAGGGGCCTGTGTGAGACCATATAATGAATGCTGAAGTCTGCAAACCAAAGAAGCATTGTGAAAAAATCCCTAAGGCTACTCCATATAGATCTCCTCCTGTAGGTCACCATGCAAGAAGGCACACTTCACATCCATCTGAAAAATGAGCCATCCTCTGGAAGCTGCAAGTGATAGTACAAAACGAATAGAATTCATCTTGGCAATAGGGGAAAATGTCTCATAGTAGTCAATACCCTCAACCTGTGAGAAAACCTTGACAATAAGACGTGCTTTGTACTTATCAATAGAACCATCCGCAACATACTTGGTGCGATACAACCATCGGCACCGAACCATCTTTTTGCCCTTAGGAAGAGGACAAAGATCCCATGTACTATTCCTCATCAAAGAAGAATACTCCTCCATAGCACTATCCCACTTAGGGTGATCTATCGCCTCTGAAAATCTCAGAGGATCCTCTGAAAGAGCATGAGTCAAAAGACTAGAACCCGCAGTATGAGAATGGGTTAGACGAGTGTCTGAAGGATCACCGGCCATAGATCCTGCTGCCTCAATAGTAAAGCGAGCCCATTTGGGCATCTGAGGTGGAGCAAGTGGAGGTGGAGATGGGGGATCATCAATATCCTCATCAGAATCATCCTTAAAATAATCCTGAAGAGTTGTAGTGGGTGGAGTAGGTAGTGAAGTGGACACTGGAGACAGGGTATCAACTGGAGGAAGGCGCTCATCAAATTGAACAACCCATTGAAATAGGACCTCTCTGGAATCAGGATCAAACAACCTGTACACCTTAACATCCTCACAGTAGCTGACAAAAATGAGGGGTCGACTCTTCCGCTCCATAGCTCTCCTCTAAGCATCAGGAATAAAATCCCATGCCTCACTACCAAATACTCGAAATGATGAAATATCAGGCTTGTCATGAGACCAAGCCTCCTCAGGAGTCATATGTCGAATCGCCTTGTGAGGCATTCGATTCTGAATATAGTTGGCACAATTAAGTGCCTTAGCCCAAAAAGATGAATCCATGGACCTGGACTGAATCATACAATTAGCCATCTCCCGTAAAGTCTTGTTCTTTCGCTCGGCGATACCATTCTACTGAGGGGTGTAGGGAACAAAAAACTGATGCTACAAACCATGCTCAGTGTAAAAATCTCTGAAGGCCTGATTCACATACTCCCCCCCATTATCTGTACGTATCCATTGGATAGAAAGACCAGACTGCTTCTATACAAATTTCTTGAAGAGATGAAAAGGAATCAAAGACATCAAACTTGTACTTAAGAAAGTACAACCATGTGCATCTGGAGAAGTCATCAATGAATGTGAGTACATACTTGGCCCCTAAAAAAAGAGTGGGAAATGACATGAGGTCACTATGAATCAACTCCAAGGGTGCCAAAGCACGAGTGGTACTTCCCTTCGGAAAGGGATCCCTGTGATGCTTGCCAAGCACACAACCATGACAAACATCATCAGTGCAGGAAATCTATGGAAGACCAAGAACAAGTGACTGTGTACTCATCTGCTAAAGATATCTGTAATTGACATGGCCCAAATGCTCATGCTAAAGCTTACTCACTAAATCTGCATGTGCTATAAGAGATGAACTTGTACCCTCAGAAAGTGCAAATCCATCAAATCTATAAAGACGAGATGCAGTATCAACACTACTAGTAGCCACAACCAAATCAGAGTCATGGAGGTCCCGAATAACCACATCATGTGGTGAGAACTAAACTGTCTTACCAGAGCCAGTGTGGAAAATCTGATAAATGGACAAGAGGTTCGTCAAAATTTCAGGAACAACCAAAACATCCTGTAGAGTGCCCCCATCCAAAGAGACAGAACTTGAACCCAAGACGGAAAGTTGTGAAGAGTCACCCATTGCAATCTATGAATTACCACAAGAGGCAAGAGTAGTGACCAACTGTTGAGTGTGAGTCATATGGTGAGAAGCACCAGAGTCTAAAATCCAAGTGGACCCATTGGTCGATGCTCTAGCAGTGATAGCATAACCTTTCCTTGAGGTGGAGGAAGAAGAAGATTGAGGTGACGAGATATGTTGTTGTTGCATGGTGTCCTCTAAAGCCTCTAATCGTTTCCAACACCTTGAAATTAGATGACCTTGCTTGCCATAGAAACTGCAAGTGTCTCCTGATTTCTCCTTAGTATTGGAGGAGGACTCACCAGACTTTGAATATTTCCCATGTTTTGGATTAAATGGTGGTTTAGAATCAGACTTAGGAGGCCGTTTGGAGGAATGCTCGTTGCGTACAAAATCTTTCTTGGGCCTTGGTTTCTGCTTCTGTTTCCCCTTCGGTGACTGAGCAACCAATGCTTTTCTCTTTGAACCTAAGAGAATATCCATTTGAGAAAGGTGAGACTATTCCCGAGACAAACACTCACAAAACAAATCAAAGGTAGGCATGGTAAAACTGGCACCCAGACCATCCATGGTGGAGTAGGAGGAAGCAAATATCTGAAATGGACCACGAAGCTTCGAACGAATTAAGTAAATGCACTCTGTGTCTATCTTGTTCTTGCCATAACCCTGTAAAATAGTGCGGATAGTTTTGAACTTGTTCAAAAAATCCTCAATAGTGGGAAATGAATTAGGTAACAATGAAGTCAGCTCTGCCTCAATTTGTAATGCGTGGAACTCATTAATGGCCCCAAAAAGTGTCTCAAACTTCAGCCACATGGCTTGAGGAGTGAGCAAAGCATCAAGGTGAAACAAAAGACTGTCTGAAACATGCATGCATAGCAAACCCATAGCTTCATCCATCTTGTTCCTATGCTGCATAATCTCAAAAGGACACTGCAACTGAGGCTGAACCTCATCTAAACAAGACCATAACCCTCGTGACCTGAGTAGCCTAATCATGCGAGACTTCCAAGTGTGATAGTTATGTGATGTGAGTAGCTCAACTGAAGAGTTTCGAAAATAAGCCCAGCTATGCATTTACGGTGACGATCATTTGGCCATCAAATTTGACCTAGTGTTTTTGCTGTGACAGTCGTATGACCGTCAAATTTAACCCAACACTGGTTTTTTCCCTCTTTGGAGCTGATTTATTCTTGAGGCCGTAACTTGGGCATACGATATCATTTTTTGGCAAACAAGATATCATCGGAAAGCTGGTTTTCTCACCTTTCCATTGGTGTGGGTCTCATCACATAATTTTTTCGTTGGTGCATTCTACAACCAGTTGAAGACAAAGGGGCTATTTTCAGTCTCAAGCTCATAATTTTTTATCAATTTCTCCGTTTTTTGCAATCTCAGTGGCGTTGGAACTGTATTTCAGAGCTCTTCAGTTTCATCCATGCCATTTTTCCAGATTTCACTCCAAGTATATTTTATTCAATTATTTGTTTTTTCACACTCTGGTGGATTACCTAGGCATATTTGCTCTTGGAAAAAATTAATTCGCATGGGATGCTTTGCTCTTGGCTATTCTTCATGTGTTTCCAGCATTTTGTCCTTTGAGGACATTTTGAGCATCATTTGTAAGCTATCTTTTATGTAAATGCACTGAGATAAAGTGTCACACTATTGTACATACATCTTTTGGGGATTTTGCACATAAGGTTGTGCCATATTTTGTACTCACACTATTATTATAAAGTGCCATGAGAGGTTGTATACTTTTCCTTTGTTTTTCCATCACATATTTGTCCGGTGAGTATCCCTCCACGATGATAGTGAATCCATACCATTGGGGGTTGTGTAGTTTTCCTTTGTTTGCCATCACACCTTTGTCTGGTGAGTGTCCCTCCACGATGACAATGGATCCATATGATTCCAACCTCATGCATGTGTGCTTTGTTTTGCACACCACTTTTTTAGTTGTAGGTGCTATCTTGTGCACTTTTAGATGTTTCTTCTCCTTCATGCACTACAGGGTGTTTCACATCATTTCAGTGGATCTGTCAGGCTCTCCCAGTTCAGCATTATGGGGGGGTATTATATTGTTCTTGCTAATTCTTCCTTGGTTTCTCCTTGGAAGGGATCTTCCATCTTCAGCGAAGGTTCTTCTGCACCATAGTAGTCATCTTTCGATAGTTGTTTGCAACTTTTTCTACTTCAGTGATGTTCTTCTTCTTGGCTTTCTTCTTCTCTTTTTGGAGTAGAGATTTTTCCCATGAGGTTTTCTCTATTTCTCCTCTTTACAGAGATTTGATTATATTTGGGTACCTAATCTGGCCTAGTTGTTGGGAGCCATGTTTGCCTTCTTGCATTGTAATTACCTTTGCTTTCTTGTATTTGTTTGTAGCTGCACTATTGTTCATCTTAAGGGGGGGTGTTAAAGTAAAGGTTTTAACTTAATTATGTTGATTAAGTTACCTTTATTCCCTTCTTAAGATCTCACGTTAGTTTGCATAAAATGATATTTAATAATTATATTAATTATTAAATGTTATTCTATTAGGGTTTTATTAGGTTTTATTAGGGTTTCCTGCATGATCTCCCTTTTATAAGGATTATCCCATTGTATTTCTTTACATATCAATTCTATTCTCTCATTCATGGATACCATGTTGGAGTTGAGAAGATACAACTCTTTGTATTTCATGACCAAGTGGCAAATAACCCGTTACAAGGGAGAAGCAAAGAGAAGCAACAAAGGAAATGCTCAAGAATGTGGAGCAATGTATTCACCTAAAAATGTAAAATGAATAATGATACAAAAGATAGTTTTCAACCATATATAGATGAAAACCCTAAAAAGGAAAACCCTAGGCTTGCAAAATAATAATTAATAAAGTAATTAATTATTATGCACCTAACGTTAGGTTAAGTGAAAAAGAGGTAAAAGGGAACTTTATGTAATTAAATAAATATTGTTTAATTAATAAAGTAAATGTCCAATTACTTTAACAAAATTAACAACATTAAAAAGTAAATTCCAAAGAAAAAGTTAATTCGAGGGGTAAGGAAAAACTCCCCTATCATAATAATCTATCGGAGATTATCATAAATTTGTCAGAGGGATCACAAAAGTAAAAATCCAATGCTGAGGTAGAATGGGGAGTTTAGAACCGGAATTTCACTCAAGAAATCAATGGTTTGGAAGGTGGTGGGTGGCCAATTAATCGTCAGGAAGTAGATTTTATCTTTGGAAATAGCTATGGGAAGGGGCTGCAAGAGTGTCAAGCATGGGCTGATAGAGGTCAAGTTTCCATGTCCATCCCTACTGAGATAGTGACGGGTGTGGAAATCCTGCAAGGAGGACAGTTGAGATGCCTGGAAGTTGTAACAAATGGAGTTAAGGGGGGGGTGGAGGATTGGAAATCACCACATAAAGTTTCACTACATGGGATTCACCAGAACACTAGCTGGAGTGTGGATAATGGGCATAGCCAAAGAATGGCTAATCAATTCTAGGAGTCGGTTTCTCATAATCGAGCAGAAAAGCCCGATATGCCCTATCTGGGGTCTACCAATAAGGGTTACACAAATTCTTTAATTCAATTGATGAACTGTAAATCCCTAGGGGCTGATACCACCTTCAAGGATATACCCATATCCCCCATAAGAAACCTTGACACAGACTTTGATGGGGTTTGTGATACTAGTGGAAATTTGGATTTCACTTCCTTGGATTCAAATACTGAAGAACTCCAAGATGTTGAGGAATTTCTGGGTCTTCAGGACAACTTAGCAATTGTGGAAAAGTGTAATATTAACCAATCTGTTGCCTTAAACAATAAGGCCAAGATTGGTGAGAAGTGTAGAAGGGGTCCTAAAACAAATAGGATGCATCTTGAGATGGCAGGGAATGCGGCAGGACAAAGCAAGTTGAGGTCGGGAAAAGGCATAGCCTTTTCCCGATGATCATGAAGATTCTCTCATGGAATGTCAGGGGCTGCAATGCCCCTGACAAGATTCGTTTGATCAAAAGATGCTTTGATCAAATGAGGCTGGCTATAGTTTTATTACAAGAAATGAAGATTAAGGAAAGTGAGATGGAAACTTTTGCAAAAGGGTTTGGATGTTGGCGGTGTTCTATGTCTGGAGCACTAGGTGCTTCGGGTGGTTTAGGCTGTTTGTCAAATGAAACTCTTGTCAATGTTCAAATAATCAGACAAGAAAGGCATTGGCAATGGTGTAAAGTGGTTTTGAAGTAGCTGTCTACAAATTTTTGGATTCTTAACATTTATGGTCCTAACAATTCAGCTCAGAAGAGGATGCTTTGGCAAGAGCTTTCTGACATTTTGAAGGAAATGTTGGGGGGTTTATGTCTTCTTGGAGGGGACTTTAATGCTTTCATGAGACCCTCAAATAAATTTGGGGGCCTATGCTGGGCTGGAAGGAGTCAGCAAGACTTTTGTGATTTTGTTTTAAATAATGGCTTATTTGAATTACCTTTTAAGAAAGGGGATTTCACGTGGACGAACAGACGTGGGGGTTTTTTAAATATAGCAGAGAAGTTGGATAGGTTTTTCATAGCAGGTGAATGGGCTAAGCAACAATGGCAATGTGAAGCAGAAATCCTTCCCATCATGGGGTCAGATCATTACCCAATCTCTCTAAGGCTCCAAGATGAAGCAACTCCGAATAGGTGCCCCTTTAAATTTGAAAAAATGTGGCTGAGGGTTGATAATTTCTAAGGTCTAGTGCAATCTTGGTGGATGAATTCCCCACAATGGGAGGGAAATAAAGCCTGTCTTTTTCAAAAAGTTACAATATCTTAAAGAACAACTAAAGCTTTGGAACCGAGAGTCATTTAAAAATATTTTTGTGGAGAAGGAAAGGTTGGAGCAGGATCTCAACTTGTTGCATTCTAAAATTATTGAATTTGGAATGATGGAAAGTGACTACTCACAGGAAAAGGAGTTAAACAAAGCCTACTCTAAAACTCTAGCTCAGGAAGAAGTGTTCTAGAGATAGAAATCCAGAGAAACATGGCTGAAAGAGGGTGACCGGAATTCAAAGTTCTTCCATAATTCAGTTAAAGTGCATAGATCCAATAACAAAATTCTTTCAATAAATAATAGCATGGGTGAATTATTACAAGATATTGATCAGATAAATAGGGAGGCGGTAAGTTTTTTCTCTGCTAGTTGTACTAAGCAACCAGTACAACTTGGCCAACATCCGGAGGTATTGGAGGTGATTCTGAGGTGCATATCAAAAAACCAAAATACGATGTTGATGGAGAGAGTTACTCTAGAGGAAGTAAAACAAGCTCTTTTTGCTCTGGGAGGAGACAAAGCCCCTGGTCTAGATGGCTTTCTGGCAATGTTTTTCTAAAAAATGTGGGATGTGTTTGCTCAAGACTTGTGGGGATTGGTGGAGGAATCAAGAAGAGAAGGTTTTATCTTAAAAGACCTGAATAACACATTCATAGCCCTTATACCAAAACGGGAGAATGTAAATTCCTTTGAGGACTTTCGACCCATCTCTCTATGTAATACGATGTATAAGATCATTTCCAAAGTAATGGCTAATAGACTGAAATCAATTTTGGATTCGGTGATATCTTTAGAGCAGAGTGGATTTTCACCCAATAGATCTATCTTTGAAGGGGTAATAGTAGCCCATGAGACAATTCATACAGTAAGAGTGGTGAAGGTGGAGAGGATGATGGTCAAGCTAGATATAAAGAGGGCTTATGATGAGGTGGATATATATTTTTTACTACAATTCTTGGATCAGTTTGGGTTTAGCTCTAAGTGGATACGGTGGGTGGAAGGGTGTATAAGGACACCCCGTTTTTCTGTTTTAGTGAATGGCAGTCCACAGGGTTTTTTTGAGTCCATAAAATGGATTAGACAAGGTGATCCAATCTCACCATTTCTATTTATCATTCTAGCTGAGGTGCTTGGTAGGCTTATTGCACATAAATGTAGTGAAGGGCAATGGAAGGGGATAAAAGTGGCAGAGGGGATAGCCCCAATTTCTCACCTACAGTTTGCAGATGATACCTTTCTAATGGGGGACTCCACTCTTCAAGAAGCTCGGGTGATGAAGGGCACTTTGAATAGCTATAGACAAGCTTCAGGCCAACACATAAATTGGAATAAGTCTGAAATTTTCTTCTTTAATACTCCTAAGCAAAGGGAAGTAGATATATGTTGAATCTTGGGTATGACGGTAGGTAAGCTCCCAAGTAAATTTTTGGGTATACCACTGTTTGGAGGGGCAAACAGAGCCGATTTATGGAAGGATCTAATCGATTCTTGCCTCAAACGAATGGATGGTTGGAAGAGTAAATGGCTTACCTCAGCTGGGAGAATTCTAATGCTAAAGTCTATTATTTTTTCTATTCCAATCTTCTCAATGATGTGCTTGAAGGTGCCCAAAAAAGTAATACATACAATTGGGTAGTGTATGAGGAAATTTTTCTGGAATGGGGCTAGCTCAGAGGACAAGATCCCTCTGTTGGCATGGGAAAAAGTGTGTAAAGCAAAAGACAAAGGTGGTGCTAGCCTAAGAGATTGGCAACTCCTGAATGAAGCTCTGGGAGCTAAACTTGTCTGGAGTATGTGTGCTAATCCGGATTTACTTTTGGTAAAGGTGTTGAAAGAAAAATATCTGGATTCAAATGTGGAACATCGGATCTTCATAGTCTGTAATCCACCGAAAGGTTTGGCAATATGGAAATTTATTATCTCTTGTAGGCTAGTGGTAACAAATCATCTCACATGGCAGATTGGGGATGGTGGCCAGGCGAGTTTTTGGGAGGACTCTTGGAATGGGCTGCCAAACTTGGGAGATAAACAAGACCCGAGTGATCTTAAAATCATTTTATCCCAGAGGTGGGGGACCAAAGTAAAGGACTATGTAACCCTAAAGGAGGGCCCTTTAGGGCAGGAGTGGGTATGGAAGGATGTGTTAGTAGAGGCTTTGACGCCTCAACAAGCTCTTTTAATGAGTGATCTTCTTAAGGAATGTAGGATTCAAATCTTAGAGGCTGAAGATAAAATCATTTGGTGTGGCTCAACCTTTGACAAATATTCAGTGAAGGTTGGCTATCAATTATTGGATGCAGAGGAGAGAGATAGGTTTTGGGCAAAGGAGTTATGCTGGAATAAGGATTGCCTACCCAAAGCTAGCACCTTTGCATGGTTAGCAGTCAGAGATCGAGTTCTCATGGGGGAAAGGAGGAAGCGTTTGGGGTTTGTAGGCCCCACGAAGTGTGTTATGTGTGGGGTGGAGGAGGAAATGGTGGATCATCTACTCCTTCAATGTGAGGTGGTAGGTATGTGTTGGAATCATGTGAGAAGGAAACTAAATTGGCAAAGTCCTTTACCTTGGACCCTTAAAGAATTGTTTGAAAGTTGGCCGGGGAGGCCAAAGAAGACCCTTTTATCAAGTGTTTGGATTTGCACTCCCTCTTTAATCATCTAGGAGCTCTGGAAAGAAAGGAACCGTAGAATATTTCTAGAGAAATATGAAAACTTAATGAGGTTGATTAGTAGAATGGACCATAGTATAGAGGAAGTGGTTAGTAATGCTGCTTCACAATTACAGAATTGGCTTAAACCTTTCTCTTTGGGAGATACACTGGTGCAAAGAGCCTAGCCTGGAATTCGTCTCAGAGCAGCTACTAGTCAAATTAGGAAGCAAACCAAAGGTTCAGAAAGTTCAAAGGTGTTCTGGTGCAAACCAGAAGAGGGTTGGCTCAAGGTAAACTTTGATGGCGCAGCTAGTGGTAACCCGGGCCCATCAGAAGTAGGGGCAATAGTGAGGGATCATCAGGGCAACACTATTGCCATTATTGCAAGAAAATTGAAGCCAGGAACGAATAATGTGGCTAAGGCCAATGCTGCATTGCTTGTAGTTAAGCTGGCCAAGAGTTTTGGAGTGGAAAAACTACAACTGGAAGGGCACTCTCTAGTTATCATTCAAGAAATTGTGGATTCGGGAGTAAAAGCATGGCATCTACAAAATATTTTAAAAGAAATTAAAAGGGAGTTGGGAACCTTTGAGAATTTTGTCGTAAGGCATATTAGGAGAGAGGACAATAAGGAAGTGGATGCACTGTCTAAATGAACAATATCCTTTAAAGAGGAGGAGGTGATAGTTATTGAAGATCTCATAAATCTCCAATTGGAGTAAGGAATAACGGCTAGTTTATGAAGTGACAAGTTGGCAGGTGCTACATGTAATAAAGGGTTACAGTGGGAAGGGTGAATGTCAGTGAAGGACAGGGTGATGCATCTCACAGGGTTCAGACAGTATGAGCTGGCGGCCTTTTAGGAGTAGGGGAATTTATTTCAGGATAAGATAGGAAGTGTGTGGAGTGGCACAGCTTACCAAGTGAGTGGGAAGCATATGGGAGAGGCCAACCTGCAATTAAGACAAGGACAATATGAGGATGATGATGATGCAGGAGATGATAGATAATTGAATTTCATGCGAGATGAAATTCGGCAGTATTAATGGAAGTGTCATCATGGTATTAGTAGTTAAGAAGTGCTTGTAGGGCTTAATCAGTCATCGTGGTTTGGTGTTTAGATTGGAGCAAGTTTTAGAAGAAAATAATGGAGGCGATGATGGGCTTCTCAACCAACCTACAACAGAAGGATTTTTTTGGGCAACCATCAATGAGAAGACTAAAACAACTATTGTTAGTGCCAGATGATGGGGTAGTGAAGGTGGTCCTTGATACACTAGGGCCTCATTTTCGTGAGGCAACACACAGGGGATGACAAAACGCAGACATTGCTTCCATAATTTTTGCATGGCAATGGAGTTAGGGGAAAAGCCGTAGGAAACGAAAAGAGTTATGTTCACCCTATTTTAGGAAGATTTATTGGGTAAGTTTGAATCTTTAATGGAGTGGGCAGTGCCTGGTTATGGCTTTGATGTCTCGGAAGGGATTGAGGAGGTTGATGAAGAAACCGAGGATGGGTTAATCCCATTCATAAGGTGGCAAAAATTGATGGACAAAGAAGCGTATAAGTTAAACATCCTTTATGCATGGGAAAATCTGAAAGTGGAGATTCGACGAGCTAAAGAAGAGTGGCGCGGCAAAGCTGCCGAAGAACTAGATAGCTACCCGAAGAAGAAACGGTCGGCTCCAACAAGAATTGGGCGTGGAAGGGAGTAAATGCCCTAGGAAATCGCAGAAGGGATGGTGGGTATAGGGTTCTTTTTAATGGTAGTTATTTTTGCAGTGTGGAATAGCCGAAATAGGTTGGGTAAGGCAATGATGATATGCTATAGTAAATTAATAGTCGGCCAAACTAATGGTGTTCGGTGTGTCTTAATTTTTGAATAGCAATGTAATGGGTGTGAAAGAAGCCGGATAGGCTTATCAGTTTGACGAGGAAGGTCAAGGAACAAGAAGAGGATGAAGGGGTGCTATCTGCAGGTGGTGGCGATGGTGCTTGGGATGTCAAATTGAAGAATCAATTGGGAGGGAGCTGGTAGTTTTGTCTACACATGTTATATGCTGGAGTTTTGTGAAGATTTTGTGATCTAATATCTTACATATGTAATCTTTTTAATATTAATAAAATGACTTGTTACCTATCAAAAAATATATATATCATGAATTAATTATGTAACCATATAATTCTATCAAGAAATCAATATCAAATAGATAATACAATCGCATAACCCATACATTTCAATGTCATTGATCTTCTTCTCCATCCAACTCTTTATCTGTATCATCTAATCTAGATTCAGCATTGTAAGGATTGGTCATATCATCATCATCATCATTGATATCCGTTTCGATAATGCCATCATCCACACAGATATCATCTTCATGAAAATTAAATCCTACATCATCATGATCTAGTTCCTCTTCTTTGACATCTTCGTTAGGCACATCATCAACTAATTGTTGATCATGATCATCATCTACATCATCTTCAAGTTCTTTGGTATCTTCTTCTTCCACCACATTATATTTTATCGGCCTTCCTCTTGGATCATTTCTAACAACAAATGACCAAATCGGTTTACCTAGAACCTCTAACTAAAATACCTGCTCACATTGGCTTGGAAGAACATAGGGCTCATTTCCAGCCCGCTCAATCGACCTTGTATTAACAATGGTAAATCCATTAAATCGTTCAATAATAGTTCTCTCAAGATCATTTTCATTCAATCATAGCCTGTACCATTGAATGATGAACAAAACTAATTTGAAGGACTTAAAGTCCCACTCAAGTATATCATCCAAAATCCCATAGTATCGATTTTCTAAGACTTTTGGATGTATGTTGCTTCAAGATGAAACATTAGTCACCTGAAAGACTGTAGTTATCCCAGAATCACAAGTTTTCTTTGTGTCATCCAACTTTTTGATTCAAAATTTATGACCATTACACCACATAGCCTTGTGGTTTTTCACTTGCAATATGTCAAAAATGTAAAAAATATTGCATCATCAGTTGATAAACATATTTATTCTTGGCCGATCGTATGCAAAGAAAAAAAAACTTAACATATATATATACATCAATATAATTGAAAATAATTAAATAATA
The DNA here is from genome assembly GCA_007115665.2 of Sequoiadendron giganteum. Taxonomy (NCBI): domain Eukaryota; kingdom Viridiplantae; phylum Streptophyta; class Pinopsida; order Cupressales; family Cupressaceae; genus Sequoiadendron; species Sequoiadendron giganteum. Next base: position 104,646,133 of record CM021110.1, on the reverse strand, counting down.
TTGGTGATTAATATATTTATATGTACCTATTTATCTCTTAAACCATATGCTAAATCAATTTCCCTTGGTGTAACATTGGAATCTCAATTATGATGAGTTTATTTAACCAATGAAGCCACACCTTCCCATGTTAATGTGTGACCAAATTGTTGACATCGTTCAATCCATACCATCATCTAATCAAGATTTTTTGCAATGTACATATGTAGGGCATCCCACTCTCGACAAAATGCATCAAAAAAAAAAAAAATTCACAAATGACATATAATTAGTTAATTACCATGGTATACGACCTTAATTTATAATTGTTGTACCTGAAAACCTAACATCCCACTACCAATTATCTTATTATCTTTCATTTTTGGATGAAATAAAATTAAAGGAGTATGCACAAAGAATGAATTATGACCTTGAAGGGTACATACACAGTTGTAAGAAAAAGAAAAACCTTAGTTGATACACCCATGTTCCTATACCGGGGGAAGATGTGTTTAAGATCAAAGAAGACAAAGAAGTAGAGGAGGTTATAGAAAATTTTATTGATTTTGTGATGTAAAATCAAGGGTCTCTCTTAGTATTCTCATAAAATTAATGTTTATGCCATCCACAAAGTCAAATTAGCCTTTTACCACCATACTGCTGCCATACTTGAGTATATCATATATGCATTGCCTTTTACCTCCTTACCACAGCCTCCAACAAAGTAACTCATGGTAGCGCGGTAAGAGGATGGTAGTATATCGTATTACCATTGTATCACAGAGGGTTGATACCTAGACCACGGTAGAGTGGGGTCATCATCAATACTAGTAGAAGGAACCACTATGCTGTTGGGAGTCAGAGTAAGGCCTGCGGTAGAGCGGTAAAGTAAGAATAAACATAGGGGATAACCGCTATACAGTGGGGGGTCAGAATAAAGCCCACGGTAAAGTGGTATATAAGATAAAATACTAAATAAACACCATGGTACCACTAAGGAAGACAAGGAAGTGTGTGATAGTGTGGTATAATAAGAACATGTAAATATTATGTACCATGGTACTGTGGAGGAGTGAGGAGTGGCGTGCGGTAGCACGGTAATTAGCCATTGGAGCATTAAATGAAGGCCAGTCAAATCAATCAATATCAAAATATGAAATTTAGCTCGGTGTGAAGGATTTGAATGATGTACAACTTATATGTAATTAATGCAATATGATGAGAATTAAACCAGGTAGATTGTGAACTCATTCGCTCGTGGTAATGAAAGATGAGTATAGGCGAGCTCAAGGTATGACAGTCAGAAGAATTCTTCAGGACAAGAAATATTCTAGGTAAGTTCTATTTGCCACACATTGAATTTTAAGCAATGGCACCTAAGAAAATAGAAGTAAGGACTAAAAAAGAAGAAAAATCCAATAAAGCTTCATTACAGTCGCCATTACTTGCACTGCTACCTGCTTCAGTCGATAAAGGTTATAAAGGGGGTCTTTAAGGATTTAGCTCAGGGGTGTAGAGACCCAATAATTCCATGGTCTAGGTGGAATCTATATTGGTATTTTTATAAGAATAGGAATGAAGGGGTCCTGGTATCGAACCCATGGACTCTTGACATGGGAAAATTGATAGCTCCTAATGTGTTTGTTGATATTGAGCTAATTAGATCTCTAGCCAGTAGATATCATGCCCCGTCGAAGTTTGTTAGGCTCCCAGATGGACAATATCTGGTAGATATCTCCAGGGAGTCTATAATTAGGTGTTTTGACCTAAATAAGCAGGTTGTCACAGAGATATATTTGGGGAGGCTAGAGAAAGAGTACAAGAGATTAAAGAGGACTTATAGAATTGATGAACTTCCCCTGCACATGAAAAGGGGTGACAAGAATAGAGTCCTTCCTATTCTGTCTTCAAAAGTTGAACCCTTTCTAGTGTCTGATTTTCAAACTTATTTCAAAAACACCTATTATGTATCATGCCAAATTCTTGGATTTGATGTTGAAGACATCATGTCAATTGGATTGATGAGCATGGAAATTAATATCCAACACCCTGAGTCCAATGTGGAGTTTGATTTTGCTTCTATCATTGAGGAACAAATTCATGAAGGTCTATTACAGGTTAGGGAAGCTAATTCCCCTATCACTTTCAGAAATTATTCCCTACTGTGTCATCTAATTCTATTTCAAAATGAAACAAAGTGGACTAAAGGATGAAGTTGAGCACACATGAAAATGGAGCTATGCTTCCAGTGCAAAATTGGTGTTATGTTTGGGATAGTAAGTTCCCTGAAGGTGAGTTTATTGTGTTTAGAGATGACTTTTCCCTCAGATTAATTGATGCCCTTGGTTTTCCTACACTGAGGTTACCACTATCTTTAATGGAAGTTATGAGACCTTTGCAATACAAACCAGACCAAGGTTTAATACACAACTATGCTGACTGGTTTTTAATGCCACAATATACCATCATCAGGGTGTATGGTTGTGATCAGGCCCCATATGTTTTACCAAGATTTTTTCCTAGTAGAGTATTGTTTTTAGAGTTTATTTTGAAAATGCTTTGGATGGAGCATAGTCTTATGAAGAATCAGAGAAAGGGGACTTTCCTGCCTGACTTAACAGTTTTTGAGGAATTATCAGTTGGGTCATATATGTTGGAAGAAGTGCAAAGATTCATAAGAGCCAATTTTTCTCTTAGACCAGGAAAGGTGAGAGTGTGTGATGTAGAGGGTCACATCAATAATATCAGAAGGACCCTGCTTACAAAGAGGGCGATAACACATGTATTTGATCTAGAGGAGTATGTGATAAGAAACCTAGTGTACAAATTAGATGTGTTTGAAAAAAGGAAAAAATGGTTAATGATGATGATATGGGAGGACCAGAAGAAAGAAAAAGATAAGAAGTTCAAGGGGTTCTTTGATGAAGAGCCAGATTTGTTGAGAAGGATGCACTTGATTCTAGGTAAGTTTGATTAGATGTATAAAAAGGCTCAAGAAGAGAAGTCAACTCCACCATCTTCACCCTAGCCACCCTCATCCATAGCCTCCACATCGCATACACCACCTCCTCCACTAGTTCATCCATCTCCTCCATCCCCAATTGGTGAGCCACTTGCTAAGAAACAAAAAGTCGAATCACTAGTTGATTATGGGTTGAGTGATCAAGAAAAAGAAGCAATCCTCACATTGACTCAGATAAAAGAAGTAGTAGGGAAACAAAAAGTGTTAGAGCCTCATGACCCAAAAATAAGAATATCAGAGGAATTCGTTGAAGAGATACAAGATGATGAGAGAATAATTACTTCTTTTCGGTTCATGGAGGATGATGATTTCATCCATACAAGGGAATTCAAATATTTTTGGATAAAAATTAAAATGATACAATTTGATGACAGGTTGAAAATTAACCTCATTGGGATTGATGATTCAAAGCATGAAAAGGTGCAAGCCCAGACAATGGTAGAGTTGGATATTGATAACATCAATATTACACCAAAAGACGCAAGGGAGTTGGTGATAAGTAGTAAGATGTTAATCATACCTGGAATGGAACTCTCTAAGGTATTTTTGTTAGATCAAATCAGATCTCAGGATGATCCAAACTTGGTTGCAAAATCTGATTTAGAAGAATGAGTCTCAAGCATAGGATGCAATCCTACCACCAACACCCTTGCCCTATGGACAAAACAGAAGAACACAAGGAAGCCAAGGTTTCTGGATGTAGTACCGGAAATGAGAGGGTCTTCAATGCTTAGGACAATGAAGGACACTAATCCAATAGAAGCAACAACCATAAATATGCACTTTTCCATGTTTACAAAGGATACAGTAGAAAACATGGAGAAGAAGATAACAGAGTATGAAAAGAGACTCGAGTTATCAAATGATGAAATAAATAAGTTATTCATTGAAGGTGTCATATTAAAGCAACAATTACAAGAAGCCTTAAATGTAAAAGGGGATGAAATGGTTGTCTATCATCCACCTGCTCCAGTTGAAGATCCAAAGATCTAATAGTTGAAAGAGGAGATTGAAATTTTGAAGAAACAACATCACATCTTAGATACCTTAAAAGAAATATTGAAGCATAGAGTTGGAGTTTTAAAAGATAAGATAAGTGGATTCCATGAGGGTTTTAGTAATTTGGTGAAATTCGTGGAACAAATAAATACTAATTGCCTAATCCTAGAGGAATTATATAAAAGATAGCATCCCACTTACCACATTTTAAACACTTTATGCAAAGCAACACAGAGGGATCCTGATGCACCTCCAAAATTAAAGCCTACTCAAGATATGGTGAAGGCAGTTTTTGATGACCATAAGTATTTGACTGACATGAAGAAGAAGGTGGAGAACAAAAGGAATTCATTTGATTCAATAAAGCATAGTTTCGGTCCTTTGATCAGCAAAGATGATGGACAATTCAAGGATGTGGATTAATGGAAGAATGAGTTCGATAAAATGGTTCCTCAATGCTTGACATGTATTAAGGGTGATGGTGATATCAATCTAAAAAAGTTTCACACTCTGATTGATGGAATTATAACATTGGATAATGGTTACACAAATTTTGTTCTAGATGCCAGAAACCTACTTGATAGCAGATGGAAGAATCACCTTACAAATTTCACTACTGCATAGGAATTCAAGTGGTCGAATGATTTAACAATAAGCAAATGGCAGGAAAAATATCTGGGCTCGAATGAAGATTGATTGGCATCATCAAAAGGAAAACATATCATATCATAAAGTAAGATCCTTGGATAGGTCTTAGATGACCACAAGCTTCTTACTCGAAGATTAACAGATTTGCATATGTTAGTTATCTCTAAATACATTTTGTCTTTTCAGTTTAGTTTTTTTATCAAAAGCCATGTCCTTTGGTCTGAAGCTTGTTGCCTCTAGTATAAATAAGAGATACCAAGACCATAAGGAGGGGATTATATTAGAAGATAGTAGATAAAAGAAGTAGGAGAATGGATATTGATACAATGTTTACAACAAAAAGGACCAAGATGCACGTGTAAATTTTGGAGTTAATGAAAAATCTTTGATTCGGTGGATGTATGTTGGTATCAATTGTTTGTTAAGTTAATTGAAGATATTATCAGTTTGTCTTCATATTTTATATTTCTCTATTGTTCAAATTGATATATCAAGCATATTTTCAATTCATCAGTGCACATTTGTTGTATCTGTGCGGCATATTTAATTGGGTCTTTCAAGTAAAGATTAAAATCATCTTGATTATTCACAACTTGGAATTATTATTTTGGATCATTAAAGAAGAATATGATAATTACACCCTTTCCTCTTTATACAAGTTATAAACATAAAAGTGCCAAAAAGTTAGAATTATTGCCAGTTATAAGTCACTTAACTCTAGTTTCTATTTCACTCCATATACCCAATAGAGCACTAGTCCCTCACATTCCATCGTTTTAGTTTCATTCATTTTATCTTTTACATTTGTTAACCGAACATATTAGATTTTACATCTATTAACTGAACATATTAAGATTAGCCTTGATATTGCTTATATAATCTATACCAAAATAAGAATTCATTTATCCACTCCCGCTTGCCATTGTGGATAAATTGTTTTAGAGAATAAACACAAATCAAGATTGCTTCATTCATATCGGTGTGCCCACCTAAGTCTAGCAGCACCTAAAGAGAAGGAGGTCTAAACCATTCGACCTTATATGTTACTGTGAAACGTACCAAGAGTTAGGAAACTTCTTGAGGTATTTAACCTCCATTTTTTAGAGCTAACAAGATGGATGGATGCAATAGGATACTTCAGGAAGCATTGGATATAGTCAAAGCAGAAGGGCTATTGCTGGATGGAGCATGCAAACATATGGAATTGATGATATGACTCGAATATGAAGCCCGAAATGCACTGCATGATGCAGATACCCATACCTTGGAGGAGTATAAAAGCCATCTCTCAGCGGCTAATTCAATGTTAGGAGAAGATTAAATTGTTTTATAAGTTTAATTAAGATCGATAGTTTAATTATTTTCCAAAAGACAATATGAAGAGACACCTTTGTTGGGTCTTCTTCTTATGTATATGAAATTCAAATTTCTAATATTTGATCATCAGCACTTTTTAAGATTTTAATACTTTTCAGCAGTGAAAGAATTATTTTTTGGAGTAATACAATACCAATACTTTTCTATTTGTGTGTGGAAGATTCTTTCATTTGGACTAGTTCTTTGTTGTTTCTTTTCAAGCAATTGAAGGCAATGTAAAATGTATTCTAATTAATCTCCATGACCATCTTATAATTACCTCTCACTTTCCTCAATCTAACTTTCCCCATCATGTACTCCCCTTCGAATTTGTTAATGGAGTTGGGATCCCAAATGTGATTTACATGGATCTTTGTTGCGAAATTAGGAAGATATTCAATAATGTACACCATGGTCTGGTATACCATAAATCCCTCCACCATAGAACCCTCAGGATGTGCTCTTTGTCTAACCAAAGCCTTCAAAACTTTCAAGGGCCTCTCAACCATCCACATTGACCTTGTGTGTACAGGTCCACACAATTCAATCTCCTCAACTTGGTGTATGAGGTAGTGGTCTTGTGCATTGAAAATGTTGAAGGTAGACACTTTTGCATTCACACATTAGACGAGGAATTTTTCTCCTCCAATAATTTATATCTTCTTTATGGATTTATTTAGATGACAACCATCTATAAGTGATTCAAGGCACAAATATATTAACGAGATTCAAAAAAAATATACAATATATTACATAACAAGTAAAAAAATTGGCAAATATAAGATCTATACAACGAATTGAAAAATTATCGCTACTTACCTCATGTATTTTCCAAGATCATATATAACCTACTTGACATTGTTGTCGAAGTTGTCTGGGAGAGATAGAGGTAGAATGTACTGCAACAATTATAAAATGATCTTTTCATTATTTTTCCAAAACTAGTAAACATAATACATTGAAAAGTACATGTAGTATACAAATATATATAAAATATACCAAAATAATTACCTTAATGAAGGTATTCCAATCATGCATTTTCATTCTTGACCCAAATTCACCTTTCTTTGTTATGATATTGTTTATGCTCGTAGCAAATCTTGTGGGAAATCAAATTTTTCGTATGACTTCTTTTATAGAATTGCTTTGTTGTTTCATTAATAATAACCAAGGAAGGTCACTTATAATAATTTGGTCTCTATCACTATTTAATTGAATGACATTTTTCATTTCATGATTGGCTTCCTAAATGTCACTACAAATTTTGACAATTTTTTCTTTGTCATGCCCTCCATCCAATATTTTCCATAACGTTTCTGTTATTTTCTTTCTGATATGCATTGTATCAAAAAAATGCACAATTTGTAGCTGCTCATAGTAGGGCAACCTACTAAATTGTCTGGGATAACTTTTCAGCCCCTGTGGAAGCCGGCTATTAATGCCTTGACGACCTTCATGAAGCATATAAGTTAAACAAATTAACAATGACAATCATTGTCAATTACAACATGAGTAAAAAAAACACAATATAAAAATATAAATTCCAAACATATCATATACGATAGATAAAAAAAATTATCCGATGTATAACCTTGACGATTAATTATATTATATTCCAACTTCAATAGGCGAGTTGTCATTCTTCATGGTTTTGATGTAGTCTCTTCTTTCCCATTGAAATGATGTTTTTCAGTAGTTCGATACTTATGATTTTTGTGGAGGAAGTGCCTATACTCATCAAACACCTGCTTTCCTAAACTTGTTGAACGATGAGATATCATCTTTGGACCACAATCTGGACATGCAAATTTTCCTTTTGTTTGAAGACCTACAAGATCATATATAATTGGATTAAATTATATGTCAATTTTTATAATTATATATAATGAATAGATTATTTAAAAAACATGCATGATATCTACTTCATAAAATTAAATATCTTAAAGTGCAGTCGAACATTATAATATACCACAAAAATGTGTTAGCCCTGGGGCATCGTGAATTGTCCATACAAGCATTGCATGGAATTGAAAAAGTCTTTGTCCTATTGTTCTAGAGACATCATACATAGTGACTCCATTCCATAAATTTAGTAACTTGTCGATAAGAGGCTCAATATATACTTTCACATCTTTAACTTGGTACTTACCTACTTGAATGAACATAAACATTACATAATTATTATAACCATTTTACTGCAATATATATAAATTAATGTACACGACTATTAAATGAAAAAATATGTCATTATGCAACAAATAAGACAAATGAGATGCTACTACGTTAAATAAAATTGATGTAAACAAATACCTAGAACAATCATTGCCAACATTATGTTCTCCCTCATTATTGACATCCATGGAGGAATATTATTGTTGATAAAAAAAAATAGGCCACACCGAGTAAATAGATCTCAGCTCTCCAAATCCAAATGGATTGACACCATCTGCTACCAATGAAAGCTTGAGATTACGAGGTTCTTCTTTAAAGTGTGGCCATTTTTCCTCCATGTCCCTAAATGCAAAACCATCCACAGGCATTCAAAGAATTTCATCTCCACTTCTATTATGTGCATGGTAATCCATAAATTTTGCTAAGTTTTCACACCTAAATAATCGTTGCATACGTGGAATAATGAGAATATAATGAAGAACCTTGTGAGGCACCTTTTTTGTTAGTTGATCTATTTGATATCTACTGATATGACATTCTGGGCATTCTGTTGTAAATTCATCTATTTTATGATATATAATATGATCATTGGGACATGCATCTATTGCTTGATACTCCATTCCAATATCTTTCATAATGGTAGATAAATCTCGATATGAGAGAGGTGAAATATTTGATGGTGGTAAAAAAAATTCACCTATCAATCTACAACAAAAAAATAATTTATTAATATAAAGAATATTAATGGTACATATTTCATCCTTTATTTACTAGTAATGAACCAACAACAAAAATAGATGAAAAAAGATGACATATATGACATACCTTAACATCCGTGAGATTACTATGTTGGATAAACCATTTATAACCTTCAAGTTCACCAACAATAATACAACATAGAGAAAAGTTGTTTGGGATACTACATAAAGGGGCTTGTATGCCTTCTCAAGTACAAGTAAATTATGAACATCATAAAAGTCATCTCGATCATCATGATCAGCTGCGCCACTAAATGTTTCATGGATCAATGTATTTGTACCATCATCTTCAACTGTGTTTTCTGGCACATGATCATCTTCTTCCATAGGATCATCAACTTCGTCTTTGATATTCATAGCTCCATGTTCCTCCACTTGCACAACCACATTCTCTAGGCCGTGATAATCCATATCATGTGCCCTAGGTGCCCCACCTTTATAATAATGATCGACACAAATAAACCATGATCATGATCAAGTGATTTTTTTTATATATATAAAATGTTAAAATGATATAAAATTTTACATATTCAATCAATATAAAGACATATAATGAACAAATTACCAATGGACGATAATCATGCCCCCCTTCAACATGACCATCCTACCTACAATGTTTCTCAGTTGTTGTGATTAAAAGTCTTCTCGTCTTTAAGCCCTTGCAATTATTGCAAGAACAATAAAATTTCCCATCACCCTTTCTTTTCATTCTAGCCCACAATATAGCAAGTGTCTCTTAATTTTGTTCTGCACTAATATTATCTAGCATGATTTTTCTTTACCAAGCTTGAATATTTAGATCTTCAAAAAATATCAAACTCACACTCCAATAATTTTATATCATAGATAGGTAACAAAATCTAATAATTCTGATATTTTGCACCAAACAAATTCGGCCTATAACCTCCACAAACTGTCACAAGTATAGCAAGTTTGCAAGTATATAAAATTCACAAGTATAGGAAAACACTGTCGCAAGTATAGATAAATTGTTGAACCCACTTTTATTTATTAAAAAACATTCGTCGGAACCCCGACGAATGCTAACCATATACCCGTCGGACCACAAATTAAGGAGGATAACAATATGTTGGCCCACAAATTCATGGACAGGGATGGTTGACTTTAAGTGTATGTCGAAATAGTGACGAAAATCATGGAGCATCACAATTTCGATGAACGTCGGGCATAAATTTTATTTTATTTTGAAAATTTCACATTAAATACATTGGTACCTGATGATACATCTAATTATACATCTTTTGCTGAAAATTTTCATCATATTTTGCAGTCAAATGAGTTAGTGGCTTTTGAAGAAGCTAATTTCTCAATTCAACCTCTTCAGATGAATTTAATCTGAAAGTTTTATGTGAGACAGTGTGTCTAAATGCATGTGCATTCCTTATTCATTTTCCTTATACTTTTAACAGGGTATAACTTGTGGATTAACCTCCACCATTGTTTTTCCCCTAATAGGGTTTCCACGCAAAAATCTTTGTGTTATGTGTGTTTCTAATGTTTTGTTGATTCATGCTTTCACTGTTATTTATCAGATCCGAGATTAAAGGTTAATAAAGTTAAATAAGTTTTAAATTCTGTGACAATTGATTCACCCCCCCTCTCAGTTGTCTATCCTTTTCTTGCCAACTCCTAGTCTTAAACACACTTAAGGAAAGGGTTTTCATGCACATTTCATTATTCTTTTCAAGGTTTAATTACCAAACTTAGGGTTTGACCAAGGGAAACCCCTCATTACCAAATCAAGCCAAATTTTGTTTTGCAGGTGAATTTTACAGATTCGGACGAGAAAAACTCAAGTTGGAGTAGAATTGAAGATGTTAAGTAATAGATCAGATATTTCAAGTCTTGAAAAAGCTAAATTGGATTGATTTTCCATGTACGGTGAATGAGTCCCACTGATGTTGTCTATTAGATCAAGTTGTAGATTTTGATACCATTTTTTCCCGAAACAAGGTCCCGCATAGAAATTTGGATCTAGGACTAATTCGCCCAAGTTGGCGGATGAGTCCTAGTTGGTCAAAAATTCAACATTTCAAAATTTCAAAGTTGTTTCCAGTCTCTTGGAGTTTTCCAGGTGCACATTTCCAGTTTAGCAATTTTTTACATTACATTTGCATTTTAATTCATCCTTTAGGTCATCTTGCATATTAAACTATTTTTTCAAACATTTTCTTTTCCAAGTCTAAACCTGGTGGTGAACCCTCATTTTACATCACTCCATCCCCTAGAACAAACCCTTTGCCATATTTCAATCACCTTTGCATTGGAATCTCAATATTGTTTTCTCAAATGAAGTGTTGAAGTTTATTGCACTATGTCCTAAAACCCCAGTGTGCACATAAAATTCACCATTTTAATAGGGAAACAACTAGATTCAGCAACATCACTACAACCTGCACAACCTTACTTGTATACAAAGCTATCATGCCTATGGCTAGCTCAGTCAACTTGTCTACTTCTTCATCAGTAAAAATATATTTATTGTTTATGACAAAGTCTAGGAATGGTTGTAGGTTTTTCTTCAAAAACATTCTCTATACAAGGTCACTGCAACCTTCAGTTTCTTATTTTTTATAGAATTCTCAACATCTATAATGTTGTGGATCTTACCATGCAAAGGATTTTTATCAAAATAATTTATAGTTATTATAGCATCTAACTCATAGGTATCTTTCAAGAATCGGGCCATCAGTTTACCAATTAATTTATTGCCTACCACATATTTGATTGCCTTCTTGATTGCAGGATTATTGGCTTTGAAGAGGCATTCAATCTGGGTGTTGAGGGCTTCATATTGATTTTTGGTTCCCTCTTGTTTGGACTCCCCACCTGACTCCTCATTCTCCTCCTCCTCCTCAAAACATTTGCATAACACATAAGGAAACTCCATCTTTGTTTTGTAGATTGAACCTATCTAAGGATATTTGAACTAATAAAACATTGAAGAAATATAAACAAAACTCCTGCAACACATGTATTATTCATTAAAGATATTACAATTTTATAATGGGAGATGAATTCAACAACTCCCTATAAATCTAGAATCTAACATGACAGCTAACTCAGAGTTACTGACACCTAACTAAAACTAATTGACACAACTAAAACTCTTATTGACAACACAAAAGTAAACTCCAGCACATCCACACTTATAGTTATTCATTAATCTCTAACACTCCCCCTTAATGAATAACTTCAACTCTCACATGAGCACAACATTGCTCCTTTGAAATCTCATGCACCTCTCCTCCTCCAACACCTCAAATGGAGGCATGTCGAGGAACCCATATTTCCTCTGACAACATTTTCAAATTGTGCTTTCATGATCTCAAGATATCTAATAGACATTCAAATAATTGGACGATTTCCTCTTCTTCATATAGCTATTACAGCCACAACACCAACACTTCTACACAGAAATATTTGACACGTTAACAAATAGAAGAGAAAAATATGCTCTTACAGCCATCGCTTTCCCCACCATTTGTTGTTGCAATTCATGACAACAACAAGTCTATTTCTATGGCCATCTATGCAATGGAAGAAATATTTGGAGAAATCAGTCCCAAATTAGCAAATCACTATAGAAAAAATGAAAGGCTCTCCATGAACCACAGGGTGCTCTGCCACAACAAGAACATATCAAGACTGAATGGCTCGATTGATTCGATTGGGAGTAGCTCCTATTGCAAATGGTTTTGTAATAGTCTCTCAATAAACTATCTTGTCTATTTCTATAGTGTTGCATTCACCTTCACTTTCACGGCAGTTTTCCCCTTGAGGACTCGCCTCCTAACACAATAGCAACATTGGAATTTTAGCGCTTCAACAAATGCAAACAATACTTTATTTTTAGACTGGAAACTAACACCCCACACTCTCATATTCTTAGGCACTCCAATGGTGGAGTCACACCCAAACCAGCTTTGATACCATGATAAAATATTGAAGAAATATAAACAAAACTTCTACAACACATGTATTATTGATTAAAGATATTACAATTTTATAATAGGAGAGGAATTCAACAAGTCCCTATAAATATGGAATATAACATGATAGCTAACTCAGAGTTACTGACACCTAACTAAAACTCTTATTGACAACACAAAAGTAAACTCCAACACATCCACACTTACAGTTATTCATTAATCTCTAACATGAACTTTATCACACTCACTGTAACAAGCCTCCTATGAGTGTTTAGTCATCATAGATCTCCTCATTTCCAAGATCAAAATGATATGTCATAAGATCTGTGATCTATGTGCCTCTCCAATGTGAGCCTCACTCTACATCATAGCACTACTAATTACACCCTACCTCTAAATAACATCCTTTCATTAGTCCGCTAAGTTCCATCCATTTCCATAAACTGGTTGTTTAGAGCATGTGAAAAAATATAATCCGCAAGAAACTTTGGATCCTTCTTAGTCACTTCTTTTCCTCTCGTAATCTCATCAGGATATGATACATGCTCTTGTACTACTGTGAATCTATTGGACCATTAGATTCTCATGATTTACCTTACACCTCGTAGAGATTTTTTAGTTCATATCTCCCATGCCGCTACACGTGAAGCTCCTTTTTTATGCAACCATTGATTACACATCCTTTTCAAGACAAGACGAAAGTTCCTACCATATTGCGGGGTCATTTGATTGGATATTGCTTTTATTTTGATCAATACCTTGATTTGAGAGGTAGTCTGCCACCCCGTTTTCTTCTCTATAGGTGTGAGATATTTTTTGACTACCTATTAAATTGAGCCAAGGTGAAATTTTATCCAACAATTATTTCATTTTCCAAATCTGAGCACTATTGGTGATAATCACCCTTATAACTACTTCTGAATCACCTTCAATATCAATGTTGTTTAAACCTTTTCCTGCACAAAAATTTATTCCTTCATATAGCATTAAACATTCCATTTCATTATTCGTACCATCTATTAGTTTAATGGAATTTTCTTAGATAATTGAGCCCTTATCATCCCTAATCATAAAACCAGTGTCAGATTTCCCTGAGTTACCCCACGATGCCCCATTGAAGTTTAATTTCAGTCTACCTTTAGGGGTAGTTCCCATTTGACTCTCTTTCAATTAATTTTATTCTTTATTAGGCAAACCTTTGGTTGATTTATTAGTATCCAATTCCTCACCATTATTTAGTCCCATACTGAAATGAATTTATACCTTTTATTTTTTGTTTGGGCATTCAAGTGTTTGTTGATGCCAAGTTCAATCTTGTTTAAAAGGAACTCCATGGATGACATTGTATCCTTAAAAATTCTTGCATTCCTCTCTTTCCATATTTTCTAGATTACCATTACATGTGTTTCACATCACAACCCCTCCAATGCCAAGCCTTTGTGTAATCTGGGTCACGATTCAAATTTTTCTTTCAAATTTTCTAGAAGTGGACTATACCACTCCTATTTGGCATAGACATATTTCCAACATCTTTATGCTACTACGTAATGTACAAATAGATGATTTACCATTTATAAGCTCTTGTACCACATCACACACTGATGGGAACCCATTACACCTATTCATCTTAGATGCTCACTTATTAAAATTCTCTCATAGAGCATTGTCCAAGTGAAGGTGTCTACTTTTCAGAGGACCTTTTTACCCCAACATAGCTTGTTTGGCTAGGAACCTATGCTTGTTTCCCTCTATAGCACCTCATATCCATGTTTTGTAGAATAATCTCCTAACTTTTTTGTGCACCAAATTATGGTGTTTTTTCCAACCAAAATAAAGTTTTGTCTCTTTGAAAGTTTGTTATTTATGTATTTTCTGGATTGCTCATCTATGAAACCAAAGTTCTTCCATTTCACCCCGCTTTGTCCCATATATAAGTCTATGTATTGGTACACACATTCTCCATAAAAAAGGAAAGAAAGTGCAATGGTTGCTTCCATCCTTGGCAACTGATTGAGGGGGCATACACACTCCACAAATCATGTTAGAAAGATGCCCTCTTTTTATCCTTTATTTTCTAGTTGAGATGCTTTGTTAGAACCAATCAGTAATTTAAAATAAAATTCCAAATAGCAGATCCTTTTCTTGGGTTTGCAATTGTGAGTATGCGCTCTCCTCCAAACAAGTCCAAATATTTCACATTGAGAACTTTACACCAAAGGGCCTTTTGGTGTTTATACGTTTTCCATATAAGTTTTACACCCAACACTTTATTTTGAAACCTCACATCTTTCACACCTACACCACCCTTTCCCATGCTAGGAGAGGGATACATTTTTATCATTGGAGCCATCCCACGTGAACTTCCTTTGAATGGGCCCATAATATACTTACACACATTGGGTATTTCTATGCATGAAAGCATTTATATAGGTATAGCAGCCAAAAATGACTTTAGCATGGTCAACCTTCCTACCAACATTAACCACTTAGCCTTTCAACAATATGTCGTCATATTATATTTCTTGATTGTCTCCTTCCAAAGTTCACTTTTGACAACCCCATGAAATAAAGGGAACCACAAGTACTTTGTTGGTAGATTTGCAATTTGGAGCACTAATGTATTTGCAACTTTTTGTTGTAACTATTTTGATGTATTGTAGAAAGAAATATTTGATTTCTATACATTTATTAGTTGACCAACTTCTACACTAAATATATTTATAAATTTCTTGGTAGTATCTATTTCATTAATAGTTGGATTACCATACAAAATTGTGTCATCTATAAAAATTTGATGAGTAATGGGATGAAGAGAGTGAGTAACCGAGATACCTTTCCATAGACCTTCCTATTGTAGTTTTATCATGTGACAACTGAATGCATCTACCATTATGACAAAAAGGAAGGGTGATATTGGATCACCTTGGCATAAACCCTTTGTTGCATTGAAGAAACAATGTTAATCACTAATCTCAATACTAATAATAATATCAAACCTAAACATTAATGAGGATATTATTATTATTAAATTAAATGATCTAGTGCAATTATTATTTTAACCATGGTTTAATTGTTGATAAAACATTATTATTAAAAATTTACTCCAATTAGAATTATCATGATAATCAACATTAATTATTTAATAATATTGTTATTGTTGTCCCATCAACCAATCAATAATAACTTATTTTTACTTCACCCTCATTTACACCCTTTTATTGTTATTGGACTATTGAACCATTAATAATAGTGCTCTCTTTACTTCATCACAATTCATCTATTAATAATGTTTTGATTAAGGGTAAAAAATGGGTTTTAATGGGGCTCGAAACCCAAAACAAAGGAAGGAAAGTTGCTAAATAAGATAAGCCTTAAACCAACAGTAGCACCACAACAACCTCAAAAACTCAACATGACAACAAGCTGCAACTTACAAACAAGGGCATGAACCTGAAACTAACTTGGAATTAACCAAGACCAAAAACCATTAACCACCTAAAACAAATAGGCAACAAAGCAGTAAAGCTACAACCAACCATCTACTCAAAATCAACAATACTGAGCCCAACAACAGAAAAAGATAATTTAATGGTATAGAACCCCATTAAACCCAAACCCATAATAAAAAACAGCAGCAAACACAAGGAGAGTCCCCCCTTGAAACTCCCAAACGCTCCACAAATCAACTCCAAGTCCACCTCAAGAGGAAGGATCTCCCCTCTATAGGAGAAGATGTTGTGACAACCCAAAAAACCAATAGTACACCTCTCTAGCAACCTCAGGCTCCACCTCAATAAGAGAAACTTCCACCTCAATAGGAACACCACCAAAGGAAACTGGAAAAGAGGACTTCCAACCACAACCACCACAACCACCTCCACCTCAATAGGAAATGACTCCTGACCATCAAGAGAAATCTTCGCCTCAAGAGAAGACATAGTGCAAAGGAAATAGAAGAAAGTCAAAGCTCCAAAAAGTTGGGGAGCCACACCATCCCTAGGCTAAGAATGCAAGAGCTCCAAGAGAGGGGCCACAAAAAAAATTGGCACAACTCCCTTGCAAGAAACAAAACCTAGTCAGCAACACCAAGGTAGGAGAAACACACACCAAAAACATGAGAGCACGCCACGAAAGTAACCAAGGAGCATATCTAGGGACGAGAAACCAAAAAATGGGGAGAAGGGCACAAGAGAAAAAACATGAATCTCACCATACGAACCACCAAGGTCTAAGAGAATGCAACCTCCCACTGCAAGAAACCCCATCTCAGTACACCCACACACCAAACTCAGCCCCAAGAACCACAACCATAAGGTCCATCTCCCAGCATAGGAGATCATCACATCCGCACAAAACAACAGAGAGTCAACCAAAACACTCTCACATAAACCACAAAGAGCCCCAAATAGAGAGGGGGCATAAGAAATAAAATGAGCCAAGGTACCGTGTTAGCAGAAAGCTGAAGTACCAAACTCCAACATGAACCAGAATCCCCACACCAAACCCCCAAAAAAGGAGATTCAAGAGGAGAAAGAAACTAGGAGGCTGGAACCCTCCACCCCAAGACAACAAATCCATCATCTTCAAAGCAAATAGGGCACCCCTTACAGGCATAGAGAGAATTCCAACACCCATGAGCATCTCCCAGCTACCGTAACTCCCAAAAAACACCAAGGGACTCAACACCCAAAAGCCCAAGAGATAGGTCGAGCAACACCCGAACCCCAGAAAAGAAATAAATTATAGAGAAGCCCCCATCAACAACAAAGAGCCACCAACTACCACAAAAGGATGCCTGATTAATAGGCCCATAAAGAGGAGAGACCAAGGCAGAATTCATCCCCCATGCCAAAGACCTTAGTCCAGAAGCAAAACAAGCTGCCTCACGACAACATTTGTTGAGGCCACCAAAAGAAAAAAGGGTTGAATGCACAGAGCCTTCAGCCAGACCCCAATCCAAGTCCCCATCACCAGGGTTATATTCCTCACCATCCTCCTCTCTGCATTTCAAACCAGCACTCCCATTCCCGCCTACACTCCTGCTCGACACCATCTATATACTTCTAGTTACTAGCTCTTGGATAATGGAATAAATAAAATCAACATGTTATGAATTTCTTCATCCATTAATAATGTTATTACCCTCCTTTTGATGATATTGAAAATTATTCCTTAGTGACAATAGTATTATTGATTCATCAATCCTTTAGACATTAATAATATTATTTTTATTGGATTCAAGTTTGAACCTTGATAAGAATGTTACTATTTAATTAATAACCTTTAGCAATAATGAAACTATTTTTTTTTACAATCGAGACATTAGAACAATAATATGTTGATATTTAATTACTAATATATTTTTGAACAACAATATTATTAAGAAACCAACAAATAATCTTAAAGATAATAACATTATTGATTAATGGGTAAACCCACAAAATTGGTTTACAATTCAAGTGTGGAAGGAAAAATACATTTTCGGATGGAATACACTTTAGGGGGTTCGCTAGAACTAGGATGGTTTGCTAGAACCCCCTCAAGGGTTTGCTAGAACTAGGATGGTTTTCTAGAACCCCCTTAAGGGTTCGCTTGAACCAGAGGGTTCGAGCGAACCCCCCTTAATGGGTGTATTTTCAATTACATTAATAGGGGAATCTGTAGAACTAGGGGGTTCTAGCGAACCCCCTGGTTCTAGCGAACCCCCTGGTTCTAGAAAACCTTGGTTCACTATAACCCCCCTTTTCCTCCTCCCTCTCTGGCACCAAAAATATTAAGAATTTTTCCCTTCAAAGCTCGATTTGAGGATGAAAATGGAGGAGACCTCACAAACCCAACTGGATGATGGTAGTCCTTGGAAAGAGCTATCCAACAAATATAATTTTAATATGTTTTGGTGTTATTATGTATTTGTTTTTTTAGTTTGATTAAACATAGGATTTTAACCAAAAATCAAGCTCTTTGTTCTGCACATGTGGAAAAATAGAAAATTATCAAAAAAAAATTGAAAAATATCAATGCACTAGATATTAAAGTCCTTGATCCAACAATTTTTTTTTGAATTTTGATACATACAAAAAAAGTTATGTTGTATACGGTCCGCCTATATCTAAATTGTAATTGGTTTGAATTTGGAACTTGACTAAGGAAAAATAATTCAATAAAACACTATGAAACTAAATGAAAGAGTTAGATATCATAGTTACAAATCTAAATTTGAAAAAATTACAATTTTATCCTTCATGGAAAAAAATTTATGTTGTATACAGTGAGCATCACTCCTTAAAAATGGTTTTTACTAAAAAAAACTAGTTTTCGAAGGAGATGGAAAAATAAATGTAATCTGATTCCATAATTTTTGAAAAAAATATATTCATAATCTACAATAAAAATGTCACAAATCACTAGTATGCATCATCTTCAAATTCCTCACGGTTTAGCCGCTATAGGTGCTCGAAAAAGAATATTTAGTTAGAAAAAATTAGTTTAGTGTCCAGTTTGGCCAAAAATCATAAACCACTATTGTGGGATCACCCTAATGGAATTTGAGAAGCTCAGAATAATATTTTCATTTAACAACCTTGAAATAATAATATATTTCTTTATGGTAAGAGAGTACATGCAATATATTGACTTTACATAGTTAAATCCTCATATTGTAATTAACACATTTGACAATATTATACTAAATTTCTAATGTTTAAATTAAGCTAACTTAACATTAAAGTTTTATTATTATTATTTGCATAAAAGAAGCATTTACACTATAGTCATAAAATAGTTACTAAATAAAACATTCTAACAAAGTTGCTACAATAGGTTTTAATATATGGAGATTATTAAATTCCTAATTTAATATAATTTTAATTTGTAAGTATTATTATTAATTTTCCTTATCACATATGCATGTAATAATTGTAATGACAAAAAATTACTCCCTAAAATGGCCTTGATTTAGTGTTGTAATGTGTCTAACATATTCACATTAGGTCTTGGGCCCTTGCGAACTAAATGAGCTTATTGGTGCCTTATTTGGAGTGTTGTAACACAATTTCACAATTTTTTAGGGTATCATTAAATAACTGGGCTTCTTTATGCTTTAATTAGTCTTATTTTGCATCCACAAGCCTCATTTAATGAATCTTTTTTAGGACAATCCCGACACAAACCAATATGCAATCATAATTCAAATGTTTTGAGGTTGTTTGGACCAGATGTAGTAATTTGGGACACATACACTACCTTGGGTGTATGAGTCCCACCTAGGTTTTTGGGCCTCGACCGAGATTTTGCATCATTCTAAGCATTTTTGAAAATGTGTCCCATAGTTTAGCCTAATGTGACTCATATGCCATTTTTGGCTTATGAGTTTCGTGTGGCCCAAAATCAAATTTAATTCAAACTATTGTCGAGATTTTATTCTCCTAGATCTGATGTCGGCTTGTAGTGTTGTAATTTTGAGAAATTTGGCATAAACGAGTATAAATCCTGTAGTGTCAAAAAAATGTCGTCGATAACATTTTTGCACTTTTTTGGGCCCTCCTAGTAAAATTGAGCTTGATGTTGTCTTGAATTAGTGTTGTAATGTGTTTAACACACTCACATTAGGTCTTGGATCCTTGTGAATTAAATAAACTTAATCATGCCTTATTTTAGGTGTTGTAAAGTGTTGTAAGACACTTTCACACTTTTCTAGGGTTTTCATTAGTAATTAGGCTTCTTTATGCTTTAACTGGCCTTAAATTACATCAACAATCCTTGTTTAATGCATCATTTCAAGGATGATCCCAACAAAAATCAAAATCCAATCATAATTTAGGTGTTTCCAGGTTGTGTGGCCCAGATTTGGTGGTTTGGGACTCATTCACCACCTTGGGTGTATGAGTCCCACCTAGGTTTTTGGTTCCCGATCCTAGTTTCACACCTTTCTAATAATTTTGAATTTGGTCCCATAAATTATGCCTAATGGGACTCATTCCCCACTTTGGGAAAATGAGTCTTGTGTGGCCCAAAATTAAAATTAATTCAAATTTTTGGTGGGATTTTATCCTCCTAGATTTGATGTCGGCTTGTAGTGTTGTAATTTTGGGAATTATGTCATAATTAAGTATAGATACAAGTTTCTTTCACTCATTTTCATCCTAACAAGAAATCAAGTGACCTAACAAGCAATCAAGTGATCCTTATAGAAAAATTGAGTTCACAACAGCATTCAAGAGTCTTCAAGTGTAGATTATCAAGCATTATAGAGAATTATTCAAGCATCAAGCATCATGTCAAATACTTCATGCATCATGTTTATTTTTGAGCTAACAATTGTGATGTAGGGTTTCATGATTCAAGCTATCATTTTATTCAAGATCTATCACATTCAAGCAAGAGTCAAGATCTACATCCATTGGAGCCTTCTCATACATGTTTGCAACCTCTCATTGCTAGGGTTTGGTGAGTTGCAACATCTTTTTTTGTTCATTCATCATTCCCCATTCCTATTTCATTTCATTTCAAGGTTTGATTACCAAAATGGGGTTTGACCAACGCGAACCCCTATTCACTAACAAAACAACATTTTTCCCTCTTTAGTGTGTGATTTGTAGGTTTAGATTTAAGACACATTGAAGAGAAAGCTTGGAGAAAGTTGTCATCAAGCATTGGAGAACATTGGAGAACACCTATAGGTTGATTTACAAAGATTCAGATTTGAAAAACCTGAAGAAATAGATTGGGGAGATTGAGAAGAGTATATTCAAACCTTGACATTCTAGAAAATCCTAATTGGACTAATTTTATAGTTCTAGCGAATGAGTCCCAGTTTAGGTCAAAATTCACATTTTTAGAGATTCAAATACCCATTTACCATATTCATGTTCCTACACAGAAACCTAGATCTCAGATTGATTCACCCAGCTTGACGTATGAGTCCCAATCAACATTAAAGTTAGAATTTCCAAAAGTTCATAACCTCATTCAGTCATCTTCAAGTTTTCAGGTGCACATATTCCATCTTGTATCTTTCTATTTTTTTTTACATACTTTTCTAGGTGATTTAGTGAAGCATTGCATCATATTAGATTTTGGCATTACATCTTGCATTAAATTTGTCTTTCCAAGCCCTAGCTTGGTGGTGAACCCCTCATTAGTTTATAATTAAGTCCTAGAATATCCCTATTGCAAGATCTCTTTCTCCTTTACATTGATATCTCAAGGGTTATCCTTGAATGAAAGAGAGTGAATATGGTTATTCTATCTCCCAAGCATAGAATCCAAACAATTTTCCACCTTTCAAATACAAGGTCATTTCACTCATTTTTCTCCTAACAAGCAAGCAAGTGGCCTAGCAAGTTGAATGAGAATCCTTATAGTAAATTTTAGTTTAGAAGAGCATTCAAGTGTTTACAAGAGAATTCAAGAGTTGATCATCAAGTGTTTAAGATCTTTATTCAAGTATCAAGCATCATGTTTATTTTTGAGCTAACAATTGTGATGTAGGGTTTTATGATTCAAGCAAGTATTCAATTCAAGATCTATCATATTTAAGTGAGATTCAAGATTTTCATCCATTGGACCCACTTCATACATGTTTTCAACACTTTATTGTTAGGGTTTGGTGAGTTGCAACATCACATTTTGTTCATTCATCATTCTCTTTTCCTATTTCATTTCATTTCAAGGTTTCATTTCTAAAATGGGGTTTGACCAAGGCAAACCTATTTCAAATAACAAAACAAAATTTTTCCCTCACTTTAGAGTGTGATTTTAGATCTAGGTTGAAGATATATTGAAGAGAAATTTTGGAGAAATTTTTCAAGTGTTCAAAGTTGTCAAAGTTGTCACCTTGCATTGCAGATCATTAGAAGACATCTACAGGTTACAAATCAGAGTTTCAAATTCAAAAATTCAATGGAAAGGATAGATTAGATATTGAAGAGCATAATGAAATTTTGAATTTCTAAGAACCCTAACTGGACTAATACTTCACTTCTAGCATATGAGTCCCAATATAGGCAAATTTTCAGACTTTTATAGATCTTGAATCTACATTGCCAAGAACTTGTTCCAAATTAGAAACCCTAGTATGGGACTGATACGCCCAGACTGGCATAGGAGTTCCGGTGTGCCATAAATTCATCATTTTTAGCATTTTAGAGCTTCATCTAGTCCTCTTTAGGTTTCCAGGTGTACACCTTTCATCTCTTAACTTTCTATTTTGTTTTACATTCTTTTCTAGGTAATTTAGTTAAGTATTGCATTACATTAGGTTTAAGAATTAGGTGTTGCATTTCATTAGTATTTACAATCCCTATATTTGTGGTTAACCCCTCTTTAGTTTATAATCATACCCTAGGACAACCCTATTACAAGATCTCTTTCTCCTTTGCATACATTAGATTGAGATCTCTAGGTTTTTCCTTGAATGAATGATTGTGAAATGTGTTGTTCTATATCCTAAACCATAAAGTAACCATTTTATTTCATTTCATTTTGGTGAACATGCATTTAAAACATCTTAATTATGATTTGGAGTGTATCATCATCCTAGATCTTGCTTGCATTAACTTTGCATTAAGGGTTGCATTAGTTAATTGGAATTCTAGGGTTTCTAATTCTTGTATTAGTGAAAGTGCATACAAGTTTCATTTTTTCATCTCAAATAATTGAAAACTACATTTTCATTTAGTCTACAAATCATACAAACTAAAAAGCATAAAAATCACTTAAAACTTTTTGAAAATTGTGAAAAAAAACCTCACTAGGACTCATACGCCCCTCTGGGTGATTTAGTCCCAATGTAGATTTTAGATTACATTTTCCAGAATTAAAAACTTTGTTTCTAAGTTTAAGTTTATTGTTGATCACTTTCTATTTTAGTTTATAGAGTTTCTGTTATATTCATTACATTGCATTTAGCTTAATTTTCATTTGCATCCATCTTGCATGATCTTTTCTACTTGGTATCCTATTGCTAATACTATAGTGAGACAAATTTTGAGACTCATGTCATTCTGCGATAGCACAATCATCATGGATCTTGGGTTGTCTAGCTCTTTCACTCCTAGTATTGACACTACTTCACTAGGTATGGACAATACCCTTAACAATTCCTTTCCTTCAAGTAGTGTGACACATGTTGAAACAATGGTTGCTAGTGTTCCACAAGAAAACATAATCCAAATTCATGAAGACTTAGCGAACCTACAAAATCAAATAATTACTAAGAACATTTCAACTACTACTATCCCTACCATAGATAACATTCATTTCATGCTTGAAAGTGAAGACAAACTTGACCGTATGTGTAACATAGTTCATATCTTTGGCAAAAATCTTACATCTACCACTAGTTGTGCTTTACCACTAAATAACATCACAAACCAAGGAGGAAATTAAAATTCCCCCTCCCACAATAATTTCCTCTATTCCTACCTATACCAACCCTCAAGTTACAACAACAATGAAACCGACTAGTAATGTGATTCCTTCCTTAGGTATTTCCACTAGCATCCCTAGTACCTTTGTGGCATCACACATCATATCTCATACCACTTTACCACCTATAAGAATTCCATTCACTTTCCCCTCAAACACATACACCCCTCCACCTTATTCACCTCCATCTCACAATACAAACAATGACCCTCATACACCAAATTTTGCCAACTGTTTCATCCCTTCAAAATAAAGTATCCACTATTAAAACCAAAATAAAAATGGCCCACCTACATATTATGTCACAATCAGTCCCTTATCCTTGGAGATATTGCAAACACCGATGCCACAAAGGCATAGAGGTGCCTAGATTCAATAAATATGGGTGGAAAGGAGATCCTTCTAACCATGTTTTTTCTTATACTATCTTATGTAGTGACTTTATTCTTGACAATAAACTCTTGGCCAATATTTTCCCTAGGTCCTTGAAAGATAGTGCCTTAGAATGGTTTTCTTCGTTATCGAAAAAATAAATTCATTCATTCAATGAACTTGTTGAGGAATTTATCAACCATTTCCAAGTGCATATGACTCTTAAGATGACCTTGGCCAATTTGATGAGATGTGAGCAAAAAGAAGAGGAAAAGATTACCAATTTTATCTCGCACTATCAATCGCTTTATTCCCAAATTGATGTCAAGGTTCTTGACCCTCACCTTCAAAAGATGTTCGTAGAGAAGTTGCAAATTAAGATACAAGATAAGCTTAACATGATGAAATTCCCCTCCTTCACACACTTATGCACTACCCTCCATGATTATCAAAACTCAGTTAGTAGTTGAGATTCAAAATTCACCTCTAGCTGAACTGTGAAGTCCAAGTCTACAAACCCTAACAATTATCAACCCTTTAGAAAAAAAAAATTCTTCCTTCAACTAAATCCCCTCAACAAACAACTCAACATGTCGATACCCAAGTATTTTTTGTTAAAGCAATGATATTCTTTAGCTATGGGGACCCAAAAAGGAAATTCACTCCCTTGCTCAATACCCTCCATAATACAATGTCACAACTCTTAAAACAGAAGATGATTACCTTGCCCCTCGTTAAAACTCTTGATACTAGTTGTATACACCTAAAATTGGTCAGAATAATCAATTAATTTAATCCTACTTATTTAATTAATAAACCCTCTTTATTCATCTAGTTATAAATAAATTGCAAACTTTATTTATATAGTTCATTTTTTAATTTCTTCTTATCTCAAATCATTTTCTTCATGAATTAATTAAATAGAAAAATCTAACTAATTTGTTTTATTTGATTAATTCCCTCTCATTAAAATTCAATTTCTAAATTCAATTTTGTCACATTTCTACATAAATCTCTAACCTCCTTCCACCCCATCATCCACCTCACCATGCGTCACATGAATTTAAATATTTCTAATTTTTAAAATGGGAATTTCCATCAACAAACTGCTAACAAGATTGGAGACACATGGCTTCTTCCTCCATTTGATTCTCTTTAACACTTGGAAAATTTCTCTTTTAAAGGGAACCATCTCCATGATTCTCTCTAACTTCTTCATCCTCCACCATCGATTTCTCTGGATCGTAATCTTCACCGTTGAATCCTGCCACATCACAATATGCCTTGGAAATCCTATAAATAGTGCATCATGCTCCAACTTTTCAGAACACATTTTTAAGCAAACTTACTCTGCAAAAATCATTTGTGAGCATTTTCTGAGCATTTAGAGCATTAGAGTATTAGAGTATTCAGCATTTAGCATAGTATTTGCATAGTAATTTAGAATCATGCCTTAGTTATTAACTGCATTTCCAGTACCATAGTAGTTCTATACAGTATTTGCATTATAATCTTTAGTTTCATCTCCATTATCATATCATCATTCTCATTTGCAGCATATCACACAATTTACCAAATCATGTAGGAACTAGGATTCTTGCATTTTATAGCATCCATTCTCTAGGTTTTCATTCTAAAATTCATAGTGCAAGTAAAATCTAAGAGCCATTATGATTCAAGGAATCCTTAAGAGATAGGAAACAATGGAATAGTTTTAGGGATTGATTGTGTTTTGAATTTGATTAATTATGTGATTCAATTCTCTAATGTAATATGTCTCATTGGTTTTCTATTGATTATTCACTTTGCCCATATTTACACAACACACTAATAAACCATTACCCACAACCTATAGACCAAACTCATTGCCATTATCACTGACAAAATGGACATGACATGGAACATCGCAAGCGTATTAAAAATCTTGTGCAAGACCTCATTGATTCTGGTTGGCTTTCCACTGGAGGTGTTAATGATCAAGGAAATAAGTATGTTTCCCCTCCTAACCAAAACTTATAAATATTTACCAACCCCATGCTGAAACATAATATTTCATTTGTCAAAGCTAGCGAAACTACAAAGAGTGATGTGATGAATTTTGACATGGATGATGAAAACAATGATATTATTCAAGATGATCCTATAGATATTGTTCCTATTGATGATATGGTTGGACTGATCGAGGTTGTACCTTGTAAGGGCTGAACTAAAAAGCATCTTGGCATTCCTTTCTCCTCCAAAGATATACTTAAACATACACTCGATGATCCTCTTTACATAGTCAATCAAATATCTAACAAGCCAACTAGTGGGATATTAATAGATCCCATATGTGGAGAGAATGTTACCACTAAAGAATTCTTACTTGAGCATGATCTTTATCAAGAAATATATGATAAACCGAAGGCATGGATCAGGACATATAACAGTTTCACTTGCCCTATGATGGGATTGATCACCCTTCCTTTACAAATAGGACCGAAAACATTAGATGTATAATTCTTCATCATCTCAACGTTGGACCAATTCTGTGTGAAGCTTGGTTACACATGGCTACGCTCCATGGAAGTCATCCCATCGATTTTGCATAAATTCTTAAAGTTTTCCTTTGACAATGAAATTTTCACCATGCATCATAGTGGCTTTCACCCTTTGTCTTCCTGTGGAAATTTTTCATTAGATTTTTTTTGTCCCAAGCCTATGGAACCTATTAAACCTCAAGAACAATTCTTTTTCAAATCCTACCAAAATTTCAAAGAAAAATGCATAGAAAAACTTTCCCTTCAAAACATGCCTCAACCCACAACCGAGCCTACCATACTTGAAATAAAAGGCATGACAAACAACCAAGAACAAATTAAGAAAGATCATTTTTCCTATTTCCTACAAATGACCAAGAGATAATGAAAATAGTCTCGTCATACCTCCTGGAATTAAACAAGTTTACAAGGTTAAAGAGAAAGTGGTTGAACAACCTTCCATGGTTCCTTTAATTCCTACCCCTAGGGAAGAAAACAAACCTATGGTTGATCAACCCGCTCCTACACAAATGCAACTTGAAAATTGAGCTAAAATAAATAGAGGTGCTAGAGAGCGTAGGCGTAGACATTGTGCCCTTTCTTGAAGGTTAAATGAAGAAATAAATAAATAAAATCAAGATCCAAACTTGACTGAAGTAATGCATGATGATTCACCCCTTTTGTCGAAACGAAAAAGATCATATAACACAATCGCAACAAGAGCTAAACCCTTCTTTAGACATTATCATTCGACCTCCTATTGTGATTAATTTAGATAATGATGAGGAGATTACTAAAATTGATGAAGAGGTGCATAATGAAATGAATACATTGTTTTCCTCTTCCATGAGCTTAAACAATAATTCTCCTAAGAAGAGTGTTACACCCGGTGTTGATCCTAGTTTAGCATTTTCTATTGTCCCTTTGGCTAGTTGTCCGCCTTCGATATACAATGAACATGATTGGGATGCAGACGACCCACTTTAGGTTGAATCACATGTGCCTCACTAGTATTTTGCATTATTTATTTTTCTTTTGTGTGATTGTGTGTGCGTAATGTGATCCCCCATTATGTTTTGTTTGATGTTCTCTCTCTTCAAGGAATTCCTCTATTTGTACCTCCATTCCTCTCTATGTCATAAATATTTTATCTTTTCATTTATATTTTTCATTTGTCTTGTGTTTTTCTTTTGGGGATGATGCAAGGCATCAAGACATTCATGTCTCTTCCATGTTGACCCAAAATATTTTCTTTTATCTTTTCTTTTCTTGTGTTTTCCTTTTGGGGATGACGCAAGGCGTCGAGACATCCATGTCTCTTACATGTTAACCCAAAATCCTTTTCCTTTATCATTTTCATTTGTCTTGTGTTTTCCTTTTGGGGATGGTGCAAGGCGTTCAGCAATTCATGTCTCTTCCATGTTTACCCAAGAGATTTTTCTTTGTTTTCTCTCTCTTTGTGTCATTCTTCTAGTTCTATGAGTATTTGGGGAATGATGATAGTTTCGAGCTCTCTAAAAACATTGTAGCAAGAACATACTGACCCTAAATCCATGGATCCCTCATGTGTTTGAGTTTCATTTTGGGGGCAACCCCTCTTTTCCTTTTCATGACATAGCTTTATTTGGAAACATATGACTTGGTATAGGACTTTCCAAGTTAGCTCTCATGTCTTCTTTCTTGTTAGCATTTATCATTTTCTACTTTAAATTAATTTCTCACAGCATGGTGTTTAGCAATTTCTTTAAAGTGGGGGGGCATACGTTGAGATTATTATTTTCCTTTTTTCCTTTTCATGTTTCATGGTGTAGTCTTCTTGCTTCATGTGATACGTCTTTCAGTTTGTGGATGACATTGGGTGTGATATCCTTCAAGAGTGCAATCTCTCTTAGCATATTATATTCCTCTTGGTGGCTTGATGTGACACACTGCATACAAGTGATCCCATAATACTAGTTTACAATTTTTGGGCAAACTAGACACTGAATTGATTTTTTTAACTAAATCTTCACTTTCAAGCTCCTATAGCAGCTAAACCGTGAGGAATTTGAGGATGATGTGAAATAGTGATTTGTGAAGTTTTGTCTATAGGTTCTAAATATTTTTTTTTCATTTTTTTTGGAATCAGATTGCATTTTTTTTTCACCTCCTTCAAAAACTAGTTTTTATCAATAAACAACATTTTTAAAGAGTGATGATCACCGTATACAACATAATTTTTTTTGTATGAAGGATAAATTTTTATCTTTTTTGAATTTAGATTTGTAACTATGATATATAACTAGTTCATTTGGTTTCATAGTGTTTTATTAAATATTTTTTCCTGAATCAAGTTTCGAAGTCAAACCAATTACAATTCAGACATAGGTGAACTATATACAACATAAAAAAAATTGTATGTATCAAAACAAAACAAACAATGGATCAAGGACATCAATACCCAGCCTGAGCATATTTTCAAATTTTTATTTTGATAATCTACTATTTTTCCACATGTGTAGAACATATAGCTTGATTTTTTGTGAAAAACCTACATTCACAAGAAATAAAAAATAACTATAATAATCAAATTTAATTTAATTATAATTATAATTTTTTGGAAGCTTATAATAAGGACTACATAAAAAAAATAAAAATTAAATGAATTCATTTGATCCCCCAAAAGGTAAATCAAAAGTGGTTTTTTATCAGCATTTTGATAGGTGTAAAGGAGACTCCATTATAGGTATGGTTTAAAACTAGCGGGGTTATATCCAAGGGGGCTCAGTCTAATGTCATTTGATAAAATCTTATTCAATTGGAATCCTTTAAATGAAAATTTTCAAGGCTTAAATCATTATATTTTCTAAAAATATGTGATTTCAACAAAAAATAGGATCTCCTAGAAACTGTAAACCACTATTGTGGCAACACCCATCCCCTGAGTTATGAATCTTTTATTGTTAGATTATTCCTCTCTTAGAGACATTAGGCACAATGTTCCCTAAGTTAAGACCTCACATGAACTAAGAAAGACTCCTTTGAACGTTCACTATTTTGTACTTACAAAATTTTGGTTATATGGCCACCTTGCATAACACACTTTGCATGCATGTGGAGCCATCTTGTTTGTTCATGAGTTCCAAGAATATGAAGATTTTCTTGCCTCATGAAGCTTGGGTTTCATTACATTGTTTGGCACCTTATTGAATTTATTAGGAGGTATAAATTTGGTATGCTTGGATGGGAATCCGATCCAAGGAATGAATATCCCTTATCCACTCGCATGTGTGTGTGAGTGCATACCAACTGTGTGTGTGTGTGTCTCACCTTATTGGATTACTCACCCAACGAATATCCTAGAGTTTTGTTGCCTCAGAGTGAGCATTTTTTTTTGGACAAACAACCTAAATTTGATCCACATCACGATGGATAAATGGTCAAAGCTTGATCCAACCCTCTTTTTTTTTGTTTTTCTCTTCTCTTTGTCTTCGGCACTATATGCTTGTGCCTGGTTATTTATCTTTATATCATTTTCATGTGTGTTATTTTGTGCCTATATTAGTTTTCCATAGGACCTTGTTCCTCATGGCTTGCGCAATTCTCTTGATCATGGTTGTCCTATCTTACTAGCATTTGTATATTTGGACCCCTCTTAATGTGTGTTGGTCTACTTTAGTGTGAGTTGGAATCAAGATACTCCTCTCACTAAAGTGGGGGATAGATGTAATGATGAAAAAAGTACTCCCTAACATGGCCTTGATTTAGTATTGTAATGTGTCTAACATATTCACATTAGGTCTTGGGCCCTTGTGAACTAAATGAGCATATTGGTGCCTTGTTTGGAGTGTTGTAAAGTTTGTTAACACACTTTCACACTTTTCTAGGGTTTCATTAAATAATTGGGCTTATTTATGCTTTAATTGGCCTTATTTTGCATCAACAAGCCCCGTTTAATGCATCTTTCTAAGGATTATCCCGACACAAACCAAGATCCAATCATAATTTAGATGTTTTTAGTTTGTGTGGCCTATATGTAGTGATCTAGGATGCATACGCAACCTTGGGCATCTAAGTCCCACCTAGGTTTTCAGGCCCCAATCTGGATTTTGCATCATTCTAAGCATTTTTTAAAACATGTCCCATAGTTAACCCTGATGGGACTCATAGGCCACTTCTAGTGTATGACTCCCATGTGGCCCAAAATAAAGTTTAATTCAAATTCTTGGTGGGATTTTATTCTCCTAGATCTAATGTCAACTTGTAGTGTTTTAATTTCAAGAAATTTGGCATAAACAAGTATAAATACAAGGTTATTTCACTTATTTTTCTCCTAACAAGCAATCAAGTGACCTAGCAAGTTGAATAAGCATCCTTATAGAAAATTTTAGTTCACAAGAGAATTGAAGTGTTTACTAAATCATTCAAGAGCATTCAAGAGGTGATCATCAAGTGTTTTAGAGCTTTGTTCAAGTATCAAGCATCATGTCAAAGTCATCATGCATCATGTTTGTTTTTGAGCTAACAATTGTGATGTAGTTTTTCATGATTCAAGAAAGCATTCAATTTAAGATCTATCACACTCAAGAAAGAGTCAAGATCTACATCCATTGGATCCACTTCATACATGTTTGTAACACTTTATTTTTAGGGTTTGGTGATTTGAAACATCACATTTTATTTGTTCATCATTCTCTTTTCCTATTTTGTTTCATTTCAAGGTTTGATTAACAAAACGGGGTTTGACCAAGGAAAACCCCTTTCCACAAACAAAACAACATTTTTCCCTCTCTTTAGTGTGTGATTTGCAAATCTAGGTTGAAGACATATTGAAGATCAAGTTTGTAGAAATTTTTCAAGTGTTTAAAGTTGTCAAAGTTGTCACCTTGCATTGGAGATCATTGGAAGACATCTACAGGTTACAAATCAGAGTTTTGGATCTAGAAATCAAGTGGAAATGATAGAGTAGATATTGAAGAGAAGAATCAAATTTTGAATTTCCAAAAAATCCTAATTGGACTAATACTTTTGGCATATGAGTCCCAGTATAGGAAAATTTTGAGATTTCTGCAAATCCTAAATCTACACTGCTAGAAACCTGTTTCAGACCAAAAACCCTAGTCTGGGACTGATATGCCCAAACTGGCGTATGAGTCCTAGTATGCCATAATTTCATCATTTTCAGTATTTTAGAGCTTCATCCAATCCTCTTTAGGTTTCTAGGTGCACAACTTCCATCTCTCAACTTTTTATACTATTTCACATGCTTTTCTAGGTCATTTAGTGAAGTATTGCATTGCATTAGCTTTAAACATTAGGTGTTGCATTTCATTAGTCTTTCCAACCCCTATCTTGGTGGTGAACACCTCTTTAGTTTATAATCAGACCCTAGGACAACCCTATTGCAAGATCTCTTTCTCCTTTGCATACTTTAGATTGAGATCTCTAGGGATTTCCTTGAATGAATGATTGTGAAATGTGTTGTTCTATTTCCTAAACCATAAAGCAATGATTTTCTTTCATTTCAACAATAATATAAAATTATTCCACTGTGAAATTATTTAATTTTTTAATTAATCATCTATAATTCCATGACAAAATCTTGTATTACTTAATAATCTAAATGACTATATATCTTTACTATTGTTATGATTATTATTAAAAATAATGTATAATATTTACTAAAAAGAGAGAATTTATAGGAACCTTTTTAAATAGATGTACCATAGCTTAAATTATTTATTCACTTATAAATTATCAACTCTGGTTAATACATTATTTTAAATGTGATCATCTTAATGTAACTTAAATTTATAATCAAAAAAATAAATCTTGAAGTTTATACCCAAAATAAAATAGAATAAATAAATCATTTTCCCTAATCTCCTTTTCATTTGTTCAACCCTCTTCTTTTGTTGATTCAAATTTGAGAGGGAGGGAGAAGAAACAATGCAGGGGAGAGGAAGCACTATAGGTTTTGTTCAACCTCTTATTGCTCCACAGGTGGGTTGTAGGACAGACAAGATTATTATGGAAGGGTATCATGTGGTTGCACCAGTGACCCCCTCTTTTATTGACAACTTGATTAATATGTATCAAGTCTCCCCTCTTTGCCTTTTTTGTTTCTTTTTTATTAGCTCTCACGGGTGGCAATTGACTATGTTGATATCATTTTATTTTGTATTTTCCTATGCTTTCCCTCTATGCAGGTTAAAGAAGTATGCTTCACAATGAGATATAAAATATGGATCAAGTATTTTATATTCATTTTATTTATTTATTACTATTTTTATTTTTCTTTTTTTGTTTTGCTTGAATTCCTATGTTGTTTTATTTCTTTGTTTGCATACCAATGGATTCATGTATATATAATTGTTTCACTCATTTTTAATACTTTAACATCAGCATTCTTTTTTTTCTCTCATTTCCAAATTGCAAATAAAACCTCAAATCGATTTTTTTATTTTTACACCGGATTGATCATCGATCACAAATTTGCAATCTACTAAAATTTGAATCACATATCTGAATAATTATATTACCCCTCACCTATGCATTGTCTTAGATTTATATTTATTAACAACATAAAACAATTTACTTTTTTTTTCTTTTTTCTTTTTGTGTAAATTTTATTTTAAAAAGATAAATCTAAATTTGAAGGGGTGGAGTGCATCCCCCTCTCCACCTAGCCACAACTGGGTGGGAGGCGTTGAGCCCTCTCCTCGCATCCATGGCTAGGTAGGAGAGGTTGTTCAGTTCCATATCCATATATTATATTATTTCTAATAAACACAACAAATCCAACAATATTTTAAATTTTCAATTAAATAAATTGAATAAATTCTTTTATTAATAATAATATTATTATTTAATAAAATATTTTTTTTTATATTATAATTAGTTTCCATTAATTTATAGGTTAAACTAAAGAAAAAATTTAACATTAAATGATAATAGTTCATATGTAACATATACATGGCAGAGAGAAATTCATCATGCTATTATTTAAAAGGTTAAATACTAGTACAGTTTATCATGCTATTGTGTATAATATACATAGTTATTTGTCGTTAAATATTTTTTCTTTCCCTTAAATTCTTCCTAGCGGAGAGACAAATAAGATTTTTTTTATATTATACCTATAGATGCATGCTTAAATATGTAATATAAATTCATAACATTTTTTTGGTCAAAGTGCATTTTTTCTTGTCTACATCTCCTTGAACGGAACAGAGTAGACCCATAACTCGATGGGAGTCATCTGTGTTTGGAAAAAGTCTATCTGGGCTTAGTAAATAAATATTTGAGATTTAAGAGTTTATGCCAATTGATTTTCTAATTTTTTTATTTTTATTTTCTTTCATTTTTATGCATCCAATGTAGGTATATTAGTTATAAATGTAGAATAGGATTACAATATCACCTTTTAACTTGTCCATGTGAGCTTTCTTTTAAATAAAATAAAGTGACACGATAAAAATATAGAGATTAATGTTGTTTGGAAGAGTAAATGCAAGGGCTAACACATTTTATCCAAATAAGATATAGCATAAAATCACCCACGTATACATATTTTGTTTACAATAATTTAACTACTTTTATTGTGACTTAATAATTACCATAACTAGAGAATTTCCTTTACTCAAATACACAGAAACCAAAATAAACTAATAAAATATTTTTCTTTCAAATATCAAATAGATCCTCCCTTAATCCCAACCTTTCTTTTAACGCAGGTGTTTCTATTCTTCATTACAGCAAGATACAATGTCCATTTAAAATTTCCATATTACAATAATATACAATTTTTTGTACTTAACTCTCCTTATTAAAACAATACATAAAAATGGAATGACTAACAAGCAAATAAACAAGACTTTCTCTTTTCCATTTTATCTAAATAAAATAATTTTGAGAACAATAAGGAAAAGGACTTATGTGTATAAACATGCTCCTTGAACACCTCCATCATATGTGAGAGCTCCTTGCTTCTCTCAATACTTTCTTTATTCTCCACTCTATAAACATAAGAGTTCTCCAAAAGAAAAAGTGGGTAACAACCCTATTTTCCTTTATCAACAAAATATAAAGAGATTCAACTTGAATCTTCTTGAATGAGGAAGTGACACTTGTCACTTTCTCATTAAATCCTCTACACAATCTCCCACAAGTTCTCATAGATGTGTGAACAAATTTGGGGGGATGAAAAAGGAAGGAGTGTTTTCCACTTCATCCCAAAAGTTTGCATCCTCATGAAGAGAGGTATGGAGCACTTGTCCACACCATTTCCATTGTCTCATCTCATAAATGAGTTTGAGAGACAAGACACCCTTCTCTTGCCCCAAGGTCTTCCAAATCCGTCATTCCCTTAAATGGGCATTAAAAGAGGGTCATGTCTTGGATATGACCCAAGATATGGTCATAAATTGACCCCCAACCCATAGGTACTTGTCTTAGGGTACTAGAAAAGATGAAATTACATAAAATAAGCCTTTTTAAGGCCTCTTAAAATCTCATGAAAAAAAGAATTTGAATTTTAACTTAACTAAGGATCTCCAAACTTAATTTCTCACTTACACATTTAACGACATGGTAAACCACTTAATTACCCAACACACATACACCTCATTCCCAACCCACACATCAATCACCATTACATAAGATTACATCTGAGAACTTTAATCAAGTGAAGTATTGACATGAGTTTGAATTAGTTCTCCCTTCCTTTTATTTGCACACTCACTTTTCTGCACAACACAATTACATATAGCTAGACCATAATAATAAACCACATTAATTGATAATATAATCCTCAAATTTTATCCATGAACCATCTACACAGTTGTAGCATCAAAAAAATGGTCCTTTGGCTTTTTCGCACTCATTTGGGTCCTCCTTGCAGATTTTGGCTTAATTTTTCCTTGATTTAGTGTTGTATTGTGGATAACACATTACATTAGGTCTTGGATCCTTGTGAACTAATATATTTTAATGATACCTTGCAAAGGTGTTGTAAAATGTTGTAACACACTTTCACACTTTTCTAGGGTTTTATCAATTAACTAAGCATAATAAATATAATTTCAATCATAATTTACATTAATCTTGCCTTATTTGGTGTGTTGTAAAGTGTTGTAACCCACTTTCACATTAATCTAGGCTTTTCATTAATATTTGGGTTTTCTTATGCTTTAGTTAGCCCCATTTTGCATCCACAAGCCTTATTTATGTGTATTTTTTAGGATAATCCCGACAAATGGCATTTAAAACATCAAAATCCTTAAAAAAATCACCTCAAATTCCTAAGGTGGGACTAATTCACCATTTTGGGTGAATGAGTCCCCTTAGGTGGGAACCATGAACCCAGGGTGGCGAATGAGTCCCTTTTAACTCAAAAATCAAATTTAATTTAAATCTTTGGTGGGATTTTATTCTCCAAGATCCAATGTTGGCTTGTAGTGTTGTAATTTTGAGAATCATTATATAATTGGGTATAAATACAAGGTTCTTTCACTCATTTGCACCTAAGACTTTTGTGAGAGCATCCTTATAGAAAATTGAGTTCACAAGAGCATTTGAGCAAGAGCATTCAAGGCTTTCAAGGGAATATTATCAAGCATTCAAGAGCATTCAAGAGCATAAATCATCATGTCAAGGATCACATTATTCATGTTTTTATTGTGCTCACAATTATAATGTAGAGTTCATGATCCAAACAAGCTTTGGATTCAAGATCTATCAACATCAAGGAAGAGTCAAGAACCACATCCATTGTAGCCATTTCAAGCATAATTGCAGATTTTCATTGCTAGGGTTTGGTGAGTCACAACATCACCTTTTGTTCATTCATCATTCTCCCTTTACATTTACTTTCATTTCAAGGTTTAATTACCAACAAGGGATTTGACCAAGGTAAACCCCTATTTTCTAACCCCACAAACATTGTCCCTCTTCTTGTGCATGATTTTCAGGTATAGGTTGCATATTTATCAAGGAGAAAGATTGTAAAAGTTTTCATCA
Source organism: Sequoiadendron giganteum (assembly GCA_007115665.2). NCBI lineage: Eukaryota > Viridiplantae > Streptophyta > Pinopsida > Cupressales > Cupressaceae > Sequoiadendron > Sequoiadendron giganteum. The sequence goes on along the minus strand of CM021110.1, from coordinate 104,608,929 downwards.
AGTTTTCAAACCAATTTGAATTTGTCAAAGTGGTGAACAAGACTCGGAGAAGCTTAGAGAAGGTTTGCAGGCTGAGTTTTGCAGTTTTAGACCTAGATTTAAATCAAGAAGAGAAGAGTAGACTGAGAGCTACAAGATCCAGTTTTGAATTTCTAAAAAAGAAGAAGTGGACTAATTCACCACTCTCGGCGAATGAGTCCCATTGTACCTGTCTGTTAGGGATTTTTGTAGATTTGAGTACCCATTTGTTTGAAACTAGACTGATTTTCCTAGCTTGGCGTATGAGTCCCAATTAGCTCCAACAGTGGATTTTTCAAGATTCTCGATCTCCATTCTACCTTCTTCAGTTTATGAGGTGTACCTTTCTAGTTTTACAATTTTTTGTTACATTTTACTTACATTTGTAGGTCATATTGCATGTACTACACTGTGTTTTCAAACATCTTCTTTTCCAAGTTTACACTTGGTGGTGAACCCCTCATTTCGTATCATTCAATCCCCTTAAAGCATTCCCTTTGTCATATTTCAATCTCCTTTGCATTGAAATCTCAAGGGTTTATTCTTGAGTGAAACACCCAAGAATAAAATTGACCTATCTCCTTTTAGGTCTAAAACCTTAGAAGCCCTGAAGAGAGTATTCACCATTTTATTCATTTCAATTTCTAATTGTTCATCCAATGTAATATGCCACAAAAATCCATCTTATCATTTCAAGTCATATCCAATAATTTGCATGCACATACATATTCATTAAGTAAAATAATTATGGTAAAAAATAAGGTAAAAATAAATACAAGATGGTTGTCAGACAATCACTTTATTTATCACTCACAATATATCTAACCATCTATTTAGGAAAAATATATAATAATTTAAGGTTTCATTAATCACATGTGAGGAAAGGCCTTACATCCCCCTCCCCTTAGCTTAGACTTCCTCTTGGGAGTCGTTAAAGTTTAGAAACATAATCTCACTATAGAAATGCACATAAATCTATTAACATACTAATTACTTTACTTTCTTGATGAAAGAATCAAAACATTCAACTATAAGCACACATTAGAGACAAATCTCTTCCATGAATTAAACATTCAAATACTTAGAAAAAAAAATTTCATAATAGAAAATTTATCTGATATACACTCAATTTAACAAATGCTAACAACTCTCCATGTAGCTCTAATTTATCAACAATGTAACCAACTTCAATTAAATTACACAAAATATATCTAAATAAATTCATAACCTTTGATACACTTCAAAATTTCTTTTCACCATAAACATCACTCATGATGTTAGAAAATATTTTTGTGTCAATGGCCAATCATGTCTCTGAATTATTAGCTTCACATTTTATTCAAATATGTCCTTAAGAGAAAATTTTACCTTATAATCATGACACTCATACCATGTCTCAAGGAATATTAACTGTGCATCATTTGTTACTATCTTTTTCACATAGTTCACATGTATGCCACATCACATTTACTTACAATTTCACATGTACACACAACAATAGAAAGGATGCTCTTTGTGATTGGGTGCGCCTATCCTCATACAAAAGATTATCTTCCCAAATTGGGTGAGACTCTCCTCATACAAAGGATTCTCTTCCAAAATTGGGTGAGACTCTCGTCATACAAAGGATGTTCTTCTCAAATTGGGTGACTCTCCTCATACAACCACATCATTTACAACATAAGGCTCACACAATGAGGTTTACAAGGATGGATATTCTTGGATACCATAGCCATTAGGAAGGATCGTCTCGAGTCCCTTCCCGAAGGACCCCTCCATACATTTCCTACTACCTTCCCCTTATTTGTTTAAGGGGGTTAGCCTCCAAAAGGAAGGTATAACAAGAACAATCATAGAACTAGGGGAAGAATGGATTTATGACCATAACATATCAGTCTCATTTGTAACCCCTTTAAAAAATAATTCCCCAATGCATCTGGGTATGTGCATGATCATGATGGGCCAAAAAGTGGCAATATGATGGGTATGTGGTTGACGAATTCTTTTTTTACCCAAAATTGATGAAATAAAAAGGGTTTTTAAAGGAGATTCTCAGCTTTCCACCAGTATAAATTATGCTTTACTTTAAATTTAATGAATAATTATTATTCATTTTCTATTGAATTACGACTAAAGTCTTGATTTTTAGGTTGATTGAAAAACATCTATAGCTTTCAAACAGTATCATATTTTTTGAATCCAAAACATGCGTCACATTCTATGCTTCACATACTATAAGATTAAAAAATAAAAAAATGAATTTCGTGAAGTTTTGACCAAGTTAAGGTTGTCAAACATACGATTCTTTATATTTTTTAAAAGTTGTCATAAAAAAATTATAATTAATTATTTACTTGGAAAAAAATTACAAAAAAATATGCATCACATCAGGACATGAGTCCTCTACTTATATCTAAACTATTATGAAAAAATATTATCATTTTGATGTGGTTAGGGTTGTCAGACAAACACCTAATTCTTATTTTTTCCTTAAAATTTAAGTACTACTATATTGAAATTTCAAATTTTCACCATATATATATATATTTTTAAAATAAACCTAGTAATTTAGAAACTACATTCAATTTTCTACAAATTCTATTCTTACATATTTTTGAAATAATATAGATAACTTATTCAATTTTTTATGTCAAGTTGCCTAACTCTGATTTTTCTGAATTTTTTGCCACTTAAGGGCCTATTTTTTCCATGATGATCCTGCACATACCCATCTACTCCCTTATATGACTTGCCAGGGAACCCCTTGGGATACGACAGTTTATAGATGTCACATTACACCACACTTGCGAGCAGTTAGAAAACATTAAGAAAGCCTCAAATTGAGTAATCATAAGATCATAAACCCATTTTTAAATGAAACAAAAAATTAAAAAATCAAGATAAAAACCAAATAAAGATTGTAGCTACATTGCAACATTTCAATCTTAACTCAATTTTTTTTTTAAATAATTCCATGAGGCACATTGCACCATTAAAACCTTCAAATGGCTAAATAGCCCCAATAACGAAATGTAACATTTCATACTATTGTCGTAAAATAAAATAAAACAATTAAGAAATTAACAAAAATTCATTTTGCAATGATAAAATTTACACATTACGAGCACCACGTGACTTTGATAAGCCACCTAAGGGGAGGAGGGGAATGGTGGTTCTCTAACCACATAAATATAATATCATGCAATAGAAAGGTGGTCCCTGACCAGTACATAAATATGATAGTGCGTAATATCATGGTGGACTTATCCATAAAGTATCATTGTTATGTTTTCACAAGTGGAATTTAGAATCTTAACACTATGATCTATATAATTCCATCATTTACCCATGGCTTATAAATATCAAGGAGTCAATTTGCACTATGAACCAACCAGTGTGGCTCTAATGTGGGAGGATCAGGTTTGGAAAATATCATCATATAGCTTCCATTGGAGGTTCTCTTCTCTCTCGCCCTTATTTACACTAGTTGGCATCTCACTCCCATAGGGGGAACCATAAACTACAGGTATACATTTAACATACATATAGGACTTACACAAAGGAATACATCATATTAATTTTAATATGATCACATCCACACATCTCATGTTTATATTATTTCACAACTAGCTTACACAAAGGGTCATCACAAGGGTACACATATGGGATTGTACTTGACGTCCACTCACTCTTATCCCAAGTTGGATACCATGTATCTCATACTTGTGGCACAACACGTTTACTAGTTTCACTTCACATTTCATAACAATACACTTTATGAAATTTCTCATATTACATCAAAAAATCAATCCACTTAAATACACTCCACTTTTTTAGAATTAACAATACATGGTACACTACACTTCCCATCTTACTAAGTTAGTGTTTGACATCATAAATATGATCAATATTGGTAATCTATATTTATCCATACCATTCTTCAGGTTTTTCATTCAACTATTTTTGTTATGTTCACTAACATATAAATATAGGTAATTCTACTATAATTTTTACAACATGCTAAAAAAAGGTTTCCTATGTAATAAGGAATATATTTAGTTTCTATTGTTTTAAACATTGCACAATATGAGAAAATAAAGCACATTCAATGCATAAAACACATGATAAATCATGAAATATTAATCCTCACAACTCATTGATATCTTTTTACAAATCTTTCACTTCACTATCTAATGTTGGACCATATAAAAATTGTTATAATCATCATTTTTATAGTCATAGTTCTATCTAACCTCATAAAGATGCACTATGAGTAGAATTCTTGAAATTTTTATATAACTTTAAGTTTTCTCCTTTAAATTTGGGTGTAATTTTTTTCCCTCAAAGAGTACATATAGTCAATGGTATAGAATGAAAAACATTAGTTGAGAGTTTTACAACTCTACTTTAGTGTCTCTTATTATATAGTTTAACTTTGTAGTCACTTAGTACACTGTGCATCACACATAATTTATTACTCAATTTATAAATTCATACAACTGATTATTCAGTTCTTATGATATCTACACAACCTTCAAGGTCAACACCCAATTGAATAAATTATTACTTCCTTTATGAAATGTATCCTTGTTGTTTTGGCACCAACAAGTATTTATTTCTTAGCTTATTTATAAGGAAAGTAATAATAGCATGTGTTCTAGATAACGTTTTTACTTCAAGTTCATAGTTGTATATGATATCTTCACAAATATTTTATATTCAATTATTGTAAGGGAATAATTTAAATACCATATCTATTGATCCTCACCATCATATCTTATTTGAATCCTTCTATGCATTTACCTTTGGCTTGAACCTTAGAAATCGAGTTGTTTCATTTATCATTTAATCTTTAGACAATAGAACACAGGGGTTCGATAGTTGTTAAAGTACTTAAATAAAATATAATTTTGGGATAAGGTCATCCAAAGGTTAAAATAAATAAATCCTTTCTTGGAAAGTTAGATGGTTGTCCCTCTCAGGAAAAATTCTGATGGTTATATCTATTCTAGAAACTATTCCAAACTACTATTTGGCTATCCTAAATTCTCCAAAAATAGTTATTCAACAGATTGAAAAACTCATTTGAGGTTTTCTATAGAAGGGAAACTTAGATGAGAAAAAAAAAAATACCCCTAATCTCTTTAGACAAGATGTGTTTGGATAAACTCTCAGGTGGGGCAGGTGTGCATAAAATTTCTGCAAGAAGCCTAGCATTGGGAGGAAGGATAGTGTGGTGGATGTATAGAAAGACTACCTCAAAATGGGTGAGACTACTCCACGCCAAATATTTAGACAATGATAATCCATCAAGAATACTAACTATCTATAATCCCCCAAACAGTTCAACTATGTGGAACTTTATCAGATCATGTAGGGAGGTTATTTTCCCTTACATCTCATGGGAGGTAAATAATGGGGTGAATGATCAGGTTTGGAAAGATTCATGGGATGGGCACCCTCCTTTAAGTAGCATCCAATACTTGCAACTGATTGTAGACACCCTCACTGAAAAGTATGCCTCCAAGCTTAAAAACTATATTCAAAACATGGATACTGTAATGGGGAAAATCATTTGGAAATACTATTTTGACATGCCTATTATAAAAAATAAAAAATAAATATTGCAAAAAATCCTTATGGGGAGGATTACTTTTAAGTCAAATCAACAAGACAAAATCATCTTGGCTCCTGCCAAAGATAGTAATTATTCAGTTAAGCAAGGCTATAGATCTATAATAAGTAATGGGAGGTGTAATCATATCGAACAAGCCTACTCCTTCTACTAGAATCCAATGGTCCTACCAAAATCTAGGAGCTTTTCCTGGCTAGCTCTAAGAAATAAAATCCTAACTAGCAACAAACTAGTGAAGTTTGAATTAGCAGCTCCTTGTAAGTGCCCCTTATGTGATGAGTATTTTTGAATATGGATCACATATTTGTTCAATGTTACTTTGCACATGAATTCTAGTCTTTTGTAAAAAACAAGTTAGGATGCTCCTTCTCATCACCCAAATCTCTCTGGGACCTTTTTTCTAGTTGGCTAGATCTTTATAAATTAGCATTATTTCACTTCTTTTGGAGGATAACCCCAACCATAGTAATCTGGAACCTTTGGTGGGAGAGGAATAGATGCAATTTTAGGAAACAAAACTATTCATTCCATCAAATACAGGTAAAAATTGATAAGTATATTTCTGAGGTAAAAAACTCATATACTCAATGCCACAAAAATGTAACCTCTATCTTCTCTAATTGGTCTGGGGAAATATTGAATCTATAAGAGTGGGGGACCAACCACTGCAAGACCCCAAGTCATGAAAGGCCAAGAGCAGTATGGCTACCCTAACTTACCTTAGTTTAAGGGAATGTTAGGATAGGATGGATGAGAATGATGAGGACTATGGGGTCCTTTGATCACTCTGCAAACATGAGAGTTGAAAGGAGACTAGGTGAATCAGTCCTTAGGGTCAACTCTATGTCTCATATACCTCTCTGTCAAAGGACATAAGCATGGTTCTGGGATGACAACGTGGCGCGCCGGTGTCTCTCAGGTGCGCTGGCGTCCGTACGACCAGAAAACCAAGGAGACAAGGTTTGACCTCTAAAAAATAGACTAACAACCTAGTTAAGAATTCCTAAAGGTGCAGAATAACACTATGAAATATGAAACATAAAGATGAATGTGATAAAACAAGTATATTACCACAAGAATGACAAAGATGATCTTGCACAATAACTTATTCGCCAACTCTCTCCAAGATATCTTCACCTACACACATAAAAGAGGGAAAATGTTGGGGGGTTGTTTAGGGGTCTGCCTCAATCAAACCCTCGTTTTGGTGTTTCCACCTCCATGGATAGCCAATTTTGCAACAATATAGAAATAAAGTGATAAAGAAGGAAATACAAGCAAAGTACACAAAGACACTACAAAATAGTAATGTGCTTACTTAACCAAGTAATAGAGAAGATGAGTGAGGAGCTTACCACCTCTGTCCAAAGTTCTCAAGGTTAGTGGAGGAGAAAGATGAGAGGAACTCAAGCCAAAGTTGTAATGGAGTTTTCCTACTCTTGCTCTATTGAAGTTATGGAGTGGAGAGATTATTGTTGCAATGCTTGAAGTGCTAAGAGCTTGTGAATGAAGTTGCCTCAAGATGGTGAAGAGATTGTGTAATCTTGCGAAGAGATGGATGAGAGGTCAAGAGATGAAAATAGAAGGAGTGGTCAATATGAAGAGGATATATGAAGAAACAACCATATTCAGGTCAGTCAGCCAAAGGGAGGTGTTACACTTTGACTTCCAATAGGAAGTGTAACATCTCTATAGACTCCAGCCGTAGGAATTTTCCAGGGACGTAAGTGCACCATGTAGATGTTTGCATGTCATGCGGGAATCCTAAAAAAAAATGCCTCTACCAACACTCAAAATGAGCGCCAAGTGGAATGTGAACAACAAGCTTATGTGGAATTAAGCCTCTGAATTTGGTTTTCTAAAGTGGAGAAGGGTAAAAGGGGAATTTGCATTAGAGGTGCAAATTTGCTCCTATAAATTTTTCCCCCACTTTAGCGAGCACGAATACTGATGAGTGCTTCGGTAAATTATATTGAAGAAGACATAGGGTTAGAAATATATACCTGTACCAACGAGGAAGTAGATCATAGTCTAGAAAACCTGAAAGTGTGGGATGAGAAAAATGACTTCATAGCTTCATAGAACTATGAATTTGAAGAAAGAAAGTGCCTTACAAGCATGTGGACCTACAAGGAAGGTATCCTTCAAGAAATATCACATGAAGGAAACCAGGAAGAGCACCTTATAGGCCCATAGGCTTGCAAGGAAATTATCCTCCAAGAACTCTCACATGAGGGAGACCGAGAAGAGGGGACTCTATAGAGTCAAAAATGGTGACATGTTTACTCGCAGATAGAACACATCAAGAAGAAGCCGCGTAGGCCAGTGAACAAACAATCATGCAGACCATCACTAATTTGGAAGACTTTCAAAGGGATCCCTCAAGAACCCTTCAAAAGGAAGAGGGGTCCACTCAAGGGATGCACTATTTGAAAAGTAAAGTCTAGTCAAGCTTCCCCCAAACTAGATGCGAGGATGCGAAGTAGGTCTAGTCGGGCTGCCCCCGAACTAGACGCAAAGATGTGAAACCGGTCTAGTCGGGCTACCCTCAGACTAGACGCAAAGATGTGAAACCGGTCTAGTCGGGTTGCCCTTGGACTAGATGCGAAGATGTTAAGGCTTTCGAAGGGGTCCCTTGGGAACCCGATATAAAAAGAAAGGGGTCCACTCAAGGGATGTGTTGTTCCAAAGCTAATGTCTTCTTTCTCAAATTGATTTATCATCAAGGAATCCTTTCGATAGATGTTCACTTTATCAAGGAATTTGAAAGGAATGATATGCCCCCATGTGATGGGAAGATCAAAGTTCCCGCTTTGGAGGAAGGTTTCCAAGTCCTTTCTTTACAAACCCATGATGAAGGAAACATGTTTCGTTAGGGTTTTGAGTTGAGAATACAATTCTAACAAAGAACTGTGTGAAGGTTCTTGAGAAAATATTTGTTGGCAATGAATGCATTTTCTAAAGACCAAGTGATGTAGAAGCGGATTTGTCACACATGAGAGGGACAACTAGACTAAAGAAGAGAGAAAGATAAAGAGAAAAAAAAAAAAGAGAAGATGAACAAAGGGCACAAGGGGATTTGGTTTTGTGGAGTCAGATCTACCTTTGTTTATATAAATATTAGGTAACTGCAATGCAAGGTGAAAGATCATCGATTCCCAACCAGATCAGGAAGAATGTACAGAAGACAAAGTAAAAATAAAAAATTTGGTCAATATAGAAGGAAGCCTAGATGCTCCCAACGCTTTACATCATCCCCAATTTATCTCAAATCAATCATAAACATGGAAGAATGATGATACTGATAGAATAAGGTTTACAACACAAACATCACGCATGTATCCAAGCACCAACAGGAGTAATGAGGCTCATCCAAACACATATAGCACAATTATGGGGGAAGTACATCACAACACACACACACATCTAATCTAAATATCAAGAAAGGGGTATCCCCCTAAAATTGGTCAACCAAGAGGTTGTCAGCTTCCCAATCTATATCATTGTAGGGGGGAGGATGAAAAAACTACAGTGGTGTAATGTTAAGGGGAGGAGCTTCCAACCCTCCCACAACAAGGGCTAAGGTAGAAGGACCTATAAGGTCTTTGTCGCTCAACTCTTGTGGGTCTAAGGTCAACGACCTCGTGAGGATCGCTGACAAGTTTGGAACTTCATACATCTAGTTAAACATGCATTTAATGGGAGTGTCATGTTTCACTTCGACAGATGGAGAGGATTGAACCCGAGGTCCATGACTAATCTCATCGAGAGATTCAGGAGTAGTGACAAACTTAGGGGAGGCTAGGACTGGTTCTGCTACTGGAACAAAACAAGCCAGTGTGAAACCACCTTTCAGAGAAGGTGGGATCTTCTTATGCCCTTTGTTGTTGGAGGGACCACTCTCTACCTTTTTCTTCATCGGAGGAGGCGAACTCCCCATAGACAAAGAAAAAGGAGGAAAGAAGCACAGTTGATGCAATCAAAGTGTTAATCATATCTACGGGCTTCAGAAAAGGTGAGACATATAGAAAAAATGTTAACAATGGTGGCTCCATGATAGGAGCGATGAACACCTGCACCTTTCCAAGTGCATGCACACTCATAGTGGAATCCAAAAGAGATATAGAGCTAGTTTAGGCAGAAACAGGGAGGAGGACATAGAGGGAGGTCATGATATAGGAGCATTTAGTTCCCCTTCCTTCTTCTGTAACCTAGCTTGCTTAGCCAAAAGAGCATTTTGTTAGTGCTTGTTCTTGCATGCAAGACATTTTCTACGACTCTTTGAACCAGAAGCCTGGTGTGGCAAAGGAACAGAAGGCTCCTACTTAGCCATAGGAGTGTGCTCCACAGTTGTTTCCAGTGGAGGAATAGACTCTTGAATGGGAGAAATAGGAAAAAGTTCATAAATGGTAGGGGGAGTTAACTCTAGCACTTCAATAGCAGGCCTCTTCCCATTTGTGGGAATGGTAAGAGGTCGTGGAGAAAATTCTCTTCGCAAGCCTTTCTTTCTGCCATATAAATAGTACCAAGGTCCAGGAGACCCATTAGGGAGATTTGATATTCTGATCTTGCATCTACGCCAAGTGGGAATCATCAGACTCAGAGGGTAAATACCAAGCTTATTCATCCAATACTCCTCCCAAGAAAGGGGAGAAGATGAGGCAACTAGAGAAGGAGCAACCTTCTCCTTTCCCTTTCGGGAGGAGGAGGTGGCTGGCCATTCTCCTACAGGAAGGGTCAACTTTGGCTGTCCCTTTCCCCTAGTATTATACTTTATATAGTTCTTATAAATTAGGTTCATCCTTGAAGGGAGCAGACCAACTAGAGTGGGCCAAAAGTGATCCAATGAATATCCCCCATGAGATACCATAGGCTAGCATCTAGTATCATGCATTATGTGCATGACACATTCATGGGAAAACTTAAGAAACTTATGAATTACAAAGGTGATCCCATTCATGGAAGCTAGCCAAGGTATACCTAGCTTCCCTGTGTATAGGTCTGACTCAGGGATGACATCAAAAATCGTGTCCACATTCCTAGGTCCAACTAGGACGGACAATGCTTACGATCTATAGGGTTTAAGAGTAAGACCATCATGCGTACGGATGATGTATTTTGTTTTTTTCTATTCCTCCCTTTGCAGGGAGTTCAAGAATAGAGTCTCCTTTTTCATGACATTCAATCTATTGAATAAGACCCCTGTCACAATGTTGCCACTGAGGCAAGTGGGAATGTAAAGTAGAGAAGGTTTGTCACTTGCCGGTACCTCTTATGAAGTGAATGTTATATCCAGCGAATCAGTTGCAAGATGAGGAGTAACAGTAACCATGTTAACGTACGCTTCAGGATAAGAAATAGAATCAAAGGGATCGATAATCATGTTATCATAATGCGATGGAAATGGGCCCGCATATATCTACAATTCACTATTAACTTTCACCACTGATTTATTTGTGTTCATTTTTCTTCCATCAAGAAGGATAGTACTATCCTCGATGTGACCATGTATCTCATGATCCAGGCACATGTAATGTTCAGTATCATGTTTGTTAACTTGATTGTATTGAAAATAGGTATTTGCTTCATACGACTTAGGATATGGTTCCCTAGCTAGTTTAGGGGTTGGAAAGTTAACAATCTTATCCTTCAACAATCTTTGCAAGATGCAGGAATAAGATTCTGATAACTTTGTGAAATTTTGGTCATGTTAGAGGCCATTATTATCCATAGTAGCTAATACATTCGCAATGGTTTTTCCTTTTCTAGACATTGATATGATGGACTTCCCTTCACAACGAGAGGGCAAGGAAGATCACCCGAACTGAACCACCATCTGTTGATACTCCCGTAAGGATGCACACAAATGTATGAAAGAAGGGTATTTCATGAGGGAAAACTTCTCTTGTGAAGGCCTTTTTAAGTTCCCTAGGAATACCTTCTGCACATCGGAGTCAGGTAACGGGTATGATATTTTTGAAAAGAGTTCTTGATATCACGCTATAAATTCGATAATCTTCTCATTATCCCCTTGTTTACATCGAACAAGGTTAGAGAAGGTCATCTTCGGTCCAATGTCGGATTGGAACTATCATAATAACTAGTTCAAAATTTGGTCAAACATAAAGATGGAATTGTCAGGCAAGGAACAGTACCACTCGAGGGTTGTATCTTTGAGGGATCGAGGGAACAATTTTTCCATCAACGCATTGTGATGGAAGAAGTCTGTACATAAGGCGCTAAAGGTGAACACATATGTTTAAGGGTCCCCTTTTCCATCGTATTTATCAAATTTAGGAATCTCCATCCCTTGTGGGAAAGGAGTGTTTATAATTGCATTCGAAAATGGGCTATGTCGGAAGATAGGCTCGGTAGAAGCCTGGGAAAGGTTCGCCAATTGGTTCTACATCTTCCCCATATTCTAAAGAAGTGTGTTTAGAATAGGGTTGTTAGAAGGGATAGGACTAGTGGAACCACCACTAGAGCCACTATTGTGACTACCGCTGGAGCCCCCACTAATGCCACCGCCACCAATGTGACCTCTATCGGATCCACCGCCACTTCCAAAGCCACTACCATGACCTCTACCAGAACCACTTCTTCCAGTACCACCTCTACCACTGAATTCACCACCACCAAAGCCTTCACCAATCATCCCACCAAATCCTCTACCACCAGAGGTGGCAAAAGGGGTGAAGTGAAAACCCAAAGGGTTTTTGTTTACTTTGAAAATTTTAAAAAAAATGGAGGCAACGGGCACTTTGATTGAAGGTACCATGTCGGCCATGTACATAGATGTGGGAGGCATCGCTACCTCCAGTTGTCTCTCATGTTATTTGAAGGGGCCACCTCATATCATGTTACTATGTTTTGAAGGGGCACACGCTTCAGCCAGACCAGTGAGACTAGCCAAGATTTCTATGCTTGTTCGGTCTTTTCCTACCATGTATCTTATTTCGTTGATAACCTTAGCAGCCCTAGCTACCTTCGGGTCTTTGTCCAGGTGATTCTCTAATGTACCCAACCCTTTGCTAATACTAGTCAGATATTTAGAAGGGATGTGGACAGCTTCACGCTCATCTATGGATGATGAATTTGATGACGTAGGAGGGTTAGGGATCCGATCAGTTTCATCAAGGAATCTAGACTCACCCCATTACACCTACTGTTGTGTAGATAGGCCAACCACAAAACCAGAGAAAAGACTGATAGTGAAACTAGAAGAGACCTTTGTCCTTCTCCATCAAAAGGTGTCACAAACATCTCCTAACAATATACCTAGAGGTCATGGACTGGGTTGTGAAGCTCATAAACCTTCAGAACAAGTAGGAGTACAATGATCAAAGGGTACCAAAGGAAAGGCTCAGAACACCAAAAAATGAGTAGACGTTGGTTAACATCAGGTTCACTAAAAATGTAAGAAAAGGGGACCAACCACTATAAAGCCCTGGGTCACAAAAGGCCGAGAGAAGTATGGCTACCCTAACTTACCTCAGTTTAAGGGAATGTTAGGATAGGAGGGATGAGAATGATGAGGACTGTGGGGTCCTTCAATCACTTTGCAAACTCGAGAGTTGAAAGGAGAATAGGTGAATCAGTCCTTAGGGTCAACTCTGTGTCTCAGATAGCTCTTTGTCAAAGGATAGAAGTGCAGTTTTGGGATGACAGTGTGGCACGTTGGCATCCGTACGGCTAGAAAACCAAGGAGACAAGGTCTGACCTCTAAGAAACAGACTAACAACCTAGTTAAGAATTCCTAAAGGTGCATAATAACACTATGAAATATGAAACATAAAGATGAAGATGTATGTGATAAAACAATTATATTACTGGAAGAATGGCGAAGATGATCTTGCACAATAACTTGTTCGCTAGCTCACTCCAAGATGTCTTCACTACACACAGAAAAGAGGGAAAATGTTGGGGGGTTGTTTAGGGGTCTACCGCAGTCATACCCCTGTTTTGGTGTTCCCACCTCCACGGATATCCAAGTTTGCAATTATATAGAAATAAAGCGATAAAGAAAGAAATACAATCAAAGTACACAAAGACGCTACAAAATGGTAATGTGCTTACTCAACCAAGTAATAGAGAAGATGCGTGAGGAGCTTACCACCTCTATCCAAAGCACTCAAGGCTAGTGGAGGAGAAATATGAGAGGAACTCAAGCCTCTGTTGCAATTTAGTTTTCCTATGCTTCCTCTATTGAAGTGATAGAGTGAAGAGATTTTTGTTGCAATTCTTGAAGTGCCAAGAGCTTGTGAATGAAGTTGCCTCAAGATGGTGAAGAGATTGTGTAAGCTTGTGAAGAGATGGATGAGAGGTCAAGAGATGAAAATGGAAGGAGTGGTAAATATGAAGAGGATAGATTAAGAAACAACCATATTCAGGTCAGTCAAACAAAGGGTGGTGTTACACTTTGAATTCCAATAGGAAGTGTAACATCTCGATAGACTCCAGCTGTAGGAATCTTCCAAGGACGTAAGCATGTCGTGCGGACGTTTGCACGCCATGCGAGCATCCCCGACAGAAATGCCTCTACCAACACTCAAAATGGGCGCCAAGTGGAATGTGAATAGCGGGCTTATGTGGAATTAAGCCTTTGAATTTGGTTTTCTAAAGTGGAGAAGGGTAAAAGGGGAATTTTCATTAGGGGTGAAAATTCGCTCCTATAGAGAATCATTGGGAGTAAATCACTTTGCTATTCAAAGGTATCATACAAGTTCCATTCTCACATAAGGTAGATAGGAATGCTATTAAATAAAAATCTCTAGCAATAGGCCTCTATAAGCTAAATTTTGACGGTGCCTCGAGGGGTAACCCAAGTGTTTTTGGAGAAGGTTTTTGTATAAGGGATAACAAGGGTTTAGTAATAGTAAAAAAATAAATTCATCTTATTCCTGGCACTAATAGTTTAGTAGAATTGCAAACGCTACTCTATGGATTGAAGTTGGCAATATCCCTCAATTTGAAAATGATTCACATTCAGGGTGACTCTGTAGTGGTAATAAATATATGCAAAGAGAAATTCATTCACAATTGAAAGTTAAAATACATCTTAAAAAATTTATTGAACCTTATTAATTTCTTCCAAAAGTTTCATATCTCTCACACATACTAGGAAGGAAATTGTGTAGAAAATATCTTGGCAAACATGGTTTGTAACAACCAAGCAATTGAAGTCCTACAAGATCAACATATTCCCAGTGATCATCCTAAGCTTGCAGATACATTAGCCTTGGAAAGGAGAAATCTAAGAAACTTTTGAACATCAAATGGGCCCATATAATCTAAACCTTAATAATCCTTGAATATCCAATGGAGCTATGTATTCTTGATGTCATCCAAAGAAGGCCTTTTGTTACCATCTTTTGAAGATGATTAGAGTTTATACGGGGTGGGACAAATATCTTATCAAATGTCCTAGTAGTTCCATCGGTGGTGGGGGTGCATAATTTTATTACACATGACCTTGGCTAAACAAAATATCTACATTCTAAAGATGGTTTTACCTAACACTTTCTTGGTTGGTAGTAGTTTTTATCCTAAAAATAATGATCATTTAGTAGAATTCCCACATCTAGTTGTCATTGGAGCACCGTACAGTTAAATATTTCAAGGCAACCCCTCAACCGATATCAACCCTTTTCAACAACACCCATGGATTGGGTGTCCTCAGAATGACAAATATTAATTACTACCTCTTGTGTATTTTTCCTTAAAATGTTTTTTGCTTTTAACATTCTAAAGAGCCACTAAATTTTCCCCTCCCTGGAAAATGATTCGCATAGTCACACATGGGATTGTACTGTCAACATTCATACCTCTTTCACATGATTAAATATGGAATAATTCCAAAGATTTTGGTGGCTACATAGGTTGTAAGTGAAACATAGAAAAATAGGGTATGTGATTCACCAAAGTGAATTGATGAACCAATGTACCTATTCTTCCTAGTTTCACTTAATTATGAGGGCTATAATGCATACATGAGTAGCAAAAATCAATCCTAACCCAAATATTAGTAAAAATGCATGTTTTAAGAAGGTTAAATGATCTGTACCTATTGCAAAAAGTGTTTTTTCGGGCCTCATTGAGGACTCATTCGCCCTATGGATCATGGCTCATGGCTAGGGTTTTGGAAAATCAATTTATGGGTTTTTTTCTTCAATGTCTACATTCCCAAATCCTAGTTGGGGACTATCAAAAACTCCAAAATATTTTTTTTAGCTCATTTTTCATGATCTTGCAAGAGGGATGACAACTTTGCAACTTTGACATCTTTTTCTTCTTAAATGATCTTCAACCTAAAACCTACAATCACACATCAAAGGAGAAGAAAAATGTTGTTTTGTTAGAGAATAAGGGTTTTCCTTGGTCAAACACCATTTTGGTAAGTAAACCTTGAAATGAAATAATGCATAAAGGAATGATGAATGAACAAAATGCAATGTCACAACTCACCACACCTTATTTGAACCTTGGATAAATCTGCAATCTAGCATGAAGTACCCTTAATGAATGTAGATCTCGATCTTGAAACTTGATTAGAAGCAATGCTTGGATAGGATCTTGAAATTCTACATCACAACATTAGCTCAACTACAAGCATGATGCACTATGCCTTTGACATGATGAAATGGATCTTTAATGTTGCAATAAACTTCTATAAATCTACCTTTGAATGCCTTCAAAATGCTCCTATGAAATCTTGATCCCATAAAATTTCTATTAGGACTTGCTCATAAAGTTGCTTAGATGAAACTATGTGAAATAACCTTATATTTATACATATCTTATCCTTAATTCTCAAAATTCAAATAACCAAGCCGACATGAGATCTAGGATTTCAAATCATTAAAATACCACCAAAAACAAATCCCAAGGGGGGGTCCTAGGTCTAAGTGAGGACCCATTCACCATGTGGTGAATTGGTCCTAGCTCACTTAGCTAGGACACACTTTGGACAATGTGTAACATTATTTGAAAATAGGGTCTTAGGACCTAGTGCGGACCTATTCACTAGTTGGTGAATGGGTCCTAAGTCACTAACCTAGGACACACACCTTGTAAAATTAATTATTGTGTAATATCATTAATGAATTTCGGGCTTTATCCCTCAAAATCAGTAATTAATTAAGCTTGGATTTGAATAAAAGAGGCCAATCAATGAAAATTAACCTCAATTAATTAATAAAGCCCTGGATTAGTTTGAAAGTGTAAAGATACACTTTACAACACCCTAAGTAAGGTATAATTAATTCCATTTAGTTAAGAAGGTTCCTAAACTTAATACAAATATTTAAACCACATTACAACACTAAATCAAGGCATAATTAAGTTCATTTTATTGTTAATTATTCCCAAATTAAGTGTGAAAAAAGGATACTTTTTTCTACACTACATTTTTCCCCCACTTTAGTGAGAGTATGACCCCATGTCAAACTCACACTAAAGTAAACATTCAAGACACTTATGTATGCAATACTAACAAAGATACACAATCATACAACATTAAAGACCAAGGAAAAAGGGAGGTGGATCAAGCCTTCACTATCCAATGTAATGTCGAACACATCTCAGCTATTTGTCCAAGAGAAGGGGGGAGGATCAAGCCTCAACTATTCAATGTGATGTGGAACACGTCTCAGTTGTTTGTCCAAGAACATTTGTAAGAAAAACTCAATTTCTACTATGCAAACACCACATGTTCTCACTCTGGGTTAGTGGAACCTCAGGTTGTCTACTAGGTGAGTATCCCTTAGGAAGGTGGGTTAGTAAGAAATTCATGCCTCTATCTCAGCTCTCACTATACTTACCATACCAAAGTTATCCCTATGATAACTTTGATAGGGTGCCACTCACATTCTTACTTCATTATTAACAAGATGTGTTATGCTAAGCACCCATGCACATGGCAAGGATCCACAAGAAAGCAAGGTGTGTTATGCTAGGTGGCCTTGAATCAGGGTTTCGATTTTCAAAACGTTGGAAAGTTGTGTTATGACAAAAACTTATGAACAATAATTCTAGTAAAGGTTTTTGTTAAAAGGTATTTTGCTTCATTTGTGTAAGGTCTCCTTCTTAATAATCATTGTGTCTAATGTCTCCAAGAGAGTACAAGTCAAGAGTAAAAGTTTCACAACTTAGGGGATGTAGTGTATCTCATGAAGCCACTAAGAGGAAAGTCATGCGCTAAGAAATATCACACTTGGAGGATATCAAACCCAATTACACTACCAAGAAAAGGATGCATCACAAGAAAAAAAAATTACACCATGAAATATGAAAAATGTTGAAAGATAATATCAATCTATGCCCCCACTTTAAAGCGGTTGCTAACAATATTTTTGTGAGAAATTTCTTTAAATTAGCCAATGTTTACTCCCAAGACATGAGATATTTCCTTAGAAAACCTTATGCCAAGTCATATGTTTCTGAAATAAAGCTACTTCACAAAAAAGGAGGGAGGGGTTGCCCCCAAAAATACATAAGGGATCTATGGATTCAAGGTCAGTATATCTTTGCTACTATAGAGTGCAAAAATTTCATCATTCCCCAAATACTCATAGAAGTCGAATAGTGACACATAAAGATTGAAAACAAAGAAAAAGCATTTTGTCTCTACATGGAAAAGACCTAAATGTCTCGGTTCCTTGTATCATCCCCAAAAGGAAAACACAAAACAAAAAAATAAATGTTTGCGGCATATAAAATAATGTAGGTACATATAGAGGAATGCACAAAAATGAGAGAGAGATACATCAAACAACATAGCACAGGGGATCACATTACGCACATGCAATCACATAAATTTACATGAAAAGAAAAAAATTCAAAATACAAGTAAGGCACATGTGAGTCAACCTATAGCAAGTCGTCTACATCCCAATCTTGATTAGTATATATAGAAAGAAAACAACTAGCCAAAGACACAATAACAAGTGTTGAACTAGGGGAAGCACTAAGTTCAACACTCTTTTTAGGAGAATTGTCATTTAACCTCATGGAATAGGAGAAAAATGAATTGAACTCATTATGAACTTGTTCATCAATCTTTTGCAATGTCAATGTCATCATATAGATTGATCATAATAGGAGGTCGAATGATAATATCTCTAGAAGGTTCTTGTTTACGTTGTGACAAGGGTGAAGAGACATCATGCATTTAAGGAGATAAGTTTGGATTTTGATTTTCTATGTTGTTATTTTCTTCTTTAGTTTGTAACATGCAAGAAATAACACAATGTCTATGCCTACACTCTCTAGCATTTTGATTCTATTTTAATCTATTGTCAATTTGGTTGTTGGTAGGAGCAGGTCTGTCAACCATAGGCTTTTTTTCTTCCCTTAGGGGAGGAATGAAAGGAACAATAGGATTTTGTTCAACCACTTTCTCTTTTGCTTTGTAAACTTGTTTGATTTTAGGAGGCACAATGGGATTGTTTAGGTTGTCTTGTGGTCTCTTGTATGAAATGGTAGGATGATTTATCATATGATTTTCTTGGATATTTGGAAGGAATTTTTTCTCAATCATTGGTTCGTCAAGGATAGGTGGCTCAATCATGGTTGGAGGGATAAATCTAAGGGATAACTCTTCTCTACGTGTTGTATTAAACTTTTGATATTCTTTGAAAAATTAATCCTCATGAGGTCTAGTAGGTTCAATAGGCTTGAGCCAAAAGAAATCCAATGAAAAGTTCCCTCAGGAAGACACTGGATTAAAGCCACTATGGTGCACAGTAAATATTTCATTTCCAAAAGGAAACTTTAAACATTTATTCACAACCAATGGGACGACATTCATGAAGCGAAACCATGGATAGCCTAACTTCACAATAAATTGGTCTGACGACAGTATGATGGAAAATGAGAAATTTAATGTTTTTGATCCAACTTCTAGAGAGAGATTTAAAGTAGCCAATCATAGGGCAAGAAAAACCACTATGTATTTTAATCCATGCTTTTATTTTATCATGTGTATCTTGATAGATTTCATGCACAAATGGGAGTTATTTAGTGATCACATTCTCTACACAAATGGGATCAATTAATATCCCATTAGTAAGCTTGTCATTGATTCTTCCAACTATGTAAAGAGGACCATTAGGTGCATGTTTAAGTATGTTTTTATGTGAGAAAGCAATATCAAGAGGCATCTTGGTTGAGCCCTTATGAGGTTTAGCCTCAATAAATTCCACTAGTTTAGTTGTCTCATCCACATTTTCATCTTTTATGTTTTCATCATTTGTGTCAACATTCATCACATCATTCTTTATTACACTAGCTTTGACAAATTAAATAGTGTGTTTCGATATGGGATTTCTAAAGATTTGTAATTTTTGGTTAGGAGGAGCTACATACTTATTACCTTGATCATTCACACCTCCAATTAGAGATTTGATTATTATCAATGAGGTCTTGCACAAGATGTTTAAGACACTTACAATATTTTGTATCATGTCCATTTTGTCGGTGATATTGGCAATAAGAATTTGGTCTAAAGCCTGTGAGAAATGGTTTTTTTAGATCAAGAGCTCTGACAGGAGGTAGTAAAATCATATTTTTTTTCTACGAGCTGCAACATGATTTTATGAAGGGCGTCAGGTAAAGGGGTAAATTTTATATTCCTATCCACAAAGGTATATATGAATTGTTTGCCTTTATGGCAGCCACCTGGCTATCAACTTGTTGATTTGGTTAAGGGGAATTAAGTTGTAATGTAAGTCCCTATTTTGTTTCTTAAAAGGTTGGTAACTATTTTGAGTTGAAAATTCAAACCTTTTAGGATGAGTAGGGGATTTTTCACATCATGACTATAAGCCATATTCTGATAATCACGAAGGGCTATACATAATTGTGTGAAGGATGGAAATTTCAACAGCTCAAGTCGGTTTGAATTTTGTTTTGTAAATTGGCAATAAACATTTGTTGGAGGTTGGCATCAAGAATCTTAAGTTTATTTGTGAATAAAGAATTTGATATCGTTCTATGAAATCAGTGAATTTCACATCATCCTTTTATTTACATGTCAATAAATCAGCTAGGATCATCTTGGGACCCATGTGAATGTGGAAGTGGTTGTAAGAGGAATCAATAAGCTCATTGAATGAGCCAATTGGATTATTTGGTAAAGAGAAAACCCATTCTAAAGCAGTATCCTTCAATGGCCTAGGGAATAGTTTAGCCAAGAGCTTATCTTAAAACATGTAGTCACTACATAGGGTTGTATAAGCGGAAACAAGGCCAACATGATCTCCTTTCCCACCATATTTCTCAAATCTAGGAAATTCTATACCTTGTGGAATTTGTCTTCTCAATATCTCTAGGGATGATGGGTTGGTTTTGATGTATTGTGAAGGTTGACCGTTGTTGTTTTGATTTATGGTTGTGATTTTTTGTTGAAAGGCTAACATATTTTGCATAAGTGTGTTAAATATGGCATAATTGTTGTTATTGTAAGATGGAGGGGAGTAAGGTGAAGTGGTGTATGTATGCAAAGGGCACGTTGATTATAAATTTGTGGGGGAGGATGGTTGAGGAGATATTGTATTTAAATGCACAAAGCTAGAAGGATTCTCTATGTAAATACCTAAGGAAGTGTTGAAATTGCTAGTAGGCTGAATGGTTGTGGTAACTTGAGTACTAGTGTATGTAGGAATGGAAATGGGTACTGTAGAAGGAGGAATTGAAATTCCACCTTGTATTTGGGTATACCCCAAAGCTTGAGTACAACTATTCATGGTAGGGATGGTATTCTTAACATCATGCACATTAGTTGTATGTAAGGAAGTCATGGGAAATGAGGTATGCATGCTATGATCCATAGGGGATTGATTATCAACACTATTAGAAAGAGAGTTAGAAAATCCAAGATCCACAGTGAATGGGTGTATCACAGGATGACATGAGTCTCAAACTACATCTCACAATAGTATTGATAATAGTACACCAAGTTGTAAAGCTCATACAAGTTTCACAAAATTAGAGTGCAAACCCAAAATAGAAAGAGACTTAAAATGCAATGCAATGACCTAAAATGTAATGTGTAAATGCAATTTTCAGATTCTTAACAAGGTAATTTGATAATTACACTATGTAAAAATCTGAAAATGAAATCTTGTAAATGCAAATTGGAAATCACCCAATGCACTAAATGAACCAAATTAAGCTAGATATAATGAAATTAATGAAAAAAAAAACTCTACAAACTGAAACAATAATCTGAAATTAGAAAATAGAAGCAGAGAACTAAATATTTTAATTTCTAGAAATGTAGAATAAGGTTTGATCTAGGACCCATTCACCCTATGGAAAATGGGTCCTAGATTCTAGGGTTTTGAAACTGATTTTTACATATTTTCAAGTGTTTTCTAATTATTTTCAGATTCCGTTTGTAATAGTAATATTCAACTTCATTTTTTTGTATATGAAATGTGGAATGCAATTGTAAATTATGACAAAATGATGACCTAAAATAACTAATTTGATATGCAATTTTTTTAAAAAAAATTCAAGTGCAAGTTAATGTGGTGTATATGATATGCAAGATGATTGGTTATTTTGTTTTTTTTTCAAATTTAAAAAATGCAAACAATACAATCCTAAAACCCTAGATGCAATACAAAGTTGAATGCAAATTAGACACCCTAAATGAGATCTAATTTAATGCAAATGAATACAAATTAATGCAAGATCTAAATCTAGGATGAAAAGGACTCCAAAATCCAAAAAATGCAATGCTCAAAACATCGGGTTCACCAAAATGAAACATAGAAAATAGGGTGTGTGATTCAACAAAATGAATTGATGAACCGATGTACCTACTCTTCCTAGTTTCACTAAACTATGAGGGATATAATGCATAAATGAGTTACAAAAATAAATCCTAACCCAAATACTAGTAAAAAGGAAATTTTTAAGAGGGTTAAATGATGTGTACCTATTACAAAAAGTGATTTTTTGGGCCTTATTGATGACTCATTCGCCCTATGGTGAATGGGTCCTAGCTAGGTTCTAGAAAATCAACTTAATTGGTTCTATTCTTCAATGTATGCACTCCTAGTTCCTAGTTGAAGACTGTCGAAAAATCGGAAATAAATTATGTAGCCTAGTTTTTGTGATCTTGCAAGAGAGATGACAACTTTGAAAAAAATTCTTTCGAAATGATCTTCACCCTAAAACTTGCAATCACACATCATAAGAGAAGAAAAATGGTGTTTTGTTAGAGAATATTGGTTTGCCTTGGTCAAACCCCGTTTTGGTAATTAAACCTTAAATTAAAATTGTAAGGAAACTAAGGTAGCAGAACAACTTCCTACACTAACCTTGAGAGGAATAATGAAATTTTTTTACAGATCTTTAACAATTACAAAAACTTAAACAAATATAAACATAAATATCATGCATACCACAACACAATCATTTACGTGGGGAAAACCCTTTCTGGAGAAAAACCCCACACTCTAAAATTCACCCAATATATTATTCAGAAATCAAAAGATTACAATATACTTGTAGAGAAAGCTTCTCACAGGAGTATCACCACTAGATTTTAAGAGACACCAAAACCAATATCAGACTCTTAGAATACACCCATGTCTACATACATCCCACCTGGTTATAAAAATATTTTTGGAACCTTCTAGAATTAGGGTTTTATAGGGTTGTTTTATATTTGACATGTTAATGGAAAAACCTTGATGTGTTAGTAGGAAAAAACCTTGACGTGTCAGCGACAAAAAAACTTCATGTGTCAGCAACAAAAAGCATTGACATGTCAGCGGGAAAAAACCTTGACATGTTAGAGAAAAAAATTGGGGCATTTCCCCAAACCCCGCGTCTTCTTATGAGTGTACAGTATTTGCATGATCAGTTGTCACTTATCAAAAATAAATCATATATAATTGTAAGGTTGAGACACATTTTCCCCATAGAAATAATGCATAAATGAATGATGAATAAACAAAATGCAATGTCATAACTCACCACACCTTATTTGAAACTTGGATAAATCTGTAATCTAGCTTGAAGTGGCCTCAATGAATGTAGATCTTGACCTTGAAACTTGATTAGAAACAATTCTTGAATAGGATCTTGAAATTCTACGTCACAACATTAGCTCAACCACATGCATTATGCAGTATTCCTTTGACATGATGAAATGGATCTTGATTGCTGCAATAAACTTCTATAAATCTACCTTTGAATGCCTTGGAAATACTCTTGTGAACTCTTGATCTCATAAACTTGCTATTAGGACTTGCTCATAAAGTTTCTTAGATGAAACTATGTGAAATAACCTTATATTTATACATATCTTAAATCCTTAATTCCTAAAACTCAAATAACACAAGCCCACATTAGATCTAGGATTTCAAATCATTAAAATACTGCCAAAACCATATCCCAAGGGGGTCCTAGGTCTAAGTGAGGACCAATTCGCCATGTGGTGAATGGTTCCTAGCTCATTAGCTAGGACACACTTTGGAAAATGTGTAAGATCATGTTAAAATAGGGTCCTAGAACCTAGTGAGGACACATTCGCAAGGTGGCGAATGGGTCCTAGATCACTAACCTAGGACAAACACATTGTAAAATTAAGTGTTGTGTAAAACCATTAATGAATGTTAGGATTTATCCCTCAAAATTTGTAATTAATTAGGCTTGGATTTGAATTAAAGGGGCCAATTAAGGAAAATTAACCTCAATTAATTAATAAAGCCCTAGATTAGTGTGAAAGTGTAAATATACACTTTACAACACCCTAAATAAGGTATAATTAAGTCTATTTAGTTAAGAAGGGTCCTAAACTTAATGTGAATGTGCAAAAAAAATTATAACACTAAATCAAGGCATAATTAAGTTCATTTTATTGTTAATTATTCCCAAATTAACTGTGAAAAAGGGATAGGTTTTTCTACACTACAATAAGGAAAATAATGGCAGCACCAACATGTCAATAATAGTTTATTGCTAAGGGATACCAACTAGGGCAATCAAACCGTAGGAGTGATGGACAAACAAAATAAGTAAAAGATGAATGGGAAGACTGTGATGATGTGACAATTGGGGAACCAACTCACACCCCCATCTTCATGGTTTTAGCTTTCCACATCTAGCAAAAAAATTTCAACCCAAACGCTAATTTGTTGTTTTATTCTAATATGTATTTTTCAAGTACAAGTAGATTATTATTATTTGAAGAAGGCACAGATTTAAGATGCCCCATATATCTAAACAAGAGCTCTTGCAAAAATAAAGGTGGTGGAGTTTATGCCAAAAGTCAATTCCATGCAAGATTGTGACTACTTCAATTAATAACTTGACACCTATAGCATGACTATTCCAAATTTTTGCCAACTTCAATCATAAACAACCTTTCATACCACTTGTTCGACATTTCTAGAGAATTCCTTTTTTGGTCTAGTTCTCTTGATGAATTTGGATGAGTTGTGGGTGGTGCCATGGATTACAAGCCCTCAAATTTCTGAGTGCTAATTAAATTGAAGTCTTAGGAAAGATCGTATGAGGGATATTTGTCTTACGAATACCTAGAATAATTTTTAATTTGGATTGCTCAAGAGTGGAGGATTGTGTGTGCACCATTCTTAGGATAGAGGTCACTAGCCCACAAGTGAGAAGATCCCTACTCCCCTCACAAGTTCTCTCTATTTTCCTCTTTAATCTATATGACTTGCTTCAATCACTAGGATATTTAGAACATATTGGGGTAAGTGCACCAAGATGGTACCGAAAAAGGGGAATTAAGTGGACAACGTTTTTTTGAAATCAGGAAATACTGACATTGGACATGAAATTCAGGATAGTTACACTCAAAATTTTGAGATGGAACAAAAACAAGGATCAAAGTACTCCGAGTCTACTTTCTAAACTACTAATTTATTTTTTAAATGGTTGAGATTAAGGGGTTCAAAAGAGGGACATACACAAATTGGTGTTGTTTTTGTCAGAAAAACATAACATAGCAACTCTTGTATGACCCTCGTACAGTGAACTTTTTTTTAGTATTTTTAAAATCGCAATGGTCAAAAGTTAGAAAACAGTATTTAGTTTATGCCCAATTTTTCTGATAATTTTTTAATGAATATTTGATTTTTTACTAATTTTCGAAGTGGACACTTCCTGAAAAATAGAATTTTGGCCCTACTACCCTTAGAAATTTTGGAAAGTAATTGAATTTTTTTTATTTTATTTTTAAATTGTAGAATGGATTCTAGTTTCTAAAATTGTAATTTATTTGAAATTTTGATGAGCGGTTAATTTATAATAAAAAAAACACCAAACACTGCTTTTTGCCAAAAAAGAGACTTACAAACAAAATAAATTATGGACGAAAGGCTTAACATTGTTAGAAAGTGAAAAAAATTACATCATTGGATAGCTAAGAGAGAACATAACATTACCCAAATGTTCAATTTATTTGATATTGAACCACGTGCAATCCTGACAGTGAGTACGAACTCGATTATGTGAAATATTGTAGAATTTGCAAAAACACGTCTTTGGTCATTGGGAATGCCCTCCAAGCCTTTGGGTTGGTATTCCAAGGCAAATACCAATCCTAATGCTTGGAGATTCCCAAAGCAAGATATAATGTGAGCGTGTTATAACACACTCGTGTTATATCTTAGTTTTGACATGGTTTTTTGCTTATGTAGGAAACATGTCAACCAAGACATAACGCGAGCATGTTCTAACGCGCCTGCGTTTTTTCCACCTTTATGTTAAATTCTAGTAGATTGAATGTATGTTGATATATTTGTATGTTTGTATGTACATGTATGCTTGTATGTCATGTATGTATGAATGTATGCATGCTTGTATGTATGTACATATGCATGTATATTGTATGTATGCCTATATGTATGTAATACTGTATCTACACATGTATGTATGTATGCTTGTATGGATGTAGGATTGTATGTACATATGTATTATGCTTGTATGTATGTAAGTATGTATGTATTTACGCATGTCTTTAGAGGCAGGGAGAATTTTAAGAGAGAGAGAGTCCAGAGAGAGGGAGAGGGACTGGAAGTGAGAGTTTAAGAGGGAGGGAGTGGGAGAGAAGTGGTTCAAGTGAGAGGGACTTAGCTAGGTAGGGTGGGAGGGAGAGATGGAGGGAGAGAGAGAGAGGGGGGGTCAGAGAGAGAGAATTGAGAGAGAGGGAGAGACAAAGGGGAGAGAGAGAGAGACAGAGGGGAGAGAGAGAGATAGAGAGAAAGAGAGATTTATGTAGGTAGGGTGCTAAAGGGAGAGACTTGAGAGTGTGAGGACGGTGAGAGGGAGAAACTTGAGAGATAGGTAGTGAGAGGGAGTGCGAGAGATAGGGGTTGGGAGAGAGAGGGAGTGTGAGTGAGAGACTTGAGAGAGGGAGAGGGTGTGGGAGGGAGTGACCTAATAGAGGTAGAGAAAGAGGGGGTTGGAGTGAGAGGGACTTATCTAGGTAGGGTGGGAGGGATAGATAGAGAGAGGGGAGAGAGACAGAGAGAGAATTACCTAGGTAGGTTTCCAAACGGAGAGACTTGGGAGAGAGAAGTGGTGGGAGGGAGAGACATGAGAGAGAGGGAGAGAGAGGGATTGGGAAAGAGTGGGAGAGAGTGAGAGGAACATAGAGAGAGATGGATAGAGGGAACAAGAGAGAGTGGTAGGGATTGATTGAATGAGAGGTACATAGAAAGAGGGAGAAGGTAGATATAGATAATTAGAGAGGGTAGGAGAGAGGGAGGGAGGGAGAGGTGAGATGTATAGATAGACAAAAATTTATAGGGGTTGAGAGTATAGGGTTGAAGGATTAGGGTGGAGGACCTATAGGGTTGATGGTTTCTAGGGTATTAGGGTTTAAGGGTTAAGGGTTGAGGGAATAGGGTCGATTGTAGAGGGTATTGGGTTGAGGGTATAGGGTAGAAGGTTTAAGGGTTTAGGGTTGAATGGTTTAGGGTTAAGGGTTGGGGGTTGAGGGTAGAGGGTTTAGGGTATAGATTTGAGGGTATATGGTTGAAGGATTAGGTTCAAGGTCCAATGTAAATGGTAGAGGGTATAGGGGTTAAGGGTTTAGGTTTTAAGGATTGAGGGTTGAGGGATTAAGGGTTGAGGGTTGAGAATTGAGGGTTGAGGGTTTAATTTATAGGGTAGAGGGCAAAGGGTTTTAGGGTTTAGGGTTTAAGGGTTGAGAGTTGAGGGTTGAGGATTGAGGGTTTAAGGTTGAGGGTTGAGGATTGAGGGTATGGGTATGGGGTCGAGGGATTAGGGTTGAGGGTACAATGTATAGGGTAGAGGTTATAGGGGTTGATGGATTAGGGTTTAAGGGTTGAGAGTAGATGGTTGAGGTTATAAGGATTGAGGGATTAAGGGTTGAGGGTATAGATTTTTCTTGGATTTAAGGATGTAAGGGTTGAGGGATTATGGTCGAGGGTTGAGGGTTGAGGGTTGAGGGTTGAGGGTAGAGGGTTTAAGCATTTAGGGTTTAAGGGTTGAGGGTTGAGAGTTTAGGGTTGAGGGTTGAGGGTTGAGGGTTGAGGGTTGAGGGTTGAGGGTAGAGGGTAGAGGGTAGAGGGTAGAGGGTTTAAGCATTTAGGGTTTAAGGGTTGAGGGTTGAGGGTTGAGGGTTGAGGATTGAGAGTTGAGTGTTTAAGGTTTTAAGGGTTTACGGTTTAGGTTTGATGGAATAGGGTATAGAGGGAGGGATGGATGAATAGAGAGAAGGAGAGAAGAGGAGGGACGGACATAGATATATAAGGGTTGAGGATCCAATGTATAGGGTAGAGGGTTTTGAATAGAGGGTATAGGGTTGACAACCTGTAGGGTTGAGGGTATAGGGTTGATGGATTAGGGTTGTGGGTACATATGGTTGAAGGATTGGGGTTAAGATTCCAATGTATAGGGTAGAGGGTATCAGGGTTGAGGATTGAGAGATTAAGGATTGAGGGATTAAGGATTAATGGTTGAGAATTGAAGGTTGGGTGTTTAATGTATAGGATAGAGGGTAGAAGGTAGAGGGTAGAGGGTTCAAGGGTTGAGGATTGAGAGTGGACGATTGAGGGTATAGGGTTGGGGGGATTAGGTTTGAGGGTCCAATGTATATGTTAGAGGGTATAGGGGTTAAGGGATTAGGGTAGAGAGTTTACTAAGTGGGTTTAAGGGTTGAGGGTAGAAGGTAGAGGATTGAGAGTAGAGGGTAGAGCGTTTAAGGGTTTAGGGTTTAGGGTTGAGGGATTAAGAGGTTATAGGGCAGAGGGTAGAGGGTGGAGGGTTCAAGGGTTGAGGTTTTAATATTTAGGGTATAATATTGAGGGTATAGGGTTAGGGGATTAGGGTTGAGGGTCCAATGTATAGGGGTTGAGGAAATAGGGTTTAAGGGTTGAGGGATTAAGAGGGTATAGGGTTAAGGGATTAGGGTTTAAGGGTTGAGGTTTAAGGGTTGAGGTTTTAGGGATTAAGAGGGTATAGAGGTTGAGGGATTAGGGTTTAAGGGTTGAGGGATTAAGAGGTTATAGTTGTTGAGGGATTAGAGTTTAATCATTGAGGGTTGAGGTTTGAGGGTTGAGGGATTAAGTGGGTTGAGGGGTTGAGGGATTAAGGTTTAAGGTTTGAGGGATTAATAGGGTATATGGATTGATGGATTAGGGTTTAAGGATTGAGAGTTGAGGGTTGAGGGAATAAGATGGTATAGGGGTTGAGGGATTAGGGTTTAAGGATTGAGGGTTGACAGATTAAGAGGGTAGAGGGGTTGAGGGATTAGGGTTGAGGGTTGAGTGATTAAGAGGTTATAGGGGTTGAGGGATTAGGGTTTAAGGGTTGAGGGTTGAGGGTTGAGGGATTAAGAGGGTATAGGGGTTGAGGGATTTGGGTTGAAGGGTTGAGGGATTAGGGTTTAAGGTTTGAGATTTGAGGGTTGAGGGATTAAGAGGTTATAGGGGTTGAGGGATTAGGGTTTAAGGGTTGAGATTTGATGGTTGAGGGATTAAGAGGGTGTAGGGGTTGAGGTATTAGGGTTTAAGGGTTGAGGGTTGAGGGTTGAGGGATTAAGAGGGTATATGGGTTTAGGGATTAGGGTTTAAGGGTTGAGGGTTGAGGGTTGAGGGATTAAGAGGGTATAGGGGTTGAGGTATTAGGGTTTAATGGTTGAAGGTTGAGGGATTAAGAGGGTATAGGGGTTGAGGGATTAGGGTTTAAGGTTTGAGGGTTGAGGGTTAAGGTATGAAGAGGTTATAGGGGTTGAGGGATTAGGGTTTAAGGGTTGAGGGTTGAGGTTTGAGGGATTAAGAGGGTATAGGGGTTCATGGATTAGGATTTAAGGGTTGAGGGTTGAGGGTTGAGGGATTAAGAGGTTATAGGGGTTGAGGGTGGAGGGTTGAGGGATTAAGAGGGTATAGGGGTTGAGGGATTAGGGTTTAAGGGTTGAGGCTTGAGGGATTAAGAGGTTATAGTAGTTGAGGGATTAGGGTTTAAGGGTTGAGGGTTGAGGGTTGAGGATTGAGGGATTAAGAGGTTATAGGGGTTGATGGATTAGGGTTTAAGGGTTGAGGGTTTATGGTTGAGGGATTAAGAGGTTATATGGGTTGAGGTATAAGGGTTTAAGGGTTGAGGATTGAGGGTTGAGGGATTAAGAGGTTATAGAGGTTGAGGGATTTGGGTTTAAGTGTTGAGGGTTGAGGGATTAAGAGGATATAGGGGTTTGGGATTAGGGTTTAATCACTCCCTCCTACCCCCTCTCCCTCTCTTATGTCTCTCTCTCATTTTTCAATCACTCCCACTCTCCCTCTCCCTCCCTCTCTCCATCTCTCCCTCTCTCTCCCTCTCCCTCTTTCTCCCTCTCCCTCGCTCTCTCCCTCTCTCCCACTCCCTCGCTCTCTCCCCTCTATCATTAACCCTTAAACCCTTAACCCTTTAAAGCCTTAACCCTTAAACCCTTAACTCTTGACCCTCTATCCTCTATCTCTCTCACATTCCCTTGCTCTCTCCCCTCTATCCTTAACCCTTAACCCTTAACCCTTTAAACCCTTAAACCTTTAACTCTTAACCCTCTACCCTCTATCTATCTCTCCCTCTCTCTCACTCTCTCTCACTCCTATCTCTCTCCCCTCTATCCTTAACCCTTAACCCTTTAAACCCTTAACCCTTAAACCCTTGACTCTAAACCCTCTACCCTTTAAACCCTTAACCCATAAACCCTTAACCCTTAAACCATTTAAACCCTTAACTCCTAACCCTCTACCCTCTATCTCTCTCCCATTCCCTCTCTCTCTCCCCTCTATCATTAACCCTTAACCCTTTAAACCCTTAACCCTTAAACCCTTAACCCTTTAAACCCTTAACTCTTAACCCTCTACCCTCTATCTCTCTCTCCCTCTCTCTCACTCTCTCTCACTCATATCTCTCTCCCCTCTATCCTTAACCCTTAACCCTTTAAACCCTTAACCCTTAAACCCTTAACCCTTAACCCTTAACACTTAACCCTTTAAACCCTTAACCCTTAAACCCTTAACTTTAAACCCTCTACCCTTTAAACCCTTAAACCCTTAACCATTAACCCTTAACCCTTTAAACCCTTAACTCTTAAACCCTTAACCCTTTAAAACCTTAACCCTTAAACCCTTAACTCTAAACCCTCAACCCTCTATCTCTCTCCCACTCCTCTCTCTCTCTCTCTCTCTATCCTTAACCCATGTATAAACCCTTAGCTGTTAACCCCCACCACCATACATCTCTCTCCCACTCCCTCTCTCTCCCCTCTATCCTTAACCCTTAACCCTTTAAACCCTCTACCTTCTATCTCTCTCCCACTCCCTCTCTCTCTCTCCCCTCTATCCTTAACCCTTAACCCTTAAACCCTTAACCCTTAACCTTTAAACCCTTAACTCTTAACCCTCTACCCTTTATCTCTCTCCCACTCCCTCTCTCTCTCCCCTCTATCCTTAACCTTTAACCCTTTAAACCCTCTATCTCTCTCCCCTCTATCCTTAACCCTTAAACCTTTAAACCCTTAACCCTTAACCCTTAAACCCTTAACCCTTAACCCTTAAACCCTTAACTCTTAATCCTATACCCTCTATTTCTCTCCCACTCTCCCTCTCTCTCCCTCTCTCCCTCTCTCCCACTCTATCGTTCTCCCACTCTCCACCTATCCCCCTCTCCCACTATCTCTTTCTCCCACTCTCCCCCTCTCTCCCTCCCTATCTATCTCCATCTCTCCCACTATCTCTTTTTCCCACTATCCCTCTCCCTCCCTCTCTCCCTCTTTCTCTCCCTCTCTCTCCCTCTAACTCTTAATCCTCTACCCTCTATATATCTCCCACTCTCCCTCTCTCCCACTCTCTTTATCCCACTCTCTTTCTCCCACTCTCCCTCTCTCCCACTCTCTTTATCCCACTCTCTTTCTCCCACTCTCCCCCTCTCTCCCTCTCCCACTCTCTCCTAGTCTCTCTTTCTCCTACTCTCCCCCTCTCTCCCTCCCTCTCTATCACCATCTCTCCCACTCCCTCTCTCCCTCTCTCTCTTTCTCCCACTCTCTTCTCTCAACCATACACCCTCTACCCTTAACCCTGACCCCTTAAACCCTAAAACCCTCAACCCTACCTCCCTCTCTACTATATATATCTCCTCTACCTCTACCTCTCTCTCTCTCTCTCTCTCTCTCACACACACACACACACACACTCACTCACCTCTATCTACTCTACTATAAGGGCTCAAGGGAGAGATATATAGTTAGGATAGAGGGTATAGACAAAGAGGGAGAAAATAAATCTATTAAAAAAACCATATTTCATATAACGTGAGCACATTTTGAAGAAGTAGAGATATAACTGTTTTAGCAAGAAATAATGCGCTCGCGTTATAACACGAGTGCATTTTGTCTCCACTAAAAATGGTAAAAAAAACTCAATACACCTGTGATCTCAAGGCCCACATTCTACATATTCTCCTGGTTTTACGCGTGCTCCAACAAAAAGTAGGTTTTTGATGATGTTGTGAAGTGTGCAAGCATTTTTTTCACATTCCACACCTTTTCCATGATCTTTCTACCACCTTTGCATGAAATAGAAGAGTTTTCATGTTGAAAGACATATAATATCAATTCAAGTTTGAATTCCACTGAAAACTGATATACAATTGAAGTTTGGAGGGGAACAAGATTTTGAAAAAGTCAAATTGTTGAGGATTTTGAAATCCTCCATTTGAAAGTCTGGTTTTTTAGGTATGTAAAGTCTTTACACATTTTATTTCATTCTATTATGGCTTGCTTTCATTTTTGTTATTTTTCATATTCCATGTTAATCATTGTTTGTTTGTCATTATAACCTTAGGTTGTCAATGCACATTTTAAATTACACAATTATATACACTTGCCAATTACATTTTTAAACCTGATGCAAAGCATCTACCAGGATCCACAAATCATCAAGGGTACTTCTAACCCTAACTTAAATTGAAGAAGATCAACCAACAAACTCAGTCATCTTTTCATCAAAATCCTTCAATTTCACTTGATTTCATATTTCCACAAAACATTAGAACTTGGCTTCAACTCTTTGTCAGACTAAAAAATAGATTAACCATCATAAAATTGGTTGTAACATAGCATAAACTTGATTAGAAACTCATAACCATTCAATTCATTCATGATTCACTAATTCAATAACTCAATGCTACAACTTACATGGAAAAATAACAACAAATCATGGAAGGTAACTACCAACTTTTATCTAGACATCCAAGCCACTATAATCAGCATGTGATTGATTGAAATAAACCGAATACACATTCATAAACCACTGATCCATCAGGATCTTTAATTCTTGCAATCATAACATCATTTTGCATAAAGAGTCAACTTTTGTATTTCTTGAGAGGACAGCAACCAAACGATGGATTCCTGTTTTCCCCTACACAAAAAAACTTGCACACACCTTACATAGCCCAAAACTAACCTACTCCACCTAACTACAAAGCCTAGATCATGGAGTAGTCATAATGAACCTTCTTAGACTCTCAAACCCCCTAGTGCACCAAAACCACATCTCTTTGAGGCATTTTTTTATTTAACAATTGACTTACCTTGTGTATTGCTGCAATCAGGGGAGGTCCTATAACACAACTCGACACAAAGTCAACCAACAACAACAATTCACAATAGGCTTCTTTGTTACAACTTCATCAAAATTGGATTTATACACCAACTAGGCCTCTTTTACAAAGGACCTTATCTTCAATCCTTTTCCAGAACACCAAACTCAATAGGGCAGCAGTCTATATGTTATGAAACCAAGGATTCCACCATTTGTTTTCATAAAATCACTCACCAAAGTGCCAAATCACAAAACTGATGTAGAGAGTGATGGAGACTACTCCAAATGACAAATAAATTATCTCATATCAACCTCCAAAATAGATTCCAAATATCTCACCAAAATTCACCCTTTGAGCATGCTTCCCCTAGCAGTATTCCAAACCCGGTTCCAGACACTTTTCTCAAGAACTTCCCAAAACACTTGGAAAATAAATTATTGATTAAGATACCCTTTTCAGGGCCACACAACATACATTAGAACTAGTGGTGACTTCTTTGGACTATGTTTGACTTCCAATAACCCTACTTAGCAAAAGGGTTCCCAATTAGCCCAAATTTTCAAAGGAAGTACCTTTTAAAGGTGAGGTTTTCACTCAAACACCAAGAACAGTCAATTTTCATGATACCAAACCACCAATTTCATGATTACTTTTCCCACATAAGGTCATTACCCCATTGTCCCAAGAAACCCTCCAAAACACAAGCAAAAATAAGGGTTTTCAAGGATTTCAAAACTCCAAGCCTCTCCCAGTCCTCCCAAGGGTCCAAAAACCTTCCAATACCTCTGTACAAACTTATCAAACACTCACAATTCCATTACACTCATTAGTTTTCAGAATCACCATCATGGTTATTCACTTTCACATAGAAATGTGCACTACCTAGCCTAGTGCATCACTCCACCAACCAAACCCATGCTCTTCCAGACTCCCAAACACATTTTAAATCTACCTTATTATGTTACCAACCAATCCACTGAGTTACAGATCCGTTATAGTGGGTGGATTGGTGAAAATCAATACATTATAGCCTCAAACCCTTACATTATCAAAATAGGGCAGACTTGGAGAAATGACTGAAACTCTCTTCTAAAATGGAATTAAGAGACAAAACCTGATTCAAGCGAAGATAAATTCATGCATCAATGATCTCCCAAACCTTCAAGGAATCACACACCTGTACGGGTCCGTACACAGAGAAAGAACATAGGAAAACACAAGAAAACCACAAAAATAAAAGAATTCCTTTGTTTTATTTTATTCAAATCTTGAAGAGAAGCCTCCATTCAAGAATTTACATGATATTTATCTTGTTTCCCTTCAAACTCAACTCCCCCAATGTATCTATCTATTTTTAACTTCTTAACTAACTTATCTCGTGACAACTTTGCCAAAAATGCAATTTTTTGCAAATGTCAAGCCAAATCTCCCCCCTAAACACCTAGAATGACTCAAAAGAACTAAATAAATATTAATATTGGTCTCATAGACCTTATTTAACATAGATCAAGATCTTAGACTAAAAAACAACAAGAACCTTTCTTTTACCCATCTTGACATGGACTGACAATGTGTTGCATTTTTCCTAATTTGAAACATTTTGCAACTTCATCATTGTGTATTAACCAAAAGGCATCTCAAATCATCCTAATAATCCTTCAAGACTCATTTTACCTTTACCCCAAGGTGTAGGTGCCCCTGCACCGAAAACCCTCCATTTTACCCAAGAAACTAGTGCTTTATTGAAAAACACTCATCCAACCCTCACACAATCTTATAAATACTTCAAACAGGTCTAAAATTGTCTACACAAACTCAATTCAACAAGAAATCATGCTGCACCAATGAAAAACACAATTTAGTATTTCAAAACCACTTGAAATCTCATGGAAAACTCAAAATTTTACTCTAGCGCTTCATGCCCAACACCCTTTTAGACCTCCCCTACACACAAACAACATTCCCTCACCTATTTATTGATGATGCAAACCCATTCCACCAATTATAGTAATCACAATGAGTGGAATGGGCCAATTTACATAATTGAGACCTTCAAAACCCTTTAATAAGGGCACATAGACCTGCAGCAAGAGATTCAATCCAGACAACCAATAGAATTGGAGTTAAAGTCTCAAATCAAATGAAAAACACTGTTAACACATGCCCCAAGGTGATTCAAGAAGACTTATATTCAAAACCTCTTTGTACAATCCAAACCAAGGCTGCAAAAGACAAAGAAATACATAAAATCTAAAAAATAGTGATTTTTCAATTCAATCTTCCTTCAAATCTTCTAAATCAATCTTTGCATTGATGTTCTCCTAAATCCTAGACAACAACTTCTTGAATTGACAATTTTCAATCAATGGTGCTCCCGCACCATGTATGCTTCCACATTTTGTATACATATATATATGACATAAGTTGGCATTTTGTATGCTTGTCCATGCTTCCATTTTGAGCCTATCTTGCAATCATGGCATGCCACATTACCACATTTCTTTAAGGCATTCTAGATTTAAAAAAATCATCTGACCTAAATTATTTATGCTAGGTTAACTCTTGTACAAGATGATTGTAAGTATTCTTTATGAAGCCTTGAATGGATAAATTTTTTAGGAACTAATATTTGTCTCATTACCACGCTACAGATAAAATTATTTGCCATGCCCAAGAAATGAACAAAGAGGAAACTAACAGATGAAGAGAATGAAACCTTCATATAAAAGGAGAGAGTTCGGGTGGTGGCATATCGTGAAAAGAATAAATTGGAAATGATTGATGAAAACAAGCCAATTGAAGAGGAACCTCGACCGTCAAAAAGAGAGAAGGCATTAGCAAGAAAAAAGGCACGAATACGAAAGCATCATGGTAAGATAGATTTGGATACTGTAGTTGGAGACAAACCCTCTACGACAAGTGAATATGAAGGGACGCCATTAAGCACAAGCGAATATGGAGGGACACCATCTACCGCAAGTGAATAGTATTGAACACCATCCAACACATCTCAAGTTGAGATTACATCATCACTCGAATTTGACGAAGAAGGTATGCCATCATCCCCACGTGAACCTTGAGGTATGTCTTCTTCTCCACCCTTGATCAAAGGTACACAATCTAGCCCACCTCAATTAAATATTGATGAAATTCCTAATGTTGAGATGTATGTACCTAAGAGAACACCCCCTATAATTTTGCGTAGAAATTAAAAGTATTTGATTAATATTGATGATGAGATTTTGCAGCACATGGAAGGTAAGATTTCAACACGCACTTGTAGAAGATATGCTGATAAGATTTGGAAATTCTTCTTTGAAAGGCTAAATGAGACTAAAAGATGTCAACTATTTTTTGAAATGATGCGGGGTGTAAAGTATATGAACATCATGAAGACTCTTGGGACATCAAATGCATTAAGTGAAGACACTATTGTGAAGAATCTAATGGATGTTTATGAGAGTGTGGGTAAGACCTCGCACTCAAAGGATAATAATGTCACTCGACGTTTCATTACATTGACTTTGGTAAGCTATCAAAAAAAATAGCTCATCTCATTAGAAAGACGAGTGAACAAACAAGAATTAGTAGAAAAACTTTATCAAGAGCCATTCAAAGGTGGCAAAGAGTTGAGGGCACTGATTCAAATGAATTATGGGCATTATTGGGGAGAATGTCACGAAAAGATAAAGAAGTTGTCAAAGCCTTGAGAACACTAATTGAAGAGTATTGGAAGACTAACACAAGGCCATCTCCAAATCAAATGGATGTGGTAAGAAGGAGAATTGATTGTCAGAATCGTGAGCCACATCCAAAGCATTTTTTGGATAGACTCACACCAAATGTTTTCGTAAATTTGAAAATGATTATCCTCAAATTAGTATTTCTCAAATATTTTTTGAAATTCTTAAACCTTTTTATGTCAAGATAAATCACAAACGCACTACTTGTTGTAGACTACATATTGAATTCTCTAACCATTATGACGTTTATCATTCTATATGTTTAGATTTGCATACTAACGATGTTTTTCGGGATTGTGGCATAGAATCCCCACCAAAATATTTAAGAGAGTTCTTATCAAAAAAATTATGTGAAATAGAGGATGGCCAAATATTCTATAGGACAACATGCTTGGATGGTTCATGTGAGCATTGCGATGGCTTCCATCATATGCCAGTATGTCAACATATGGAAAGTAAAGATGAGGTGGGACAAAAACTAGTAGAGTTCGGGAAGTATAAAACAATGGCATATGCTACAAAAGATGGGTCTCAAGAAAAAAGGTGTGATTTTGTTATTGAGAAGATTCTAGTGTACCAGTTTATGTCCATGTTTCATAACAATATACTATCTGAGTATGCAATGCATACCAATAGAGACCAATGGTTGGACAATTAATTCAAGCTATGCAAGGACACCTTTCTAGTTGGCAACATAGTATCAATGGTTGAATTTGTATAGAACTACACTCTACAACCACAATGTGAGGTGCAGTCATAATATTACAAATCCACATAGGTTTTGATATTTGTGCACATAGCATTCATTCATACATCTGATACTATAGAGGACCAAAGGAAGGTATTGAAGGAGTACCACTTTTACATTAGTGATGATCGCACACATTCTCCAGAGTTCGTGCAAGGTTTCTTCCAGATGTTCTATAGTGGTTAGGCTCAGAGGGGCATAGCATACAGTTGGCATATAATATGGTCGGATAACTATTCAACATAGTTCAAGAACTCATGCATGTTCTACTGGTTGTGCAGGATGCATGTCATTACAAGTGTTCAACTTATGTGGAATTTTTGTGAGGCCAAAAATGGAAAGGGGGAGGAGCATGATGGTGTAGGAGCATGCATGAAAATAGAATTAGCACGAGGAAAGTTAAAGTATAAAGATAGTGAAAAGTTCATAGATGCAAGATCAATCATCAAGAGGTGTAATGCTTCAATGGGTCCAGGTAATGAAGGTACATCTTTACTTAGTATATTTTTTTGGTTGATGGATGATACTAACATTGCACCATATGAGGACTATTGTACACTAAGAAGATCAAGTGAGCTATAGTCTTTCCTTAGCTCAAATGCAGGTTCATGGAGTATCAATACATGGAAGATGGCATTCTTTTGTTCTTCATGTACAATGCAATCCTAGAATGATTTTGAGTCAAGGGAGTGGGTTGAAAAATGGTTGAAAAGTTATTTTAGCTCACTTCACACGTATCACCCTCTGATGGCATTGGAACTGAAACAGATGGAATCTTCGGTCAACTTTGACCACAAATCAGATCTAGTTCAAAAAAGTGATATATCTACTTTCTTAGTTGTTGAAATTCCATACAATTATCTTACTTTGTATTGTATTCGTAATGTTGACTAATTTCAAGAAATTTGCTACACATATCAAAGTAGGGCATGTTTATGCAGTTATTGCAAATGAACATAATGAAGAGGGAATAGACTATTACTTGTGTCATTGTGTTGAGGCCAAAAATAAATTGGAGACCCTAGTTATATATGGAGAAAACATTGAATACCCTACAAGCTCAGTTTTGGTTACTAGAACATGGCTTAGAAGGTACTTGCATTCGAGTGTTAAATATTGGTTGTTTCAGGACTTTGACACGCATCGTAAGATTATTCATTACTCAAACCTTGTCATGGCATCCAATGTCCATTTGACCAAATATGGGGTTAGACCTTTGAATAAGACCTTGTGGAAGGTCCGTGAGTCTGACCATGAGGCAATACTTCACACAATAAAGAGTAGAGAAGACTCGGATGGTTCATTGGATTAATTTGTAAGTATATGAAAATTGGTTCTTATTAATTTAAACTTCTATGCACATTAATTTGTTTGATGCCAATGCTATCATCTTCTTGTAATTTTCCTATTTGTAAGTAACCTACTAAACAATGATTGGTGTCCCCTTGCAAAAAATGTAGACGTATGAGCCATCCAAGAGAATGGCAACCAGAAAAGAAATGCAACATCCTTATTTTGATTTTCTTGACAAATCTCAATCATGATTTTAAGCCATTAGAAAAGTGTGTGAAAATCTTGATAAGGGAATTTCAAGTTATTCATTTATACTTGTATGCACATTATTTGTTTGATGCCAATGCTATCATCATATTTTACTTTTCCTATTTGTAAGTAACCTACTAAACAGTGATTGGTGTCCCCTTGTAGAAAATGCAGATATATGAGCCATCCAAGAGAATGTCAGCCAGAAAAGAAATGTAACATCCTTATTTTAATGATCTTGATAAATCTCAATCATGATTTTAAGCCATTAGAAAAGTGTGTGCAAAGCTTGGTGAGGGAATTTCAACTTACTCTATTCATGAGAGGTGTTGTGTGCAATAGGTATGCTGGAGTTCCAAGTGAAGATGTATGACCAGGAGTGACTAAGTTGTGAGACCTAAATGCACATTTGTAAGTGCCTTCCATCTATTTTCATTTCATTTCCATTTTGGACGCTCTTTATTTTTCTCTTTTACTTTGCGTATTTGTAAGTAAACTACTAAAAATTGATTGGTCTCTCATTGCAGAAAATGTTGATTTATGAGCCATCAAAGAGAATCTTAGCCAAAAAAGAAATGCAACATCCTTATTTTTATGATCTTGACAAATTTCAATTCTGATTTCAAGCCATTATAAAAGAGCACCTATGGAATCTCAAGTTACTCAATTGAAGTTAACCTCATAATGAGCACCTATGGTGTAGACATTTAAAGAGAAACTCGAATGTATGAGTGGCATTGTAAAAGATCTGTGAGAATGAAGTACCTAATGCATTGTAATGAGATTTACTCAAATACTATAACTTTGGAGTTCATGTTTGGTGCAATAGCACCTTGTTCTCGAAATGCCTTCAATAGGCAAGTTTGCAAAATTTGAATTTTGAAATGTAAACAATGTGAAAAAGGTCATGTGAAGGTCATATGCAATGTATTCAAAGTCTCAAAGAGGTCATTAGGTGATTAGAGAAGTGAAATAAAGCATGTAAGGTCGAGAAAATCAGAGATCTTTTGCATTCTTGAATATCTACAATCAATAAAGTGCCTATTTTAGTGATTTTATGAGTTTTTCTTGTTGTTCATTAACTTGTATAGATTGTACAGTAGTTTAAGGCCTTGAATCTTGTTGTTTAAGGTAGAATAGTGAAGTAGCTTTCATTTGAATCTATTTAGGAGGGTATCCATTGAGTTTATCATTAGTTTGAATTGATTTTTCTCAACTCAGTATGTAAACCCTCCAGATTGAGGTTTTGAGAATCTAGATAACCAATAATGACTACTCCACCGAATTTGATATTTTAGATCATTGGATTAAGTTTTAGGATTTTTTTGATTTGTGTGTGTTTATCTGTGTAGGGGAGTTCGAGAAACAAAGGTGGAGTTGCTGCTACAGGGTTTTATGATGAATTTTCAAGTGAAAAGTGTGGCTCCAAGTGGTGTTTTGAGGAAAACTTCTCAAATGAATTCACAAACAAATGAATAATCTAGATAGCTATTATTGAGTTACAACACATTCTTCAAAATCAATAGTGATTGTCTAGGAACATGTGCATAAAAAATGACCTTTATTGTCCTCATTAGGCTAACTAGGCCTAATTTACAAAGGAACATACCTTTAAACATTCAAAAAACCCCTAAACTTGTTGGGGCAGAAATTATCATGTATCCAAACCATCAAATCCACAATTTGTCTCAGGAGAAACTCACTCCACCATGCCAAACCATAAAACCTTTATTTTATGCTAGCATGTGGAGGGTTTATTGAAAGGAATGGTTCCACACCTTACCAGAACATGCCACAACCTTAGACCTTCTTGAAATCACCTACACAAACTCAAAAGACAATCACCCAACCTATAAATGCAATATTTTATCACACCCTAGGGTGAAACCTCATTTTTCATGCCCTTTTCCATCAAAATCTACAGGGGCAGGAAAACAAACCCCATAAAACTTATTCCCTTTCACATAGAAACTTCTCATCTGATCCTACAGGATCACATTGGGCCCCTCTACAAAAAAATCTCTTGGTTTTGGCTATCTCAAAATGGTTTTCCCGTGGCGGTGGATTTTCACTTGATGGAAAAAGTGTCAAATGCAAGCAGGCAAAGTTGCAAAGTGGTGCAAATTTTGTTCTGCAACTCATGTGACCAAGCATACTATTCCAATGCATTTGAATAGGTATTTTTTATGCTAGGAATGGTCCTCTTTTGCACACAAACACGTGGAATCACTCTGAGGTACATTCAACCGGACCGATCCCTTAAGAGTCCAAAGTGCTAAAAGGCTACAAACTTCAGCATGTTGTTACTCGAATACTGTGATTCTTAGAAACTTCTCATCTTATCCTATAGGATTGCATTGGGTCCCTCTACAAAAACCTCTCTCGGTTTTGGCTATTTCGAAGTGGTTTTCCCGTAGCGGTGGATTTTCACTTGATGGAAAAAGTGTCAAATGCAAGCAGTGCAAAGCTGCAAAGTGGTGCAACTTTCATTCTGCAACTCGTGTGACCAAGCGGACTGTTGCAACGCATCCAAATAGGTATTTTTACACTATTCATGGTTCTCTTTCTCACCCAAACATGCGGAATTGCTCTGAGGTACGTTCAACCGGATCGATCCCTTAAGGGTCCAAAGTGCAAAATGGCTACAAACTACAACATACTATTACTCAGATACCGTGATGCTTAGAAACTTCTCGTCTAATCCTATAGGATCATGTTGGGCCCCTCTACAAAAATCTCTCTCGATTTTGGCTATCTCGGAATGGTTTTCCCATGGCGGTGGATTGTCACTTGATGGAAAAAGCACCAAATACAAGCAATACAAAGTTGCAAAGTGGTGCAACTTTCATTCTGTAGCTTGTGTGACCAAGCGGACTATTCCAACATTTCCAAATAGGTATGTTTATGCTAGGTATGTTCCTCTTTCACATCCAAACACGCAAAATCATTTTGAGGTACGTTCAACTGGATCGATCCCTTAAGAGTCCAAAGTGCTAAATGGCTGCAAACTTTAGCATGTTTTTACTTGGATATAATGATGCTTAAAAACTTCTCATCTAATCCAACAGGATCATGCTGGGCCCCTCTACAAAAACCTCTCTCGGTTTTGGCTATCTCAGAGTGGTTTTTCCGTGGCGGCAGATTTTCGATTGATGGAAAAAGTGTCCAATGCAAACAATGCAAAGTTGTAAAGTGGTGCAACTTTCATTTTGCAACTCGTGTGACCAAGAAAACTATTCCACTATGTTTGAATAGGTATTTTTATGCTAGGCATGGTCCTCTTTCGCACCCAAACATGCGGAATCGCTCCAAGCTACATTCCACCGGATCGATCCCTTAAGGGTCCTAAGTGCAAAATGGTTTCAAACTTCAACATGTTGTTACTCAAATACCGTGAAGCTTAGAAACTTCTCGTCAAATCCTACAAGATTACATTGGGACCCTCTAAAAAAAATCTCTCATTTTTGGCTATCTCGAAGTGATTTTCCCGTGGCGGTGGATTTTCACTTGATGGAAAAAGTGTCAAATGCAAGCAGTGCAAAGTTGCAAAGTGATGCAACTTTCGTTCTACAACTCGTGTGACCAAACAGATTGTTCCAACACGTCTGAATAGGTATATTTATGCTAGGCATGGTCCTCTTTCACACCCAAACATGCAAAATCTCTTTGAGCTATGTTCAACCCGATCGATCCCTAAAGGGTCGAAAGTGCAAAATGGAAGAAAACTTTGACTGGCTATTACTCATAAACCATGATGCTTACGAAATCTTCATATGAGCCTATGAGATCATATTAGGCCCCTCTACAATAAACTCTCTCAGTTTTTGTTATCTTGGATTCATTTTCCTATGGTGTCCAGTTTTCACTTGATGGAAAAAGTGTCAAATGGAAGCAATGTAAAGTTGCAATTCGTGTGACCAAACTAACTGCTCCAACTCATCTCGATAGGCAAGTTTATGCTAGGCATTGTCCTCTTTCGCACCCAAACACATGGAATTGATCTGAGTTGTGTTCAACTAGCTTGATCCCTTATGATGGCATGCAAAACAATGGAAAAGAGAAACATACACATGACGGTTGAGAAGTATGAGTATTCCACAGAAAAAGTGTATGATCATTGGTGCATAGCACCTTATTCCTCCATTTGATGAAGAAGGTCTAGTTAAGTGGTTTTAGTCATTATAATGTTCAATAAGGCCATGATAGCCCATTTTGTAATCTTGCTTTTAGTTTTGAGTTAGTGTGGGGTCATTTGAGTCAATTATGTAAGTACAAATAAGAAAATAGCATTGGTAAAGGCATTGGAAGAAATTACTAATGCTGCCCAATTCAGAATTTGGGCCTTAAAAGCAAGGCTAGACGAAGTGAAAAGAAGAAATTGCTTGATAATAAGTTAGAATAAGTTGCAAATAGGGTGAGGTTGTGGAGTTTGATGTGTTCAAATGGTCTACACGGACAAGGGAGGTCAAAATTATGTTATGGCATGATGCCCTAATTGGGAATAGAG
Source organism: Sequoiadendron giganteum (assembly GCA_007115665.2). Taxonomy (NCBI): domain Eukaryota; kingdom Viridiplantae; phylum Streptophyta; class Pinopsida; order Cupressales; family Cupressaceae; genus Sequoiadendron; species Sequoiadendron giganteum. Next base: position 104,564,641 of record CM021110.1, on the reverse strand, counting down.
GGGTTTTGAATGAAAAAGAGAGGTTTGAGGGAGTAAAAGTGGATAAAGTCAAGGGGTTGCATAATTTGGTGGTCAATTAAGTTTGTGCAGGTAGAATGAAGAGTGTTGGAAGAGGTTCTGAGGTTGTATGACGTCTGGATATGGGGTTTTCAATAAACCCTTGTGAAATTTGAGAAAAGTGAGGGTTTACAGGATAGTGAGGTTAGAGGGCCAATCATACCCTAAAAATTATGGATTTTGTGGATTTCTAGACTGGTAAATGTTTCCCAATGGTGTTTTTCAATTGGAAGAGTGATTGTGAGCGTGTTTCTATTTTAAATAGACCTATTCGGGGGTCTACGACAATGTTGAGTCCATTTCTTATTTGTATTATAAATTATAACTCGCTTTCTCCCAAGTCCATTTCATATACAAGAAATAATACTGCAAAAATTTGACATATAAATCTTTCGACGTGATTATATGGTGATGCATCAAGAACATATTGGAATATTTTTATGAATCATTTCATGGAATACCAATTGAAAATGTGTTTTTTTCTTTTAGATAAAGTTGTTTAGCATCAATCAATTAATATTCAAGGCAAACCATGAAGGACAACAATGATCAATGCTAGGTCTAACTAATTAATAATTATACACATGAATAAGTCAAGCATGTACATGTGAATAATGGAAGCACAAGTACTCAAAAGCACGTAAGCCTTGAAGTATACACACAAATACATAGTATACACAAATTAATACAAAGTATATGCACGAATACAAGGTATACGCATGAAAACATGTAAGTCAGAAAGTATACATTGGAACACATGTAAGTCACAAAGTATACATGTAAGTTGTAAAGTATACACTTGAATACACGTAACTCATATCTATTGAACCATCAATTTAGAATGCAAATATGGACACCATCGATAAAAAATATTTGCATTAACCAAATAGCCATGTAGGCATACATCAATATATGTCGATATAAGTATGAAATATATGTACAATATATCCATATAGGCTTACAAGAATTTCATATAGGCATACAATTTCAAATATGTCCAATACAAAATATGTACAAAACTGCCTTGTAGGCATACAAAAAAGGGCTCTAGAATCAAAAGTCACTGCTCTCCATGCTTTGGAAATAAATTATTTCCCTTTGCTTGTCGATCGGATGGCTATAGGTTTGTCACTCATTTGTGTTGTGCTCGAGGAGTGCTCCTACTGCTCCTCCTAGTGTTTAGCTCATGGTGAAGTTTTAACTGTTTCAATAAGAAGTAAAGACATGAATATATAGAAATTACATTATAAAAAATGATATATTTGATAAAATAATCACTTACCGCCATCTCATGATCTCTCTCCATGAGGGATTTATTCACATTCCCATGCTCAAGCGTGCTCAAGCCTAGTATAAACCATCCAAACATAAATTAAACTACGAATCAATAATGGTTTGATTTTTCACTAACTAACATCTATAACAACGAATGTAAATTGAAATTTAGTAATTTTCCTCATACCTCCCCTGTCAGAGCCATCGAGGATTGTATAGTAGATGAAACATTGATCTGCATTGCCCTCGTCACATTCAGAGGTGTTTCATCTTGCAACATCTGAAAATAAAACAACAAATTATTCAACGTAATCAACTATGTGCATATAAACTACACAAATCTATTAAGTACAATTCATTATTTAAACTCTTTACTCTATTGCCTCCATGTAGGTTTGAGTAAATCCATTGACACTAGGAGGTGTTCCCTTGAAACCTTCAATATTAACCTATTCAACATCCATAATCACATATTAAAATACCATTCGTAAAAAAATTATATTAACATGTAATAAATTTATAATTTTTTACTAGTTACATACCATGGCGATAGGTTTACTAAAAAAATAAGTAGGTGGAGGGCCGGTGTATCCAATCTCAACACTCTGACCTTGCAATTTTATTAAAATCATAAAACATTTTTAATTAATCTTGCATTTCAAAATTGAAATTTAATAAATTAAATTCAATGAACATGCTAACTTTTACCTGACTATCAATGTCATATGCCTCATGCAAAATTCCAGCTGCCCTCTCCATCTCCATAGTTACAGACGGATCCTATGTAGCAGCCTCCTGAGTAATGGTGGGGTCATATGAACAAGCTGCCCCACAAGATTGACACAAATGGGTTCAAAGGCCACCACTCAAAGACTCCCCTGAAGGGCATTGTAGAATAGGGCTAGTATGATGGATGACACTCTGGGTCAAAGTGTTGATCACCTGCAATGTCTCTATGTTGGCACTCTCCTTCATGAAAAAAGGCATAACAACGTGCTCATGAGGCAGTCTAGCGATAGCTCGTCTCCCTTTCCGCGTAGGATCCAGCTGTGCACCAGGTCTATCCTAAGCCAACCCCCCACCTCTCCCCTGGAAGTCCCTCATATCAAAATAATTTGGGATTTTGTTCAATATGAACTCACTGTATAGTTTCCTAAGGAAATATTGCGAGACTTCGCAATTTTTGCACAGTGGGTAATCGAATACCATGTACCACCTATCATAAAATTGGTTCCTAATCTATTGGTGGTGGCACCAATGAATAGGAAACCTCTTCGCATTCAGGGTAAGATTTTGATTTGTGCGTGGGTCAATGAATAATGAGCACAAATCACCTTTTGTAATTTTTAAATCCTTTACATCTTTATATAATAGTTTATTCACATAATAATCCCTAGCCGCCTGCCTCCTATCTTGCCATCCAGTTATTTGTTTGCTAATTGAATCTACATTTATTAATATATCTTTCAATGAACTTGCTAGGGTCATTCTTTTTGTGGTTGAACCATTTGGATCACTCAATCTACTGATTAAATCCTCAATTTGTTTTTTTCTGTTCTCAATTTCACTCATTAAATTTTGTTGAGTGTTAGGAGGGGGTTGCGTGATTGGTGGAGGGGGTTTTTGTTGTGGTTGATTTTGTTCTTGAGGATTTGGTTGCTCTTCTTGTTGAGGATTTTGAGGGTTTGCAGGTTGATTTGCATCTCCTAAAAATTCAAACAAATTCAAATAAAAAATCAAACAATCCTTACTTCTCACACCTCCTCCTCGTCATGGCACCATTGTTGTGAAGAAATAGCAACCGTTGGTGAAAATTTTTGCACAATGCCTCCTACTAGAAAGCGAGTGTGAAAAATGAGGGTTTTGGCCACAGGCACAACAAAAAAATAGTCGAAATGAAAATGAATGAGTTTAACTTTTTTTTTGCTTTTAGCATGTCATAACGTGACCGCGTTATAACGCGCTCATGTTATGACTTTTCAAAACTTGTTTTTGAAAGTGGCCAAAAATTGGCTACCCATTTCCATGCACCCGCCCATTGCGGACAAATTTGTCAAAGATGTGTTCCTAGCTGATAATGCCCTCTTAATGAGGGTGCAAGAATATGACTTATACAAAGGAAAGGGTTTTTTTGGTGGGATTTTCCCCAGGAAGCATTTAATGCAGCGCCATGGGTTTACATAAATTTATAATGCTCTCTAATGATTTCTAGAACATAAAGGTGATCACATCTTCTTGAAGGCTATGCAGAAACACTCCAGTTGCTTCTACACCAACATGGATGGATGTAGTTGCTTTCCTCTAGGCACACACAACCCACCCACCATCGATGAGCTTCTAAACAGGGTGTTGACAAGAAGTTGAGTCCACTTTTTGGCCATTTAGTGGAAGTGTTTTCCTTAAATTTAAGAATTTGACACATTTGACCTTAAAATTTGAAGCTCTTAAAGATGGAATCTTGAAAAAATTCACTAATCATAAAATGTAGTACTCAGACTCTAGTTTCTAAATATGTAATTTATTTCAATACCTAGATGATACAAATTGATTTTCAATGGGCGTTTCTAAAAACCACTATTTAAAAGTCACTTTTTTTTACCATACCATGCATGTGCACATCATCCATATTTTGACCTAAATAATCATATTTTTCTAAATCCTTTTGGGAAAATATTTGTAACTCACTAGAGCACGCTTTCCATATTTTTGTAATTTTTTTGATTTTTTTTGGTTAGTTTTTTATCGGCCATATTTGGTGTTTTGAAAAACTATCATGTACATCACGCATAAGATGACCTAAAATTATAATTTTTTGATTTTTTTTAATTCAAAATAATTCTCTGAAGTACCCTTTCATATAATTTGTTTTTCAAAAAATTATGCTAGTAAAAAATTATTAGAATACTAAAAAACCCTAATAATTCAAGTTTATGGGCCTGTTTAATTATAAATTAATTGAAAAATAAAAAATTAAACCAATTGTAAAAATATTTACATATTTAGAATCTAGACCGTCGCATCTATAATGGGTTTTAATTTCGTTAATAAATTCTGCAAAAATGTCTTCAGACATATGCCCAAAGTCATTATTTTCTTGTGGCACTGCCAAGACCTTCAACTTGCAGGTCAAACCAGGTCCAAAGTATAGGTTCGGGTCCCCAAGCCTTTTCTTGAACCAAAAAACAAAGCAAAAACCTAACCAAAAATTGAAATTTTAAAAAACAAGATCTCATTCTAAATCAGGATCCTGTTTCATAAAAAAAAAAAAAAATTATGATTTTAAGAAACGAGATCCCTTTTTAAAAAAAATGGGATCTCATTTCTTAAAAACATAAAAAATAATATTTGATATTCTTTGAAATGGAATCATAAAAATATTTTTTTATGTTTTTTTCTTAAATGAGATCTCGCTTTTCAAAAAACAGGATCCTGTTTCTAATAATCATAAAAAATATTTTTTTATGAAACAAGATCCCATTTTTGGCTTGGGCCCCCGAACCTAAACAAGATCTTGTTTATTAAAAAAATGGATCCTATTTTGTTGAAGTTGATTTCGAATTTTTTGCTAAGGAAAAAACTTCCATGTTTCATGGATTCATCGTCTTGCATTTACCCACAATTTCCTCACTGTTGGATTTGGATCCATTAACGGCCTCAGGTCTACATATCTTCCTAGTGCCCATGGACCCAACGATGATAGAGGATGATGAAGGCGCAAAAGGACAAGGTGAGAATTCCATCGACAAGGATTGTATGAAGGAGTAATATTTTTTGTAAATTTTCTAATAAAATTGTAAAGTATTTCATGTATGAAGGCCTCTTTCTAAAATTTACTCAATTTTTTTCAAATACTTTTGTATGGGTCTCAAAATGACCAAGTGAAAAAATCTGTAAACCTTGCAAACTTGGGTATATTTGCAGCTTGTGAAAATATAAGGATGTTAGCTATCTCTGGTCTAGGAAAATATGTCAAAAATTAGTGAAAATAATCAAATGCAAAATATCAATAGTAACAGTTAGAAGTTGATAGCTCCTTTTGGATGAAAAAATTCCAATTTTTCTGATGGAAAAATAGATGTAAATTCTATTCTCTTATAGTATAATATATATAGGCTATATGCCTTTTATTGAAAAAAAAAAAAGAAAAAAATAAATAAAGTTTCACCATTCAATTCAAGGCAAAATCTAGTTTTTGACCTTTTTCCTAAATCAAATTTAGTATACCATGCAAGGATTTGATTATAATATGATGTCATTATACATGAAATATCTCCTACCATCCATTAGGTCATTCCTTCATTGCTTCATAAGATCATGAATTATGTCCTTATGCACTGTATGTAAATTTAGGTTTGTGAGTAATAGGAAATGCTTAAAAATACCATGGCCTAATGCGTATAAAATAGTAGTTCATGTGTATCTTGAATCTATCACTAAATCATGAACAAGTCCTTAGACTTAGATCCAACAATCTACACCTTAAAGGTTTAGTTTTAATTTTTGACAAGATTTTAAATCTCGATATATGGGTGTTCAACTTGCACATAATACATGGTTCAAGGGTTTTATATTTAATCCATTTAAGGGTTAGATATTTAAACTTATATAATTACAACCTTTAACACATTAGTCCCTTTTTGTGGTCCATATAATTTTTTCCTTTCAAATGACTAGTTACAAGTTTCCAAAATATAGTTATGGTGTTCCATATGTTATTCGTACTAAGGTTTCTATAAGAAAATATGTTGCTCCCAAAACACCCTTAACTTTGAGAAGTTACATTATTATTCAATTTAAGAATTAATATGATCTCACGAAGTCAACCAAATAATGTTTTTTTTTAAATAATACACATTGTGATGACCTATTACACTATTCGCACATTTTATAAAAATATTATGCTTTAGAAACTCAATTATACCTTTTTAAGGTTTAAGGAAATTTAATGTCAAAAGACTAGATTAACGCCATAACCCTTGATAACTAGAGAAATATGAGGCTCAAGTCATTCACCTTATTTACTTAAAACAAGACCCCATGTTTAGAATGAGTTTCTTCTAAAATTTGAATGTCACTATTTAAATACTTTCTCGACCCATCTATAATGGTCAATTCTTGACCACTATGTACCTTACAACCTTATTTGGGTGGATAATAACTAGGCTCACATTTAGTCTACAATGTAAGTCCTCTATAATTTTTCCTTATTAATATTTTATTCTAACCAAAACAAGGGGGTTTGCACATTTATTTACACACACATAGTACTTAAAGCCTAATTTATTCCCAGAGTTCCCTAGAGTTGCAACCTAGGGCTCTAATACCAAGTGTCATGCCCAAAAAAATTCACTCGAAAAACCAAACAATTATTTCTTTGAGACATTAAAATAAAATACATTAATTTCATATATGACTTAATGCATGTTCTAAAGTGTCCTTAACAAATCCCATTGCATAAATAACATGGTTGCAACTATATTCAAGATGTTACCATAGTTATTCCTTCACAATGGTATTATTATTATTTTAATCACTAATCTCAATAATAATAATAATATCAAAACTAAACATTAACGAGGTGTAGAGGAGGGGGGGCAGCTACTCAGGGACTCCAGGTCATGGGAGAGTCTAGAACAATAGGCTACCTAATCTACCTCAAACTAGATGAAATTTTTGAAAAGGTTTAGGGTTTCAAGATTCGAAAAGGAAGGACAAGAAGTATGTCACTTTCCTTCGACTAACCTGAATGTTTCAAGGAATCAAGAGAGTTTTTTTTCAAGGTCTAGATTGTAACTCAGATAGCACACTACCAAATGACTATAGCATGGATAAAATAATCCAGCGTGAAGTGTTGGGTTCTCAAGGATGCATTAGCGTCCATACAGATAGTGTAAAGTACAATGTAGAATGCCAAAAATGCCTACTAGCTACCTAATTAAAAGAGTTTTATGTTACAATAGAGATAGAAAAATGCAAAATAATGGAAATAAAAAGAAGAATAATTTAACAATACTAAGCTATAATTTGACGAGAGAAGGGTGATATAAATAGACCTTCAAATCCGTGATTTGAGTTCTCTAGGAGTTCACTTGATGAACAACATCCACACACAAGAACAAGAAAATGTTGGGGCTATGTTTAGAGGACTGCCTTAGTCAATCCCCAACTTTGGAATTTCCACCTCCATGGACAACCAGATAAAAATGATTGTATAAATATGATAAAATATCTATAGGAATGGAAATACCAAACAATGCTTAAACAAAAATATGCTATTACACAAGTAGATGATGCAAAAGTAAATAGAAATGGGCGGATGTCACCTTCTCAACCACATGCACTCAAGAAAAATGGAGGAAGATGTGAGCTCGCACGTTCTCCAAATCCAATGTTGCTACAACAACGAAGAGGAGGGGCCAACAAAGCAGCAACTTGTGGCTACAATAGTGGTGGAAAAACATGAGGGAGTTGAAAGTGAGTGTGATTGATCAAGAAGTTGTCACCTAGTGTGTAGAAGATTGAAGAAGTGTGAAGAAGTTGGATTGATTGAAACAATATCCAATTTGAGTCCATGAAGGAGGCAAAAAACCTATTTTAAGTTGATCCAAAGAGTATCAAACATTACACTTTGCGTCCAATGGAGGAGTGTAATGCCTTTATGGATTCTAGAGGCAAGAATCTTATTAGGACAAAAGCGCATTGTGCAGACGTTTGCACACCGTACTTGCATCCCCGTCAAAAATTCCCCACCGACACACAAATGAGCTACCAAGTGGATGAAGCATGAAAGTGGATGGTAAGGTTAGTGAAAGAATCTACAAAACATATACCTAAATCGTTGAGGAAGCAAACCACAATTTGGTGAACTCAAGCACAAGAAAGAGAGAAAGAGCTAGCTCCATGGGTACTTAGTTCTATGAAGATTTGAACAAAAAGCACCACAGGTGCTTGGTCCTGTAGAAGATGAACAAAAGGCTCTGAAGGTGCTCGGTCCTACGGAATTTATTCCACGAGTGCTTGGTCCCACAAAAATTTATCAAAGGATTCTACATTTGCTTGGTCCTGCAGAATGAAAATTCTTTACAAGTGCTCAATCCTGCAATGGAAGTGCCACAGGTTCTTAGTCTTGAGGAAGGCCAAATGTGAAAGGCTCTGTAGAGCCTTATTCACCCTTACAGGTGCTCAGTCCTACAAGGCAACATGTTAATCCATAGGAAAAACATGTTAGGCAAACAAATTCATGTAGATAGACAGAAAATCATATCATGAAACAAGCAATTGAAGGAGAAGCTTTCAAAGGGGTCCCTCAGGAACCCTTAAAAAGAAAGAGGGTTCCACTCAAGGGATGCTTTGTTTGAGAAGTGAGGAAATTTTTGCAAATGATCTTGTCATCAAGGAATATGAAAAAAGAAGAATGGCCTCCTCCGAGGGTGAAATCTCAATTCTTTTTACTACGAATTTGATTTCAAAAAAAGTATTGCTAAGGGGATCCTTAGTGAAGGATGTGATTTTTGAAAAATGCAAATATTTCTAGCAAGGGATTCATTGGCCACCCAATACATGTTACGAAAAATTAGAGAGGTAGGAGCCCCCCCTAGGATGGTGTATGTGAATTAAAGGAGCATGTGGCATCCTAAGGAAAGGAAGAACATGCAGAGACATTGCGGCCCACAATACATGATGAGATGTAGACATTAAAATTTCATCGCACACATGAGGGAAAACACATAGGCACCACAAAATCAAGAAGCAAGAAAAGAAGAGAGAAATATAAAAATGAAAATTAAGAAAAACAAGCAGAGACAAAGAAATCAAGAGATAGGGGGATTTGTTAATTTGAGGTCAAAATTGTTCATATATATAAATATAATATAATAAAAATATGAAATTTCATCAATCCCTAAATGTATTAGAAAGTGAAGAAGAGCACATGAAGACAAAATTAAAATAAAATATTGGGTCAACATGGAAGGGAAGGAGTAAATGCTCCCCACACTTTGCATCATCCCCAATTGTCAAAAATCAAGAAACAACATATAGAAGAATGATGCAAAAAATAGAGGAAGTTTACAACACAATTTCACTCCTATATCCAAGCAAAGGTACAAGGGTGACAAGGGTCCTCTGGGAACAAACAAAAACAAGCACAGGGGAAACACAACACACACACACAAATCTAATCTACAAATAAAGAAGAGGTACTCTTCTAGTCCTCATCAATTAGGAAGTTGTTGTTCTCCCAATATAGATCATTATAAGGGGAGGGAGGACAAGCCTACAAGGGTGGGATAGCAAGGGAGCACCCTCTGACTCTCATACAAAAAGAGTTAAGGAAGAGGGCCCTTCAAGGTATTCTTCGCTCAAAGGCTATGAGGTAAACGTCATCAATCTTCCAAAGATCACTGACAAAGTTGGGAAATCATCAACTGAGTTAAACATGCACTTGACAAGAGTACCGTGTGTTAACTGAGTAGGAGATGAAGGAGGCACCCGAGATCCACCATCAATATTGTCAAAAGAGATGATGACAAACTCAAGAGACACGGGGGATGCCTTTGTCACAAGGATAATGCAAGCCAAAGTAGAACCCTCTCTTGAAGAAGGTGATCCCTTCTTCTGACCTCCATTGGAAGCAAGGTCATCGTCCAAATTATGCTTCATTGGAGGATGAAAAATCCCTACAGATGAAGTGGAAGGTGAGGAGGAAGAGGAAAATGTCGCAACAGACACCACTGTGGTGTTTAGCATGTCCACGGGCTGATAAAATGAAGAGATGTCTAGAAGGGACATCAAAAGAAGAGGCTTCGTCAAGGGAGCGATGAAAACTTGCACTCTTTTGGGGTGAGGGTCATCAACATTCACAAGGGGAGCCAAAATCAAGAACGGGGCGACGAGAACTGAAGCAGAAGAAGTAGAAAAGATAAGCACAATAGGATATGCCAAAATAGGAGCTACTGGCTCCTCTTCTGCCTTCCATAGGGTAGCTTGCTCAGCAGCCAAATCCTTCCTCTAGTGCTTATGTTCACATGCAAGTTGATTTCTTTGGCTCTGAGAATTGGAACTTTCTATTTGACAATGAACAAGAGGCTTTTTTTCTTCCATAGGTGTGTCCTATATGACCATTGTCGGCGGAAGGGTAGCCTCCTAGATGGGAACAGGTGTAGGAAGCATAGGAGTAGAGAGTGCAAAAGGTGGAGAAGTAGACTCAGACACCTTGGTGGTGAGCCTCTTTCCATTCACTACCAAATGGGAAAAAGTAGTAGGATGCTGCAAAGTCCGAGACGTAGGGGAAACTCCATGAGGGCCCTTCCCCTTACCATAGACAATAGGCCTCAACACCATTGGTAAGATGAGAAGCTTGAATGATTGACGCTTAGTATTTCACCAAGAAAGCACCATTGGACTCCACATGCGATGCATAGGGACAGAGGTTGAAGGTGCCACAATATAGCGAGAGGCAGAAGCAGATGAAACAATAGAAGAAGAGGAGGGTGCACACAAACTTCTTACCCTTGAGAGGAGGAGGAGGTAACCACTAGACAATAGGCCTCAACACCATTGGTAAGATGAGAAGCTTGAATGATTGACGCTTAGTATTTCACCAAGAAAGCACCATTGGACTCCACATGCGATGCATAGGGACAGAGGTTGAAGGTGCCACAATATAGCGAGAGGCAGAAGCAGATGAAACAATAGAAGAAGAGGAAGGCTCTTGGGTTCACACAAACTTCCCCTTACCCTTTTGAGAGGAGGAGGAGACAACCTACTATTGCACGATCATAGAGGGCTTAATTGAAATAGCATAAGGGGAGACAAGGTAGGTCACCTTCGATGTTATGCCCCTTCGTTACTACGTTCACATGACTTGCGGTGTCAACTAGAACACTAGTCACGATGCTCCCATTCATATGAGCAGGAATGTATCGAGGAGAAGGATGCTCATTCATGTTCATAGTAATTTACTGTGAGGTGAAAGTTATAGCTGGTGATTTAGTCATAGGTTGCATGGGAGGAATAGGTGTAAATGAAACCACATTTTACATACTTTGATAACTCAAGGGAAGAAAAACTAGGAGGTTCAATGATTAGGTTAGCAGAGTGAGATGGAAAGTGGTCTTTGTAGATCTACAACTCACTATATTAGCCTTTGCCACATAATTATTTACATTCTTCTTTTTCCCATCAAGGTCAATAGTAACATCATTGATGTGATCTTGTATCTCATGATGCAATCACATTCACCTTTCAGTATTGTGTCTGAGAATTCGATGGTGTAGTTTCGAAAAATGGGTCCTTGGACATTTTCACACTCGTTTGGGTCCTTCTTGTGGATTGTGGCTTAATGTTGCCTTGATTTAGTGTTGCAATGTGGATATCACATTCACATTAGGTCTTGGGCCCTTGTGAACTAATGGAATTTAATGGTGCCTTGCTAAAGTGTTGTGAAGTGTTGTAACACCCTTTAACACTTTTCTAGGGTTTTATCAATTAATTAAGCATAATAAACCTATTTTTAATCATAATTAACTTTAATCTTTCCTAGTTTGGAGTGTTGTAAAGTGTCATAACATAGTTTCACATTCCTCTAGGCTTGTCATTAATAATTGGGTTTTCCTATGCTTTAATTGGCCCTATTTTGCATCCACAAGCCTCATTTATTGCATATTTTTTAGGATAATCCCGACACCAATTAGTAACCAATCATAATTCAGGTGTTCTTGGCTTATGTGGCTCAGATTTAATGATCTAGGACTCATTTTCCACCTTGACAAAATGAGTCTCACCTAGATTTTTGGGTCCCAAACCTATTTTTATACCTTTCTAAGAACTTTTGATTTTTGGTCCCATACATTATGCCAAATGGGACTTATTCACCATCTTGGACGAATGAGTCTCATGTGCCCAAAAAGTGCAATTAATTCAAATTCTTGGCAGGATTTTTTCCTCCTAGATCTGATGTTGGCTTGTAGTGTTGTAATTTTGGGAATTCTTGCATAATTAAGTATAAATACAAGGTTCTTTCAATCATTTTCACCTAAGACACTTTTGAGATCATTCATAATAGAAAATTAAGTTCACAAGAGAATTCAAGCATTCACAAGGACATTCAAGTGTCTTTAAGAGCAGATTCTCCATCAATTCTTGCAACAATTCAAGATCCATCAAGCATGTTAGTGAGCTAATGTTGTGATGTAGCATTTAAGATCCAAGACCAATCATTGTTCTATTCTTATTGTCAAAGATCAATATCTACATCCTTCATGGCCATCTCATGATTGAGTTGTAGATTTATAGACATCATCTACAAGACATCACCATTCAATGTATCATTGTCTCATCATTTTATTTAATTACCTACAAGGGGTTTGACCAAGGAAAACCCCTATTCCCTAACAATCAACAAGTTTTCCCCTCTTTAATGTGTGATTGTTGATTTTTTAGATTTACGAAAAGTGGATTTGAAGCCTTCAAAAGCACCAAAATGACAAAGTTGCAAATGTTGTCATGAAAAGTTGTCAAGACTCATGAAAACTCAGATCTACGGGAAAATATCCATCCAATTTGCATGAAATTAATGGGAAAGTTCTTATTTTATCCATCATCAGAGGCTTGCAAAGTTTCAGTTCCAGATTTTGCTCCTAGGACACTTCACAACAAAATGGGATTGATCCCCCAATTGTGGAAAATGAGTCCCACTATATGATTTTTTCATAGATCTTTGCAGATTTGGATACCCATTTGGTTGAAACCTACTCTTGCATAGAAATCTAGATCTAGGACTAATTCACCCAAAATGGCGAATGAGTCCCACTAGGCCAGAAAATCAAGTTTTTCTAGATTTCAAAGCTCCATTCCATCTCCTGCAAGTTCTAGGCGCATGATTTCAATTTTATAATTTTTTTTCCTAATTTTTTTGCATTTTCAATTCATTTATGTCAATTTTGCATCATATTAGGGTTCTTGCATTTCATCTTGAATGTTACACATTTTTCCAAGCCCTAGTTTGGTGGTGAACCCCTCATTCAGCTCTAAAAATATCTTAAGATACCCTATTGTCAGGTCTCTTCCTTCATCCCTCATTGGATTGAGATCTCTAGGGTCATCCTTTAATGTGAAATATAAAAGATTGTTGCCCTAGGTCCTAAAACCCTAACGGAGGAAAAATTCTATGTTTCAGATGGTACTAGCAGAATGTGTTCTCTTCATACTAGTCGGGGTAAGGTTCAATAAGGGGTCAAGGATCTGGCAAGGTTGTTACTTTTTCTTTCAACAATTTATTCAAAATAGAAGTGTATGATTCTGATAACTTTGTGAATTGTTTGTTTCATTTTAGGCCTTTGTCACTAGACACAACAACTAAATTCACAATAGACTTACCTTTACCAGAGATTGACACAATGGACCTACCCTCAGGATGGAAAAACAAGGAAGATCCCCTGAAATGGGGAATCATCTGCTGGTATTCCCACATTGCAGCACAAAGATGTATAAAAGAGGTTTATTTCATCAAAACAAACTTCTCCTGCCAGGACCTCTATAGGTTGTCGATGAAAACCTTTTGCACATTTGATTCAGGAAAAGGATAGGATATCTTTGAAAATAATTCTTGATACCAAGCAATGAACTTGGTTATCTTCTCATGCTCTCCCTGCTTACACCAAACGAGGTCCTAAAATGTTATCTCCAGTTTGTTGTTTGCATGGAATTGCTAGAGAAACTAATTCACAAGTTGATCAAACAAGAATATAAAATTATCAAGCAAGGAACACTACCATTCTAGGGTTGTATCCTTGAGAGAGCTTGGGAAAAATTTGGCCATTAAGGCATCAAGGTAGAAGAAGTATGTACACATGGCATTGAATGCGGACACATGTGTTTGCGGATCTCCCTTACCACCATACTTCTCAAACTTTGGAATCTCCATCCCCAAGGGGATAGGAATTTTTAAAATTGCTATTGATAAAGGACTACATGACAAAACAAAATTTGGAAAATAGACTATGAAATGGCCTAGGATAGGTTCACTAGTTGATTTTGCATTTGGCCCATGTTCTGTAGCAGAGTGTTTAGAACAGGGTCAAATGATAAAACATGACTAGTAGAACCATCACCAGAACCACCAGAGCCACTGCCCCCTATTCCACCAAGGCTTCCACCACTTGATCTAGTGTGACCCCTAGAGTTATCATTTCCAGCATTAGAAGGAATAACACTAAAATTGAGAGGGATTCTATTTACTTTGATGATTGAATGTGCCTCAAGCACAGGGTGGTGTTGACAAAAGGGCCCGATTCAGCCATGTACACCGACATTATGGGCATCAAAATTCCTATCTTCCTTCTAGATATTTCAAGCCTAGAATCTCAGGTAACACCTAATCCAGGGTTATAGGAAGGGACATATGCTTCCACTATGTCAGTGATGTCTCAGAGAAGTTCCAAGCCCACTCAATCTTTGTCCAGCATATATCTTATTTCATTGACAACCTTAGCAGTCCTAGTTGTGTTCCATTCTTTTCTCAAATGATTTGAGAGATCCAAAAACCTCCTATCTAGAGCGATGAGATGCTCCACAGAAATAGCCAGAGCACCATCCTCATTTATAAGTGAGGTTGTAGGATAGACATGAGCGGTAGGAGTACGAGTTATCTCCCCAAAGAAACTCACCTCTACTCCTAAAACCATCTTGTGAGAAGCAAAACCAGCAATGAGATTAGTAGTGACCTTCATGAAATCCATTTCTAAATGTCACACGCTCCTTCTAACAATGTACCCAAAGGTTGTAGATTGGGTCGTAAAGCTCATAAAGCTTCATGGTGCACAATTTTGTAACCTATGTGAGATGTGAGAGGAAGAATCTCAACACAAATAAATAGACACTATGAGGTTCATGATGGGTTCACCACAATGTAGAGGGGAGGACCAACTACGTAGGAACGTCAGGTCACTACTTAGGGATGCCAAGTCACGAGAGAGTCTAGAATTTTAGGCTGCCCTAATCTACCTCAAGCTAGCTGAATGGATTGAAAAGGTTTAGGGTTTCAAGGGTCTAAAAAGAGAGACAATCGATGTGTCACTTTCCTTCTACTAACTCGAATGTTTAAAGGGATTAAGAGAGCTGGTTTTCAAGGTCTAGATTGTAACTCAAACATCCTAGCACTACCAGAGGACTACAACATGGATAACAGTGTTGGGGTCTTAGGGATGCATTGGCATCTGTACAAACAAAGAGTGTAAAGTAAAATATAGAATTCCAAAAAAATCCTACTAACTACCTCATTAGCAGAGTTTTATGCTACAACAGAGATAGAAAAATGTAGAATAATAGAAATAACAAGAAGAGTACCTTAACAATACTAAGCTAGAATTTGATAAGAGAAGGGTGATAGAAATAGACCTTCAAACCCACGAGTTGAGATCTCTAAGAACTTCACTTGACGAAAAACCTACACACAATAACGAGAAAATGTTGGGCTTGTGTTTAGAGGACTGCCTTGGTCAATCCCCTACTTTGGTGTTTCAATCTCCACTAACAAATAGATGGAAATGATTTTAGGAAGGTGATAAAGAAGTTCTAGGAAGGGAAATACCAAGCAATGCTTAAATAACAATATGCTACTATGCAAGTAGATGATGCAAAACTAAATGGAAATGGATGGATATCACTTTCTCAAACACATGCATTCAAGGAAAATAGAGGAATATGTGAGCTTGCAAGCTCTCCAATACCAACAGTGCCACAGCAATAAAGAGGAGGGGCCAACAAAGTAGCAACTTGTAGCTATAACGGTGGTGGTGAAACATGAAGGAGCTTAAAGTGAGTGTGATTAATCAAGAAGTTGTCACCAAGAGTGTAGAATATTGAAGAAGTGTGAAGAAGTTGGATTGATTGAAAGAATAGCCAATTTGAGTGCATGAAGGAGGCAAAAAACTCGTTTGAAGTTAGTCCACAGAGTAACGAACATTACACTTTGCGTCCAACGGAGGAATGTAATGCCTCTGCAGATTCCTGAGGTGGGAATCCTATCAGAACAAAAGCACAATATGTGGATGTCCGCGTGTTGTGCTAGTGTCCTCGATAGAAATTCCCACAACAACACACAAATGAGCTAACAAGTGGATGAAGCATGAAAGTGGATGTAAAAAATACATCATCAAGATCATGTTTGCTAAGGTAAGGGGTGTGTAAACGGGGTATTTGCAAGGGGTGAAAATTTACACCATTACACAAGGATATTATTATTATTAAATTTTAACTGATAGACTTGCAATTATTATTTAGCCCTAGTTTAATTGTTGATAAAACATCATTATTAACAAGTAACTCTAATGAGAATTTTCATGATAATCAATATTAATTATTTAATATTAGTGTTATTTTTGTCCCATCAACCAATCAATAATAACTTAATTTTACTTCACCTGTGTTTACACCATTTTATTGTTATTGGACTATTGAACCATTAATAATAGTGTTCTCTTTACTTAATCACAATTCATCCATTAACAATGTTATTACCCTCATTTTGATGCTATTGACAATTATTCCTTAGTGATGATAGCATTATTGATTCATCAATCCTTTAGACATTAATAATATTATTTTTATCGGATTCACATTTAAACCTTGATAAGAATGTTACTATTTAATTAATAACCTCACAATAATCAAATTGTTAATTTTTTTACAACTAGGACATTAGAACAACAATATGTTGATATTTAATTGCTAAAATATTTTGAACAACAATATTATTAAGAAACCAACAAATAATCTTAAGGATAATAATACTATTGATTAACTATTAAATCGATAATAATGACCATGTTTAATGGAACTTGAGAAGCTTGGAATAATATTTTCATTTAATCACCTTCAAATAATAATATATTTCTTTATGGTAAGACAATACTTACATAATCTATTGACTTTACAGATTTAAATCCCCAAAATCATAATTAACAAAATTTGAGAATATTATACTAAATTTATAATGTTTAACTAAGCTAACTAACATTAAAGTTTTATTTTTAATTTGCATAAAAGAATCATTTACACTATAGTCATAAAATAGTTACTAAATAAAACATTCTAACAAAGTTGCTATAATAGAATTTAATATATAGAGATTATTAAATTCCTAATTTAATATAATTTTTAATTTGTAAAGCTTATCTTTTGTTTTCTTATCACATATGTGTAATAATAATCTAAAATTATTCCACCATGAAATTATTTAATTTTATTTATAATCTATAATTCCATCGTAAAATTTTATATTACTTAATAATCTAAATGACTATATATCTTTATTAAATTGTTATGATTATTATTTTAAAAAGACTACACTATTAAAAATAACGTATAATATTTATAAAAAAATGAATAAATTATCAATTGTGGTTTTAATACATTATTTCAAATGTGCTATCATATTAATCTAGCTTAAATTTATAATCAAAAAAATAAATCTTGAAGTTTATACCCAAAATAAAATAGAATAAATAAATCATTTTTCCCTAATATTCTTTCTTTTGTTGATTCAAAGTTGAGAGGGGATGAGCGGCAGCAATGCAGGGGAGTGGAAGCACCGCAGGTTTTGTTCAACCTCTTTTTATTGAGAGATGAAATATGGCTCAAATGTTTTATTTTCATTTTATTTATTTATTACTGTTTTTATTTTCCTATTTTTGTTTTGCTTGATTTTTTATGTTCTTTTATTTATATTACCCCTCATTTGTACATTGTCTCATATTTATATTTATCAATAACATAAAACGATTTACTTTGTTTATTTTTTGTATAAATTATATTTTATAAAGATAAATCTAAATTTGAAGGGGTGTAGCACAACCCCCTCTCAACCCAATCATGGTTGGATGGAAGGAGTCAAGCCTTCTCCTCCCACCCACGACTAGGTGGGAGAGGTTGTGTCCTTCCATATATATATATACGATTAAGGTTTATTATTTAAATGGTTAAATACTTGTACAGTTTACCATGCTTATGTGTATAGTATACACAATTATATACAGTTATATATATTTTTCTTTCCCTTAAATTTTTCCTGACAGAAAGACAAATAATCATCTTTTATATTATACCTAGATAGTATACACAATTATATGCAGTTATATATATTTTTCTTTCCCTTAAAGTTTTCCTGACAGAAAGACAAATAATCATCTTTTATATTATACCTAGAGATGCATGCTTAAATATATGTATTATCTACATAATATTTGCTTTTGGTCAAAGTGTATTTTTTTCTTGTCTACATCTCCTTGAATGGAACAAAGTAGACCCATAACTTGATGTGAGTCGTCTGTGTTTGGACAAAGTCTAGGTTAGAAGGAGCTAGGCTTAGTAAAAAATATTTGAGATTTAAGTGTTTATGCTAATTGATTTTTTGCCTTTTTTAATTTTCTTTTTCTTTTCTTTGTATGCATCCAATGTAGGTATAAGAGTTATAGATGTAGAATAGGATTAAAATCTCACCTTTTAAATTGTTCATAAATATGGGGTGAGCTTGCTTTTAAATAAAATAAAGTGGCATGATAAAATACAGAGATTAATGTTGTTTGGAAGAGTGAATGCAAGGGCTAACACATTTTATCCAAATAAGATGTAGCATAAAATCACCCATGTATACATATTTTTTTTGCAACAATTTAAATACTTTTATTGCTACTTAATAATTACCATAGTTAGAGTATTTCCTTTACTCAAATACAAAGAAACCCAAATAAACTAACTTACAATATTTTCCTTTCAAAGATCAAATAGAGCCTCTCTTAATCCTAACCTTTCTTTTAATGCAAGATTTTCTCTTATTCAATACAACAAGATACAAAGTTCATTTAAACATTCCATATTACAATAATATGCAATTTTATTTATTTAACTCTCCTCATTAAAACAACACATAAAAATGAAATGAATAACAAGCAAATAAACAAGACTTGCTCTTTTCCATTTTCTTTTCTTCATTTCAACAAAATAGTAACTTTTGTTTTATAATACTTTACTTAGAAATAAAATGAATAACATGCAAAAGAATACAAGCTTTCTCTCCACCCAACCATAAATGGCATCATGAAGCCTCATAGGCCTCTAGCCATTCCCCCAAGCAAGAAGATAACTACAAAATGGTCTTGGTATTAAGACTTAACAAAATAACTTATCGACAATTTTTGTATCTATCTTTTTCACCAAACATACTCTCAATCACAAAAATACAAATTTTAATTCACTTTTTTAAACAATAACAAAATGGCAAAACTTCTAAATAAACTAATTTTGATAACAATAAGGAAAAGGACTTATCTCTATAACCATGCTCCTTGAACACCTCCATCATTATATGTGAGAGCTCCTTACTTCTCTCCATCCTTCCTTCTTCTTCATTCTCCACTCCATAAACATAAGAGTTATCCAAAAGGAGAAGTGGGTAACAACCCTATCTTCCTTTATCAACAAAATATAAAGGGATTCAACTTGAATCTTCTTGAATGAGGGAGTGACACTTCTCACTCTCTCATTAAATCCTCAAGCACAATCTCCTACAAGTTCTCACACATGTGTGAACAAATTTGGGGAGATGAGAAAGGAAGGAGTGTATTCCACTTCATCCCAAAGGTCTCTATCATCATTAAGAGAGGTATGGAGTACTTGTACACTCCATTTCCATTGACTCATCTCATAAATGAGTTTGAGAGAAAATAGCCCTTCTCTTGCCCCAAGGTATTCCAAATCCGTCACTCTCTTACATGGGCATTAAAATACGGTCATATCTTGGATATGACCCAAGATATGGTCATAAATAGACCCCCAACCCATAGGTACTTGCCTTAGGGTACTAGAAAAAATGAAATTATATAAAATAAGCCTTTCTGCATATTAAAATCTCATGAAAAAAAGAATCTGAATTTTAACTTAACTAAGGGTCTTCAACCCTAATTTCTCACTTACACATTTAACCACATGGTAAAACACTTAATTACCCCACAAACATACACCTCACACCCAACCCACACATCAATCACCATTACATAGGGTTACATTCGAGAACTTTAATCAAGTGAAGTATTGACAAGGGTTTGAGTTAGTTCTCCCTTCCTTCTATTGGCACACTAACTTTCCTACACAACATAATTACATATAGTTAGACCATAATAATAAACCATATTAATTTTTATAATTGAATCCTCAAGTTTTATCCATAAACCATCTACATAGCTGATTGTTCATCCAATGTAATATGCCACAACAATCCATCTTATCATTTCAAGTCATATCCAATAATTTGCATGTGCATGCATATTCATTAAGTAAAATAATGATGATAAAACATAAATTAAAAATGAAATACAAGATGGTTGTCAAAAATTTACCTTATTTATCACTCACAATATATCTAACCATCTATTTATGGAAAATGTATAACAATTTAAGGTTGCATTAATCATGTGCGAGGTGGGGCCTTACATACAACCCCCAATTCATAATGCTATCACGCTTTGTTTCTAAAGAAAACACTGTTTTCAGGAACCCAAGAGTAAGAAAACTAAATTTTGGGTTACATCCCCTTCATTTATGCTTGATCCAATCGTGAATCTCTTTCATTCACAACCAGATGCCCACAAACTTATCAATAACAACCTGCTTAGTGATTTTTTCAACCTCTAGATTAAGGAGAGAGTCTGAAATGGAGATACAAGGAATGGCATAGGAAACTTGTACATTAACATTCCCAACAACTATTTTATAAATTATTTCCCTTGACGACTCTAGCAATTCCCTACTAGTAGCATCCACCAAATTTGTGAGCATGCCAACACTTCCATGCTAAGCAGTGTCATGATCCACATCCTTCGAACTACTATCGATTTTTGTAGAAGCCCTAACTCCACCCTCGCCTCCTTGTGCTTGTGTGCTACTCATTTTCACTTCATCTATATGTATTTATATGTATGTATGTACATGTATACATATATGTGCATATATATGTTTTATATACATATATACAGACACACACACACATATGCATATATATATATATATATATATATATGTCTTGAATATATATATACAATGAAAATACATACGGACATATAATGTAAATACAAGATGATATGCACACTTTTATGAATATAAAGGATCCTTCTATGAATTAACTGAGATATATAAAGGAGGCTTTTATGAGTTAATTGAGATATATCTAAAGGAGGATTCTATGTGTTAATTAAAAAATGTATACCCAATTTGATGAATATTTAAAGGATGCTTCTATGAATTAAATGAGAAATATATACCCGATTTCATGAATATTAAGTAGGCTTATAAGAAATAACGGAAATAGTAAATAAGCACACAATTTACTAAATTTATAAATGGGGTTTGTAAGGAATAACCTATGAGAAAAAATGACCCTCATTTACTTGTAACATATAAATAGACACCTCATGAATATAAATGTTAAACGCATACTTCAGGAAAGTAACTTTCAAAGACTGTACCAACCTAAACATGCATGGATATTTGAGGAATGTACAGAGGATTCTTGTCGATGCTTTGTAGTATGCAGATGATATTAGCAGAGAAGAATAATTGAGATTGACATTGGCTACTTTTCCTCTTATTTAGTAATTCAAATCTGGCAATTCAATTCATTCAATTTGGTTGTTGCGCTTCAAATTTTAATTTGTAGTTTTCATTTACGTAGGTTTTTTATGGTGAATTGTCTGAATTTTGTATTATATTTGGATTTTATGTTTATTAAGGGAGCCTTACACCATTATTTATTTGTGCACATACCTGCAATGAATGGACTTAATACATGCATGAGATAGAGAGTGTTGAAGACTATGCATTTGACAACCCATAAAGTTGATAGGAGTTTCTTGTTATGTCATTTCAAGCACCAATATTTGTGCATATGTATTTGTGAATATAATATGTAATGAGGTTGGCACCCTTTGCAATTGGGGGTATTTGTAATAATTAAAGATAATTATAAATTTTAAATGTGGGTTTTTTGGTACAACTTATCTTGTATTGTAAATACAAATGTTTATGTAGTTGGCTACATACATTGGTCAACTACACATTTACTTGTCAACATGTATTGGTGCTTTTGCAAAAAAAATATTGATTAAATAAAGGTTTTTAGTGGGTCAAATGTAAATATTTTTTTTGGGGTGAAGTAAGCAAGGAGTGAATGGTTATAGGAGTGTGGGCGGTAACTGAGACTAAAAATGATAGAAAAATCATAGATCATGAATTTTAAAAATGAGAGGTGTAGCAAAGCAGTAAGAATCAATCTTGCGGAAGAGATGTCTATCAAAGTTTTATTAGAGAAAGTTGTGATCATGAGATTTGGGAAGAAGTTCCAAAGGAGATAAATTCAAGAATGGATAGTGAAGTTGTTGCCTTCATGCTCTCCACCAAGGTTCATGTTCAAAGGGCTTTTATTGTTGAATTCTAAAATGAGGAAGATCACATGGATGTGCTTATTTGTGGACCATGGGAGATGTCAAACTTAATGTTATATGTGAAAAAATGGGAACTGAATGTCAACCCTTTCACTTGTTGCCCTTAAACAAAGCCTATGTAGTTATAACTATATAATTTTCCCTACAAATTCTAAACAATGAAACTATTAAAAATGATAAATGTATGGTAAGAGTTGTGCAACTAGATGGCGAACACACAAGAGGTAATTCCTACATTTATTCCTAGATAATAATAGTGCATATCAAACCTATCCCTTTGGAATTATATTTGGATACATCGCTTGAGGAATGGAAGTGGCCCCTGTGGACATAGAAGAAAAGAATTTCTACTATATGGAGTGCAATTGGAGGTATAATTGAAAATAAAACTACCCTAAGAAGAAGTATGAAACAAAAAAAGAATTGAGGGAAGTTGATGAGGAGGAAGGTGGTAAATAGGCACAAAATTCAAAATCAAAGAAAATCCCTAGTTCAATGCTAATTATCACAGTGGGTGACAAAAGTTTTGAATCTAGGAAAGAAATTGAAAGAAATAATTTAGTTAATAAAAATACATAGAAGATGAACTAGAAGCAAGTGGATGAATTAGAAAAGAAAGAGGAATATCAATGGATGGAGGGTGAAGAATTGGAATTCGATGAGGTAGGAATTGTAGATCCAAGATGCATCAATTAATTGACCTCCAAAGCATTAGATAGTGGATTAATATTGGAGAAGAAGAAAGAGATAAAAACTAATAAATAGAAGTAGGAGGGAACTGTGGTAGAAAAAGGACTAGAAAACATCAAGGAGTACATGTTGAGATCCAAGGGAGGAAGCACCACCCTTGGAGAGCAATGAAGATAGTCACTTGGAATATTATTATTATTTAGCAATGAATATTATTATTATTCAGCAAACATATGTTCATAAATTATTACATTATTAACTTATTTTAGGTTAATTATGCTTATGTGCATATTTTTATTTTATGGCATTTGATATTAATTATGTAATTTATGTGTGTGGGTTCCTACAAAAATAATATGTCTATTAAATTTTAACAATAAATACCAAGTTTTAGTCTCACACATTTTTATGTTGTTATATTGGTCCTTAGAGGATAGAATAATTTAATGCATCGGCATGAGAATATAAAAGAAACTAACACACAATAGACATGGTTAGTTGATAATAATTGGCTTAGTATTCTCTTTAAATGATAAAGAAAAATGAGAAAATTAAATTATTTTATATTTTGGTAGAATAAAAATTATATTATTTTAGTGGTAACTTTAGAAGTATTATTCACAAACTTCAATACTAAATGGCTTTGATTTTTTATATTAAATTAAAAAAATCAAGAATTTATAAGAATCTTTAAAAATATGATGGTATCTTGCATAAATCTCATAGTAAATAAGATGAATGAATACAAATCATTCTTCACTTTTAAACTCAATAAAATATGATTTTAATGATGAAATTAACATACCTATGCATTATGAGGTATGCCACATTGGAAGGAAGGTTCAAATCTATTTATGGCGATCACTTTGTTTTATTGAACCATTTTAGACACAAGAACATAATTTCCTTTCTATTTTTCCTTCAATCTTCCCAAGAGACTTCCATTAATAACTATAAGTGGGTCCTTGGTATATTCCCCCTTCATCAAGGGCTTATTCTCCTTATTGCAAACTATATCAAAACAAAAAATACTACTATGGTACCTAGGTTTACATAAGTAAGGAGAAGAATTTGAAAAAGGTTGTTGGATACTTTGACCCTTCCACCAATAGTACTAAAGAATCCTTGTATAATTCTTGGCAAAATATTGAGAAAGAGGATGGTTCTAAGTCTAACACTAAGTATTCCCTTTCTAGAGGAAGTAGTCTTAAGGCTTAGGATGACATTGGGAGAGTTGGTCTAGGTAAAGATGATAGGCCTTAAGGGGGTAAGAGGAAGAGAGGTTAGCCTAGTAAAAATCAATTCCAGAGTCCTAGGGTTAGGATTGATAATTATAAATGAAGGAAACCACTACAATATATAAATCTAAAATTATATTATAAATATGAAATCAAATTGTAGAATATCAGTGGAGATTTAAACTAATACAAACTAGAAATACACAAAAGTAGAAATACTCAAGATCCATACACATAACATACAAATTTACTAGACTAATCATTGTGTTGAGGCTAAAGCTTCTTACATCAGCATCAAGTCTTTGATGGGTAGGAGCTTTTCTAAGTTATGGATTGAGGGGGACTCCCTTAACATTGTTAATTTCTTGCTTGGAAATCAGAAGCTGAGCTAGATAGTCGAACAATTTATCGTTGGTTCAATCATGATTTTGAGATCCTTTTATGAGAGTCGTGTCATGCATACCTATAGGGAAGGTAATTCCCTTGCTAATTTTTTTGCAAACGAGGTTTTCAACCTTAATAATTTCAAGGCGTGGGAGGAGTACTCTTCCCTTCCCGAGAAGGCTAAACTTTTATTACAAGATGATAGCTAAATTTGGGCTTGTGATTTGGGGTGATCGATTTATTATCACCCTCTTAATTACCACATGCTTTATGAGTTATGTATTTCCCATTCCCGTTCTCAATTGTAATCTTGCAAGTGTGGTTCAACTCTGGTAACTATTAATGCTAGCAATTGAAATGGGTGGAGATAGGAACAAGATTGAACCCCTATCCTATAAGAAGTGGAAAAATAAGCACAAAATTTGGAGGATTCTGAGACATGAGAATTTCGCACCCTATTTGGAAAGGCTTCATGGCCATGACCCCAAAGCCTTTGTAGATTTTGTTCACTGTTGGCACAATAGATGTTTAAAGGTGAAAGGATTGGAGTTCATCATCAATGAAGACTTTATTGCTTTAATTACTGGGTTGTCGATAGATGGCCACAAGTTTTATAAAGAAATAAAGAGCAATGATGATGTTATGGACTAGTTCTTCAAGGATAATGAAATGGCTAAACTGGTGATGCTCCCCTCGTGGGGTTATGAATGGGTATCCCTGAAGTGAATCTGGGCTAATGTGGTGGAATTTTTAATGTGGTATGCTACTCTTGATGGATGGTTTATTGTTATTCCAGGGTATCACTTTACTCTGCTAAACCATTTTAGACATGGGTTGCATGTATCTTTTCTATTTTTTCTTCTTTCTTCCCTGGAAGTTTTGGTTTATGCCCACTTAAAGAATCGTAGGTCTCCTATACTTCATGAAGGCATCATTTTGCTCATCATGGAGCATGTGAGACGTCATACCCCAACTAAGTTTATTAAGGGGAAAGAAAAGGCCATAAGTGAGGATTCTTTTTCATCTGGTTCAGTGATGAATGCTTATTGAGATGCAGAATGGAATGTGAATGAGGATAATACTATGGGGGTTTCCTTGTCCCCCATGGCTACACCTTTTAAGAAAAGGAAAGGGGGTAGTTTAAATAAGAAGGGCCCCGCCAAGAAACTCATTATGTAGAAGTCGGATTCTCGTGGATCCCTGTCTGATGGGGAAGACACTGAATAGAGCTCAGGTGGGTCTCACTATCGTCTGTCCAAGGAGCATGTTGAGCTTCATGGTAAGGGTTTTGTTGCATCTGGTAGAGATGAGGAGGAGCAATCAGTTGAGGTTAGGGACAATGTGGATGAGGGGATTCTACAAAGGGCTTCTAGAAGGATTTCTAAATTGTGAAAATTGAGTTCTAAAGGTGGTGTGAAGGGTAAGAATGTTGCTCCATAATAGGTAAAGGTTATGGTGAATAATACTATTTATATTGACAATTCCCTTGTTCGGCAGACTTCACCTCTTGTGGAGGGTGTTGTGGATTTGGGCAGTGAGGAGGCCTCGAGTGAGAGGACTGTACAAGAGGATAATGGTGTGAATCAGGACCTCAACAAGCCGAATCCTTTAAATGTTAACCCTCTTTCTGAGGATTTTTCTTATCTTAATGATGATAATACTACCATGATGTATGAGGTTTTGGATATGGCTCGGTCAGGCGCACATGTGCACCTTTAAACTTGCTAAATGGGTGTTGTAGGAATTTAACAAGGTCAACATTAAAATTAGGGGCTTGAAGGAGAACATTTTTAACTAGCCAAAGGGATCTTCATCAAACCTACTTATTGAGAGTTTGGTGGATTTAGAATGCTTGTTTTCCAATTTTAAATCCCAATGTGAAAACCGCCTTGGTGAAATGGAGGAAAAGATTAAGAAAACGAATGAGGATATCAATAAATTATTGCAGGTTAGTCATAGTTTTGTTAAGAACAATGCAGGGTCTCTTAAGGTTCTATTTGGTAAGATCAGTTAGCTCCAGGAGATAATTTTTACTTCATGGACATGCTTGAGAAGGATCGGACCTCCAAAGGAAAGGGGAAGAATACTTTCAAAGAAGAGGCTAAGGCCCGAGTACTAGAACAAGGGGGAGCCTTAGGAAGATGTTCAAAGAAGAAAAATAAGAGTTAATGGACATGGTTAACCTGCACCATAATCAGGAGATTGAGGTGGCCAACACCTTGAAGAATATGAAGTGATTTTTTGTCTTTTTGTTGTTTTTTTGTTTTTGCTTTCCTGTTGTTGGATCACTTCTTTTTGGCTATTGGTTGACTTTTGGCTATTGCTTAAGCTATAATATGTTTATCTTTCTTAGCAGCATTTTGTTGTAATGTGATGTAAATGGTTTTGGGTCCCTTCAAAACCTATTTTCCCATATAATCAAAACATACAAATTTACATGAAGAAATCCCTTTTAATTAAAAAATCTACAAGAAAATATGATAAGTTTATTTTATCTAGAAAGAGATTACAATACATTTAAATTCATTCAATCCTGCATCCAATCTAACAACATCTACATACATGTAAAACTTCTCATTTATGTCTCCATTTGAAGCTCTCAATATATAGACTCTATAGCAGGGATAACTTTAAGAAACCCCCCCCCCCCTCAGCGAAGGTGTAAGATCCTGGCGAATCTTTCCTTTCATTTGAAAAAAATTAGTAATTTTCCCTGGTGAATCTTATTCACATTATTAAAAAAATTGTAACATCCTAGCGAATCTTAATGAATAATTGGTAAAAAAAATAATCACAGTGGCAAATCCTAGTGAATAATCACTAAAACGATTAATTATAATAGTGAATCTCTCCTTTAAAAATTTGCATAGTTGGTCAGTGCAGTTCCCCCATTTTTTTAATTTTTTTTAAATATTGAAGTAGGGACCCGAGGCGGCAGCCACCAATGGGGTCAAGGGGCAGTGCCCCTTGCGGGGGTCAAGGGGGTAGAATGGGGGTCAAGGGGGAAACGCACACACGGATGAAGTTTTTTTAAAAAATCTCACTTGAAAAGTAAGACTACATGAAACTTGAAAATTTTACCATCGATTAGCTTTTAAATCGAACGGCTGTAAGTTCATTCTGTGAGAGAATATCAGCGTGAGTGAACATCATCGGTGGGACACTTAGGGATGTCCCACCGATACAACGATGATGACATATGCCATGAACTATTGGCAACCGTGAACGGTGGAGATCAAACAGAGCTTTGATCGGATGTCTTTCCAGGAGCTTGGCACGAATATTGTAGATTCCCTTCATGATTCTTCAAAATTACACAAGTGGTGTACCTGTGCCTTGGTGGACCCCAGGTGGAGTATGGAAGCCTTATCGACGTGAGTGAACATCATCGGTGGGACACTTAGGGATGTTCCGCCGATACAACGATGATGACGTATGCCATGAACTATTGGCAACAGTGAATGGTGGAGATCAAATTTTGGGCCTCAACAACCTTTTTAAAAGGCATGTGCATATAAAGTCACGGAATTGACTTGCAACCATTCGATTAAAAAGCTAATCGATGGAAATAAATAAAAAACCTATTCAAGGCTAAAATATCCCTAAAATGAAAAGGTAAATTATTATTAGTGGCAATATTTCCCAAAAAATAATTGTAGCAATATAAAATTAATGGCAAATATAATTAATATATGTAATTATAATATAAACTATTGGCAAATCAGTTCCAATGACGCATCGTTTAAAAAATAATGCATTATCGAATTAATCAAGACAAAATTATTTTTTTGTAAAAACTTGGCAATTCAACATCCTTTCTAACTTGTATTATTCGCCATTTTTGGAGGTCCTGATTCCAAATATTCGCCAATTGGCAAAGATTCGCCACTAAAGTTTTCCCTGCTCTATAGGCCCAAAATACAACAATAAAAAGCATTACCATGGGTGAAAATAAGGTTCTAAACTACCATGGTAAAAATCCATATGACCCTTACATACTAAAATAGTTTCTTATATGACTCTTACACAATCCTACTAAGTCAAGCATGTCATACAATTTCCCTATAAATTAGGGGGTGCTCTTACAATTTTTCCATAATTGAGTAAAAATAATCTTACTAATTTTAGCATGTAATATAAACCCTATAAAATAGAAGATACTCTTACAAGTTGTCATAGATGAATAATAGCTATGTAAATATTTTCTTAGATTTTTGTAGCTCCCAAAAATTAGTTAACCATGATTTGACCTTATCACCTCATAAATATAATAATTAAATAATTTTCCACTATTGGTGGGTCCCACATCCCTTATGGGTACATAAAATTTAATTATATGGAATAGTTAGATATATAGGATTTACAAGGTGGATGGCAAACTAATCCTAACAAAGAGAGAACCAGAAAAAGCAAGAAGATTATGTTAAAGGGCATACCCATTGTAGAAAATTTACTCTTGATAGGGGAGGAAAGAAAGCTAATGATGTGTATAAAATTCCTAAGTGGATGGAAAGATTGAGGGTTAAAGATACAAGAAAGATTAAAATATTTTTGGAGTTCTTAGTCTGAGAACCCTTCCCTACCATTCTAGAGCTTTGTCTAAGTTACTTTCCAAATGATTTTTCTCCTTTAATGTCAAACCTATCTTTGTTATATGATATTTCAAAAATTCTTAGGACAATGCAAGAAGCATTGGATGCCTTGCACTTCCTTACAATTTTTTTCTTTGTGGAAGTAAACAAGCAATATGAAGCTTTCTTTCATAGAGAAAAATATGTGAGAGAAAACTTTACTACAAAGGGGGGAGGATGTTGTTAAATTCTAGAATTGTGAGGTCTTACCTCATATAAACATGATATACAATGACCTCAATGAGTTGAGAGAAAAAGGTGTTACCATAGTTGCGTAATTGGAGCAATTGAAGAAGGAACATAACAATAGGAATGAAAAGTTGTAAAAGCTAGGCCCAGTGCTAGAACTAGAAGCAACTAGAGGAAAAGTTGCATGGAAGAGAATAAATAATTTTAGTACATCATGCAAAAGAATGGAGAAAAATTATCAATAGGATTTGGAAACCACATAAATATTGGAAAACCATAGGGTCTAGTGGTGGTTTTTTTTAATTTTTTGTATGGTTTATCTCATAGCATGGATACTATTTTGTTGTTATTTCATTGAGGGTATGTTGTTTCTTTATTGTTTACAAATGGTTTTAGAGTGCCTTCAAAACTTTTTTTACCCTATCTAATAAAAAGCATATACCTATGTTAATTCTCGTTTAGTGTTTGGCCAATTTTAATGAATATTTTAAGATAATTATATATTGACAAGTGTCACATATGTGTGTTAAGTTTTACTCATAATTGATACCTTTCCCTAGCCTATCATCTCTTTTACACATATTCCTACATATTCATCAGTTAATAAACATTTATCCATCCCTATTTGCACATAGTTCCATACATTTTATCTCTACCTTGATTTGAGAATTTTCCCCATCTAGTTCACTATCATGCCCCTCGGGATCAACTTGGTTCAATCTAGAGGCATGTGAGATTGAACCTAAAATTTAAAATATCAAAATTCAGATTTTAAAACTCCAACCCCTTCTCACTAGTCGTTGAGAGCAGCAATGACACATATTTTTACAAATTGTTGTCATGATTTGATATTAAAAGATATTCACTTATGTAATTAAAATATTATAAAAAATTATACAAGACTACAAGGAGAAAGCATTAGAGTATGTTTTATTTTCGAAGGGACAAAGAACATTACTCTACATCAAAATCATATAGGTCATCTCCAAGTCTATGCATACTATTTGCAATTATTCACTCATATCTGTAAAGTTAGTTTGCATAAGGAGTTGACCTAGGGGAATTCAAACCTAATGATTCAACAAACTCCCATCAGTTATTTGTACATAAATATTGCAATGATAGATTTAGGCTGTGGAAGGTGAAGGAAAGTAGATCTCTTCTACAATTATTTGCAAATTCATTCCTAGACATACCCATCAATTCAAGGTCTTAGTGTTTGGGTTTAAACATGAGGTACTTGGATTTGAATCTTACCAAATTCTGGACCTACATAGAGCTTGAGACTTCTTCTAGATCAATATTGTGAATTTCTATTCCTGAAACAAATGATTTCAATGTGACATTAACAATATTTTTTCATCATTATTCTTAGAATTGAATAAATCTATCCAATATATCAACCTAACTACTTAATTAAATCTAAATTAGTTCTATACTTACTCAATTACATAGAAGGTTCTAATCGAATTCAAAATTAATCTAAATCTCAAGATGATATTATCTCCTTAAGATACTTGAAGACTCAATTTTGTTTTTTAATAAAAACACAAATAAAATTAAAAAGTAATAAAAAAGTTTTAATCTAGAAAAAATCTTTAAATGAATCATTGTAATATTTAAAAAAAAATATCAACCTCTTTACGGAGACCTAGACTTTCTTTATTGAAAAAAGTTGCAACTATTTACATACTGTCAAACCTCTGGCTACAAAAGGTTGCTGAACAAAACAGGAAATAATGCTCATGACAGATTCAATATTCACCGACCACTTGAATTCCTCGTAAAAAAAAGGGAGGAAAAGCCAGCGTTCATCTGCCCCACCATTCATTCTTGCAATAGAAATTAGCCCGATTGATTTGACCTCTATTATTCAACACAGACCCAATAAAAGATAGAGGTATCCAACAGCAATGGCGAGCTTATCCATTTTCAACGGGGAAGGAATTGGATTTGGGTTCCATTTTTCAATGTGGAAAAAGTGGGTCTGTGGATTTTTAAAACTATCTATATCGTATAGTCTATCCAGCATACTGAATGCCCACTAGTTAAAAATTACGATCAATTGGGCATTGTCTGTATCTACAAAGCAAATTTGTTCATCTGCCCCACCATTCATTCTTGTAATAGAAAATAGCCTGATTCATTTGACCTCCATTATTGAATACAAACCCAATAAAAGAGAAAGAGGTATCCAACTCCAATGGCGAGCTTATCCGTTTTCAACGTGGAAGGAATTGCATTTTGGGTTCCATTCCAGTGGCTCCATTTTTCAACGTTGAACGAAGTGGGTCTAAGTGGGTTTGTGCATTTTCAAAACTGTCCATATTATATAGTTAAAAATTACGGTCAATTATGAACTGTCTGTCTAGAAAGCGCGTGTAATGGCGACGTGTCTGTCCATAAATGCACTGGTCAACAGAAAAAAGCGGCTGGTGCAAGGATTTGTATGAAATGAACATTTATGGTGTTCACCCCTCTCCTCTATAAATATCCAGTCCGTACTTCATAATTTTAGCATCTGACTTTATCTTCTGCTACCTATCACATATCGATTTCGGTAAGATTTTTGTTCTCGCTGTTTTTCTTTTTCATACTTGTTGCTTGTTTATAGATCGCTTCTCTGAGTGCCAATGCCATTAAAATGTTATTGCAGCCTTTAATCTGCAGTTTAAGTGGAGGAGATGACGCAGCAGGAGCATTTTGTGTTGATTCATGGACTGGGGCACGGAGCTTGGTGTTGGTATAAAGTGGTTGCCTTGCTGCGGGGACAAGGCCACCGAGCAGTAGCTTTGGATCTTACTTCTAATGGCATTAACAGGGAAGCCCCTGCCCATGAAGTCAAATCCCTGGCCCAATATTCTCATCCTCTTCTTCAATATCTCAGTGCCATACCCAGTGCAGACACGGTAATTATCCTTCTGCCAACTGAGAAGATATAAACATTAAATGGTTCCACACTTATCTGTAAATCTTTCTCAAGTAAAACTTGGAGAACTATTTACCACTTTTGATGTTTGACAGTTAAACCCGCATAAATATTTAGTGAAATCTGTAATTGGATATTGCAGGTGATTGTTGTGGGGCACAGCCTAGCAGGAAGTGTTGTATCATATGCAATGGAGATGTATCCGCACAAGATATCCAAGGCCATATTCATAGCCTCCTTCATGCCCCGCACCAATCAGAGCTACCTGGCCTCCTCTTTCCCTCAGGTACCTTCCATTTTACACTTTGCCTTTTGTTTCAATTGATCATATTACTTGAGGGCAATCTGAGTTCTGACCAAGGAATACATTCATTTATATACAGGTGTTTCCAAGGTTGTTGGCGAATGGAGTAGTGAAGTTAAACTACAGCGAAGGAAAGAGCTCAGAGCAGCCCATCGCTGCTTCCTTCAATCTAGACCACGCCAAAGATTACCTGTACAACGAGAGCTCAGAAGAGGTGAGGTTCCCTTTGCTATTATAATGGTGAAAACATAGCTAGAAGACATGCTGATGGCTGACAATAAACAGTTGGTGTGTTGTTTAGATAGCTAAGTAAGCTAATGAAATACTTTTGCAGGATGTGAGCCTGAGCAAGTTACTCCTGACACCAACGCCGTATTCAGTGGCAGAGGAGGTCCTTCACTTGACTCCCCAAAACTATGGAAGCGTGCAGAGATTCTACGTGAGGACAGAGGAGGACAAGCTGTTCCTTCCCCAAGACCAGGACTACACCATTTCACAGAGTCCTCCTGAAAGAGTATTCCACTTGGAAGGCAGCGATCACTCTCCTTTCTTTTCACAACCTCTTACCCTCTGTAATCTTCTTCAAAAGATTGCCTATCTTTGATTTCATTTTCTCACAACAATACGCAATACCTAACTTTACTTTACTGTACTGTGGAGAAGATTTTGTTATTATTTATCACATATTCAATCAAAATATTCTACTCCACAAGTTTGTTACTATATTGTTGTATTTAAAAATATTGGATGTGTACTTAATTTCATATAAAAAAATAAATAAAAAGCATTAAATAATTAAATCTACATTATCATGATATAGGTTATCTATATGTTTATGTATATTATCTTCAATACTACTTATAGCCAAACTAACATAACCTACCAAAGAGGTTTAACTAAGAGAACTTGTTTATCTATTTAGTCAGCAAACTCTAAACATCTTTACACACCACCTTGATAACTTCAATTATCTAAAAAATTAAGACGAATAGGTTTTCAAGTGCATATTCCATCAAAATCAATTTTCTAAATCACATATTAAATATATGTAATAGGTGGAGTCTTAAGACACTCCTGATTAAATTCAAGTAATAGATGGACAATGTGAATTAATTATTTGACAACAATAATTAAATTTTGCACAACTTTAGCACCATTCTTCCATCATCAATTTTAAAACTAAGTACTCCTAACCCTCACATTTTATTTTTGTACATTTATTACAATTACTAAATCGAACTTTGATTAATCTAAGGTAATTGTTTGCTTATTTATTTACATTTATTTAATTACCCCATATTTATTGAACATGAATTTTATTTCCTTACATTTATGGTGAACTTGAAATTTTCTTACATAGCCTAAGGTTTCCCCTTAGAGTTTTATTCTTTCTTTATTAGATTTTGCATCTTTCTTTTTCTATTTTTTCTCATCTTTCATATCAAATTTATTTAAGGTTTGATTGCACTTTTGTGATGATCTTCCATTGCTCTACTTCATCTAAGATGTTTTCTTGCCATTGTTGATTTTATTCACCACCTTACCCACCCTTGTGTTGGCCTTTAGAGATGCATTCCATAGTTGTATTAGATTTTATTATTGATTGAGTTTTTTATTAAACTATTAGGTCATTTTTATCTATCATTTTTATCTCTTAGGATTTTGAGTGTTAGTTGCATGCTAAAATATCTTCTAGCTCATCTCCCCTTATGAGGGATTGCACACTTAAATCTTAATATGGTTCAATCCATTGAAAATGATGCCTCTAATGACAATCTTGTAATTGTACATCCATGAAAATGAAGTATGATCATGAGGAAGATGTAGCTCAAGAAGGCTTTACATGCAAGAACTTGCTAATCTAGCTAATATTAAAAGTCTTACATAATTGATGGATATTATTCCTAACTTGTTCATTGAAAAATAATTCCAACTAAATATAAAATTGGAGAGTGGTTAAAAATAACACAGTCTAACAAGGGTTTGATAATTATATAATGACAACTACCAAAGCGGGAGTAGGGTTCTACCAATCATAGCATGATCAAGATGATTTTTTATGTCTATTTGGGAGAAAATATCTTTAAAAATCCTACATAATGAGCTATCAATGTAGGTCTAACAAACCCCTAAAACTCCATCAGATTTAGTTCATGAAGAATGAGAGTCTAAGGAAATTTTCTTGGAGTCCAACCCTTGCAATGCAAAAAAAAAAATATCCATAAATTGGCTCTAGTTTGATGGATAGAATTCTCCAAATTCTAGGTGCCACTTCTTAGTGAAAAAATTCCCTTCTTTTTAACCTCATGAGGAAGAATGTGTGAATGCCTAAAACCCTCTAGTGGAGAAACAATTTGAACCACTAAACCTATAGAGGATAAAATATTTATAGGGAGAGTGATTATTGAATAATAGAGCTTACTAATCTCTTTGGAAGGTTTATCAAAAAGTTGGTTGGTCTCTGACTAATTTGTCACAACCTGCTTGCCTTTATAACTAACATTAGGTAAAGAAATATCTATTGGAGTTGAGGCTTTGGAACCTAAATCATTTTTGTTTCCAACATTGATGGACTAAGATCCTTTAGGTTGAAAGTTCAAAGTTGTTTCCCAGTTTTAAAAGGAAAATGGTCAACGCTGATCTAATATTTTTAACTTGAAGCACTAAAAAGTGACATCTAGTTTTTGAATTTGAAAATGACATAATCTAATAAAAGTAAAAAAATTCGTGCATTTTATTTTTACAATTTTTTTTAAAGTATTTGAATGGGTTTTTTTGTAAAAGTGTCACTATAATTTAGTTTCTAATAAATTTATAAACAGTGAGGTTATGTGGGACTCAACTTTTAATATAAACTTTTAAAAAATATACAATTTTATTTTTGTATTTATAACCTAAAATTTTAGTGTATGGATTATTTTTATAGGATGCAACTTTATATCTTAATAATTTATCCAAAATAGAAAAATTATTTCATCTCAACATGTAATCTCTCTTCTAGTATATCATTTTTTTTAAACCTAAATAAACTTTAGTATTTTACTTGAGAAGACAGTCAACCTTATATTTTGGTGCTAATTACCTACTTTTAATAAACATATAAAAAAATATAAACACTAATTAAAATTTTAAAAATATATATTTTTGAAAACTACACATCTACAAATGGGCATTTTTTAGTTTTATTTTAAAATGTTATTTATGTGAGTAGGATTTGTGAGAACATTGAGTATTTTTTTTAAATTGCCAATTTTGTAAATTAGATCCAAATTCATGCTACATATATATTTAGTGGACACTTCCAGTTGGAAAAATTATGGCTTGAAAATCTAATTTCTAGCTAGAATAAATCTAATTAGAACGTATGTTTGACCAAAATTGATTTTTAGTTAGAAATGTTTAAATTCGTGTATGATAATAAATTGGCCTTAAGTGGGAAACAAATTTAAACTTTCACCCTTTATTGAACCCATGGAGACCACCTTTGCAATTGTCAACATTAGTCTAACCATCCTCATTAAATTATCCATATCATTCCCTATTTTGTAGGTTGTTTTTGGCTTGCAAATGATAAGAGGACAATCTCTTGTTTTATGCTTAGAGAATTGAGACCTAAAACAAGTATTAGGAAGGTTAATATATAGAAAAAAATGCACATGATGCATTTTTCTTATCTATTTATCAATGGTTTCTTCTAAATCATCTAAGAGGTTTATCTCTATTTAGACCCTATACTATAGATGAGCCAAATTAAACTTATCCATTTTAACATAGACCACCATCTAAAGGGAGAAGATGATACAGCTTTAAAAAAATAACAATCCAAATGAAAACCAAAAAAAGTATCTCATACATGCACCTTAAAAGATTGGTGATAAAATAAAATAAATTCCCTAGTCCAAGGTAGAGAAACTAAAATAGCATCACCCTTTCACTATTTGTCCATCTCATCTTAGCAAGTGACCTTGCTTATTAGATTTTATTTCAACCATATTAAATTCACCATTAAAAAGATATTGGACATTAGGAAAATCATCTACAAGCCACCTATAAAATAGTTTCTTTTCAAATGCATCATTTTCTAATAGATATTAACAATGACAAGGTTGTGTTGTTGATGTTGAAAATGACACACAAGGCCATGTTAGAAGGGTTGTAACCATGCATAACATAACAAGAGTACCACTTGGTGTCTCTTATTTAGTTACCACATATTGGGGCCACCCTTTCATATGATTAATGTTGAAATATATACTGACTAGTCATAAGCAATAGAACATAATTGACATTGTAAAAGGTACAACCTTGATCTATTGAAGACTAAAAAACAAAAAAAAGAGAAAATTTCTTAAAAAAACAACATATTAAACTTGCAATGTGGGTCAATCAAACCTCTAAAATTCTACGATATGTAGCTCATGAAGAATGAGGTTATAAATTTTCTTGGAGTCCAATGCTTGCAATGAAAATAGTTTGTCATGCATAAGTTGGCTATAATTTTTTGGAGACAATTATCCAAATTTTAATCTCAATTTTCAATGATAAATTCCTCAATATTTTAAACTACCAAACTTGTAGAGGATAAAAAACTTGCGAGGAGTGTATTCTCAAATAATGGATACTACCAATTTCTCCCTGGAAGGTTTATCAAAAGGATAGTCAATTTCTAGTTAATTTTTCACCACATACTAGATTTTATCACTAGCATTAGGCCAAGAAGGAACTATTGGAGACAAGGCTTTATTATTTGAACCATTTTTATTTCCAATATTGTTGGACTTAGAGAAATTATTGGACCCATTGTGACCCACTTTGCAATGAACAATATTATTCTAATCATCCTCATTTGTATCCATATCATTCACTGGTTAGGAGGTTTCTTTTAGCATGTGAGAGACAAGAGAATGATCTTTGTATTCTATGTTCATGGAATTGACACCAAAACAATTATTAGGAATATTGAATTATAAAATATGGTGCATTCCACCAACCTATTTATCAATGGTTTATTTTAAATCATTTATGATGTTTATCCCTACATAGACCCTATGCTATAGATGATCCAAATAAAGCTTGTCCATTTCAATATAGACCATTGTTTGAAGAGAGGGGTGTACAATCTGAAAATAATTGACAAGGAAAAGGAAAACCAAATAAAATGTCCCCTACATGCACCTTAAGAGCTTGGTGGTCAAACAAAATAAAATTCTTTGTCCAAGGGGGAAAATAAATATAATTTGTGAACATATCAAATTGGGCCATGTTTTAAAGGACTACATCCCTATTATAATCTTCTATAAACTATCTAGATGGCATTCATTTTAATTAAAATAAAAACAATATTAACCAAGAAATGTAGTGCATTCTTTTAGACAATATGACCTACAAAGTAACCAATAAGAGTAACATGATCTAACCACTAATAGACATCATCAAAATACAAAACTAGAATAACAATATCTAGAGGGTTTCCAATGCCTGTACCTATTTGATAATTTTAGAATGAACTTGTGTGGCTTCTTTATAAGAAACACCATTGCTTGCTATAGTTCCTATCACTTCAACATTAATATTTTATGGAAAGGCTTGGGAACCACATTAAATTTAATTAAATCTAATCACACTAAGGAAAAGGAACCCTAAGAGCTCCTACAATAAATTTAGGCAAGGTAAAAAAGCTATAATATTGACCATATTAAATAGTATACGTGTTACAACCTTGTATTTTCAAATAGTAATTATATCATTTTCAATTGTAATAACTTCCTTGGAAATAGTTTATCCATTAACTTATCCTCATGCGCAAATTCTAAGGATGTTGAAGTAAAATAATGCAAATGAGTACTTTTCCATCACACTTTTTAAGTGAGGTGTTACAGAACTAATGAGTGGAAATCCTAATATTATGTGGTTAGCTTCCATAAACTCATTAGTCTCTTTCTTCCTAGGTACATAATATAAACTTTTCTTTCATTTTTATCTATATTTTACAATAATACATCTAGGGTGGAGGAAGGAATGATAAAAAGAAAAGTTTGGAAACCAAGAGGATGAGTGTACGTAGGAGATACCTAATAGGAATGAGTTTGGGTAGGTAAGGTGGAATGAGGAATGGGACATGGAGTATGGGAATGAATGAGAATAAGCAATGTGGTGAGTATATAGGGAGAGGGGGAATGGAATAGAAAATGGAATGGGTATGATCCATGTTGGAAGAAGGAACAATGGATGTGGTAGAGGTAATTGAAGTGATAGGATTTATGGAAGCATTAATGAGATGAGAAGGAGGAGAGGTGGATGTGAATATTTACTTATATGTGATGTGAAAATATTAAGAGAATTAAAATTAGGATGTAGGCCATGTTAAGGAACAAAATTAGGTGAAAAGTGGGAGGAAGATACATCATGGGATGGGGTAATGACAAAGGAAAACATCTTCATGGATGTAGAAGGGATGGTAGATGCACAATTTAGAGACCTAGGGAGAACAAATTTAGCACCAACAACTTGCAAGATCCCTAATCCATTTGGTTTCTTAAAGAACAATTTATGAACACATGAATGCCAATTGTGTAACTTTTAGTGTTAGATAGATTTCAAGTTCTTACACAAAGTATTGTTGAGCCACATGTTCCTCAAGGTCATAATCTTTTAGTTTCATGCTCATCAATTGGATGGACAATTGTATTTATGGGATTGATCTATTGGGTACAACATTCCTAGTGGATTAAGCCATGTAAGGATTTAAACAAGTTTCATCATGAGTGTTGTAGACTCTATTTATTGCATACATGTAATTTGTGATGCAAAATCAATCTAATAGAGCAAACAATTGAAAACTTGTTTACCTTTATCTTCTAGATAGACGAAATTGCTAAGGTAATGTCTTAAAATACCATTTAGAAATTTTCTAACTCGATAGGTGAATGGATTCTCTTAGTTGAGCCCCTTTAATAGGTTGAGTTAATTTTGTGATGAGTGATATTGAAGACAATATACACAAACATGCAAATGGCCTATATGATGATGTAAATCTAATTCTTTATTGATTTTTATAGATCAAAGTGTGCTCTAACTATTCCCTCATATGAAATTAAATGCATTATAAATATTTTGAAATTTAATGGCTTAACAACATGCTACATAAATATATGTTAAGTTGACTTACTTTAGCTAATCAAAAGAGATAAGATTGTTTGTATTTAAAATTTTTAATTATAGATTCATTCCTATATGTTAACTTTGGTGGACAAATCTTTTATTAACGTTAGGAAAAAATCAAAAATATTTTTATTGCAACAAATTAAAATAATACATCATTATAATTATTCTTCAAATCTCATAATAAAAATAATCTTACAAACAAATAAGAAGAAATAAATCTGAACGATATTTTGTATAATAATCTTTTTTCATATATAATAGTTTATTTTTTATGATGAATTGCACATATTTATATTAAAATAATATGATATACAGTTTCTATAAAAATAACAAAATAAAATCACCACTCAAGATTTATTTTGAGTTTTTTTTATTATATTAAATATTCATGATAAAATACTAAATTTTGACATAATATGAACTTTGACATGAAAGAGTATAGTTGAACTTTGATGTGAAAGAGTACAGGTGAACTTTGACATGCAAATCTCTCATTAATGTGAGACAAAATTAAACCACACAGAATTGGTATAAGATGACTTGTTTTCACTGAATAATATAGGTCGGTCGGCATTTCAATATAAATTTATAGGTCGGTTGAAAGATTGGAGGGAGCATGGAGCGTGCAAGATATGATTACGATGGGGCATCCACTCATTCATGATGCACTGTGCTGGATAGACAGGGCCCATGCACCAGTCACATATTCAATATGAAAGGCCCAACGTCAATTATCAAGCTTATCTTATGTCTTGCATGTTTTCCCTGACAAAGACACGTCGTCTTCAGCAATGTTTATCCAGGTAAAATACGAGCCACTGCTCCTCCATTGATAACAGCTGAGGTGGTTGTAGTCTAGACAGGATAAGCATTGATAATATTAATAATTTGAATTTCCCTGATTGTTGAATTTTGTTTTCTTTTATGGGAATTTGAGAAACAGTCCAAAGAGTAATATGGCTATTGTTCTGCACAGGTTTTTGGGTTTGTTTAGTTTTTTTATGGATAGTTGGTATGAGTTTTCCACAGTTTATGAAGATAGAGTGCTATGTTTTTGGATTCAACTGTGTATTTTTGCGTGGATGTTTCAGATCACACTCAGTGATCCATCGTCAAGAAGAGGAAAAAAAAATTCCATGTTTCCTGTAGATTTCTTTTTGAGTGAGGACCTTAACCATTTCAAGCTTAATCTAACCTCCAGACCAGTCACCATAATAGAGCTATGTCATTTTACTGTAAGATAACAAAAACAAGAGACCAAGTTCTAGAAATAGGCCCAAAACAACAATAAAAAAATATAACAACAGTTGCGAACAAGGTAAAATAGGGTATAAAACAAAGTTAAATGGTTGAAGGAAAATATTATATTAATTTAACTTTTATCACCTTCAATTCGATGGTTTGTACAATTTGACATAGTTGTATATTTAGAGTTTTGCTTACAAGATAAAATCGAAAAAGCCTCAATTTTTAGAAGAATCTTCAATTTGAAATGATCTAATTTTTGGGTTGTTTTATTTTGAATTTTATTTTATTTTTTTGGATTGTTATATGGAATAATCTAGACAAAATTTATTTTTCCTAACATTTTTTTTAAGATCGATTGGAACAATAAAAAAGAGATATAAAAGAAAGGGGAATTTTATACCACTATTCCTCCTTAATGTTCACATCTAACATACAACACATTCCTCGTGATTTCAAGATTTTGGTTTCAATCATATTCTTAGTAAATATATTGATTGTTTGTTCTTCACTTGGAAAAGGTTGTACATTGACAATAGTTGTTTGAACAAGATCCCAAACGTAGTGAACATTAATATCAATGTCATTTCTTGCTTTTT
Organism: Sequoiadendron giganteum; assembly: GCA_007115665.2. Classification (NCBI taxonomy): domain Eukaryota; kingdom Viridiplantae; phylum Streptophyta; class Pinopsida; order Cupressales; family Cupressaceae; genus Sequoiadendron; species Sequoiadendron giganteum. The sequence continues at coordinate 104,522,442 of CM021110.1, read as the reverse complement.
TTGTCCCTTTATATTTTGTTTCACACGAAAAAAATGATGTAGTTGTTTGATTTTTAATTTTTGCTACTCCATGTAATAAGGCCTAGTCCAAGCTAGAAAACATAACCATTAGTAGATTTTATATTATATATATCACTATCCAAGTTTAAATCTGCAAAGCTAACCAAAGAAATTGAGGGCTTATAGCCAAAGTGTATTGCTCCATGAATGTGTCACAAAATGCTCTTTGTAGCCAACCAATGACTTTCTTTTAGGTGCTTGCATAAATCTAGATACTATATTAACTACAAAACAAATGTCTAGTCTAAAATGAATTAGATAAAGCAAGCTACTTACAAGTTGTCTATGTAAAGTGGCATCTACCCCTTTGGAAGTGCATTCGTTAATAAACTTGACTTTTAATTGAAATGGAGTAGAGGTTGGCTTACATTCATGCATGTTAATCTTTTATAAAAGATCTAATGCATATTTTGATTATTAGATGAACAATCCATCATGTAGCTTACAAACTTGTAAGCCAAAAAAATAGTTTAGTTCACCACACTCATATGAAGTATCCTTTTAACATCTTAATTTTACTTCATTGATTAGCCCAATATTCAATCTAGCAATGAGTGAATCATTCACATAAAGTGCAACAAGAATAATCTCATCATGAAATTTTTTTAGATAAATATTTAAATCTAATTTACATTTTTAATACACAAAGAAAAAATTACTTGTCAATCTTCTTTGTCTATGCTCTGTATGCTTGTTTAAGACCATAAACTAACTTCTTTAATCTACAAACAAGATTAGGATGTTTTTGATCTACAAAACTTGGTGGTTGATCCATATTTTAACATCCATTTGATGAATATGCCCCCAAGACTAGCAACCAAAGAAAGAATAATTCTAATTGTACTCTTTCAACAATAAATATTTATTTATAATAAATAACCTCTTTTTAAATTTAATTCATTAAGAACCAATCTAGCTTTGAGTTTCTCTCTAGAACCATAGATAATTTAAATTTTGTTATGTAAATCCCCTCGCAACCAATAATATTCTTACCTATGGGGAGGGGCACAAATTCTCAAGTTTTATTCTTTAATAATGCATATTAAAATTATTCTTCTATGGCTTGCTCCCATTATTTCTTCCTTCTACCTTGGCCATATGTGATTGGATAATTTATCTATAAGAATTTGTCCATACCTTGGTCATATGTGATTGGATAATTTATCTATAGGAATTTTCCCATGAAAGTATTAAATCATTCCTTCCTTGGATCTTCAAGCCTTGCCTATATATCTCATCAACACTCCTTATCTTTTTTCCAACTAAAAATCTTCTTCTTCATCATCACTACCCATAGAAAATGGTTGGTTGCAAGCATTGGTTTTTTTAAATTTTAATAGTGTTATCTTCATTAAATCACACTTCAACCCTATCAATATAGTCTCAATTTCTTTGTAAAATAGCTAAAAAGTGGGAATCATATGTTGTAGAGTGAGAATAAGTGGTTGTAAGTTGTGAATGTCCATCAAATTTTACATATCTACTAGTAAAAACTTTTTGTGTTGCCAAATCATGTAACATGTAAGTCTTTTATCCTTCACTATAACCCATAAAAAAACACTTATGAGTCTTTGGTTCTAACTTTTTCCTCTTTTTGTTAGGGATGTGTACTCAAGCAATCAACACAAATACTATAATACCCAATGTGACACTTTCATCAACTCCATGCTTCTTCAGGGGTGACATTTGTGACGGTTTGGGTGGGAATTATTTTCACAAATGTGTAACACAATAAACAACCAAACCCCAAATTAAATACTATGCAAACTTTTGAAATGTAGTTACATACAATGAGGCATTTTTAAAAGAGTTATATTTATCTATTAAATAGCCACCTCAATTTTTGAGGGGTATATGGAAATGTTTTTTGCACATTAGTACAATATTTTTTATAAAATTATTCAAGTATATAATTCAATATTAAATTATTTTTCCATGATCTTCCCTTAAACATTTAATTATTTCTGCACTCTACTTTTCAACTAATACCTTCAAATTTTGAAAAACTTAAATATTTCACTTTTCCTTTCAAGAAGATAAACACATACTCGCCTACTATAATCATCAATAAATTTGAGAAGGTACTTGGCACTTGAGAGTGAAGGATAAATCATTATGAGTTAGTTTTAGTGGATGATTAGATATTTGTGCTTTGCTCGAATCAAAAGGCTCTTGATGGTGTTTACCTAACACATCCTTAACACACATCTTCAAAAGATAAATTATTTTGTAACCCTTTAATCATATTTATTCTAACTATGTCTAGTATATTTCTATAATTCTTATGTCCAAGTATAACATACTTTTGGTAGGGTAAGTGGTAGAACAGAGATGCAAAACAAAAATAGACCTTACCACAAACCATCACAAAGAGGATGTGGAGCTCAAGGATTATTAGGCCTCTCAAGAAAGACTATATATGTATAGATAGGAAATAAGATGTAAGAGGGAGGAATATAGAAGAATGAAATGAAGAGAATGTAATAAAAGACTAAGTGTATCAATAACATAAGATACATATATCAAATATTTTTGAATATTATGTGCAATATGTGGGTAAGTGAAAGAAGTTGTGTCCATAAGGAGGGGAAGTTTTGGCAAAAAAAAATGTCGAAAGGAATAGGTACCTGTTTAGGAACAGGAACCCGAGCCTTGGATCGAGAACTCATTCCTAAATGGTTACCCATTTTAAAAATAGAATGGGTGCCTATTTTTAAATAGTTACTCATTTTGAAAATAGAATGGGTACCCATTTCAAAATAGAATAGGTGCCCATTTTAAAACGGTACCCATTCTATTTTCTAAAAATAGAATAGGTACCCATTCTAAAAAAAAAAAGTTGAAATTCCAAAACACTTTTTTCTTGGGTTTTAGGCTCAGAAATGTTTTGCAACCCGACCCTTAGCCTTTGACCTGCAACTAAAAAACTAAGGAAAATTCAAGAGAAATGTCCAACAATATAGTTGATGAACCTTTTTTTCAAAATTAATTTGTGAAATTAAAACTCATTATAGATCATGATGGATATTTTTCAAATATATAATTTTTAAAAATATTTGATTATGTTTTTTTTTTTTTAAATTAATTTCTAAGCAAGGCATGCAGGATCATGATGGGCCAAAAAGTGGTGATATGAAAAAAGTAGCGTTTAGCACTCGCCGAAAAATGTGAATATCCCGAGTTAACTTTTTTAGGGTTGGGTGTCAGTAAATTACTCCATAGCGATTCCCAAGCCAAATTAAAACCAAAAAATGCCATTTTAAAGTCATTCAAATCGGATATCTGATTTTTGCACACATACACCCAAGAGTAATTAGGAGGTGGAGGGTGGACAAGAGAGAGAGAGAGAGAGAGAGGGAGAGACAGAGACAGAGAGTTAGGAGGGGGAAGGGAGAGGGGGAGAGAGAGAGAGAGAGAGAGAGAGAGAGAGAGAGAGAGAGAGAGAGAGACTTGAGATAGGGAGAGGGGGTAGGAGGGAGAGACTTGAGAGAGAGAG
>CM021110.1:104489484-104518786 GCA_007115665.2 Sequoiadendron giganteum | reverse complement strand
AGGGAGAGGGGAATAAGGGGAAGAAGGAGAGAGAGAGAGAGAGAGAGAGAGGAGAGAGAGATAACGAATTTGACGGGGAAGGGAGAGGAGAGAGAGAGAGAGGATTAGGAGGGCTGAGGGAGAAGGGAAGAAGGGGAGAGAGAGAGAGAGAGAATGAATTAGGAGGGGAAAAGGAGGGGAGAAGGGGAAGAAGAGAGAGAGAGAGAGAGAGAGAGAGAGAGAGAGAGAGAATGAACTAAGGGGGGGAAGGGAGAGGGAGAGGGAGAGAGAGAGAGAGGATTAGGAGGGGGAAGGGAGAGGGGAAGAGAGGAAGAATGGGGGAGAGAGAGAGAGAGGGAAATAATTAGGAGGGGGAAGGGAGAGAGAGAGGGGGGGAGAGAAGGGGGAAGGGAGAGGGGGAAGAGGGGAAGAAGGGTCTGAGAGAGGGAGAGATAATTAGGAGGGAGAAGGGAAGAGGGGAAGAATGGGAGAGAGGGAGAGAGAGGGAAAGATATAATTTTTAAATATTTTATATATTAGTAATATTAATTAGTTATATAATATTTTATATATTAACATAATATATATATAAATATTTATACATTAACCAAAATATATAAATAATATTTAAATATTATACATAATAATATAATATATTAGATATTATACATAATAATATAATATATTATGCATAATTTTGTGAGAGATTATCATAAATTATGTATTATATATTAAATTATAAACTATAATGTATATTCTCAACTAGATATATTAAAATAAACAATAAACTATTTATTGCATTTTTAAAATTATATATTAAAAACTATATTATATTTTTTATATAAAATAAAAATTATATAAAATCATATATTAAAATTATATATAAAATAAATTGGATATCCGATATCTCTGACATAAACCCTACTACCTAGGGATTAGCTTTAGGTTTGCTTTGGAATTTGGCTAGGACATGTCAATCCTAAGATGTCAACACAAAAAACATGTTTAATAGCTTACCTTGCTTTTCTAGACTTCACCCATGTTGCTGACGACTTTTCTTTTACCCCAAATTGATGAAATGTAAAGGGTTTTTAAAGGAGATTCTCATATTTCCACCAATATAAATTATGTTTTACTTTGAATTTAATAAATAGTTATTATTCATTTTCTATTTGAATTACAACTAAAGTCTTGATTGATAGGCTGATTGAAAATCATCTATATCTTTCAAATGGTATCACATTTTTTGAATCTGAACCATGTGTCACATTCTATGCTTTGCATACTATAGGATTAAAAAAAATGAATTTCATGAAATTTTGACCAAGTTAAGGTGGTCAGACATTCGAGTTTTTATATTTTTTAAAAGTTGTAATAAAAAATTCATAATTAATTATTTACTTAGAAAAAAATTATGAAAAAGTATGTATCACATCGGGACATGAGTCCTCTACTTATATGTAAAATCTAATAAAAAAAATATTATCATTTTATTGTGGTTAGGGTGGTCAGATAGACACCTACTTCTTATTTTTTTCTTGAAATTTAAGTACTATTGTATTGAAATTCTAAATTTTCACTAATTTTTTTTTTTTTTAAATAAACTTAGTAGTTTAGAAACTACATTCAATTTTCTACAAATTCTATTCTTACATATTTTTCAAATAATATAGATAACTTATTCAAATTTTTACATCAAGTTGTCTAACTCTGATTTTTTTGAATTTTCATCATCATTTAAGGGCCTGTTTTTTCTATGATGATCTTGCACATACCCAGCAAACTGGTCCATAAATTTGAAATATCAATTTTTTTTGTTTTTAATAACTTTTTATCTCTTAATTGTTTTGCAAAAAAATGATATGACATCAATCCTCAATAAATTATCTATACAATGAAAGAAATCAAAAAGCATTTAGTTTAGGTTCAATTATGTTGTATGTACACGTTGATTTTTAAAAGTATAAATTAGGGCCAATAAAAATTCAATTAAAAAGTATATTCAAAAAAAAAAAAGGTTTTTACATAAATGTCCCCAAAAGTAATTATAAAAATACTTTTATTCAAGTCAAAAAGTGGTTTTTTGTACACATGCATGGTATGGTAAAAAAAAGTGACTTTTAAAAAATGGTTTTTATACATTCTTATTAAAAATTAATTCATATCATTTAAGTATTAGAATAAATTTCATATTCATAAACTAAAGTGATCCCACAATAGTGGTTTACAATTTTTGGTCAAACTGGACACTGAAATTATTATTTTTAACTATATCTTCACATTCGGGCACTTATAGTGGCTAAACCGTGAGGAATTTGAAGATGATGCAAACTAAAGTCTCATCACATTTTGTCTGTAGATTCTAAAAATATTTTTTTAAAAAAAAATTGGAATCAGATTACACTTCTTTATCCATCTCCCACGAAAACTAATTTTTTTTAGAAAATAACATTTTAAAAAAGTGACACACACCGTATAACGCATAAATTTTTTTCCATGAAGGATAAAATTCTAATTATTTTGAATTTAGATTTTTAACTCCGATATCTAGTGCTTGCACTTGGTTAGATAGTTTTTTATTGAATATTTTTTATTTAATCAAGTTTCGAAGTCAAACCAATTACAATTCAGACATAGCGCGACCGTATAACATGTAACATTTTTTGTATATATCGAAATTTTATTTTATTTTTTTTGTTGGATCAAAGACTTGAATATCTGATGCACTCATATTTTTCAAAAAAAAAAAAAATAATCTGCTATTTTTCCACATGTGCAAAACAAAGACCTTCATTTTCAATGAAAAACCTATGTTTAATAAAAATAAAAAAATAAATACATAATAAAACCAAAACATATTAAAATTATATTTTTTGGATAGCTTGTTTCAAGAACTACCATAGTCATTTGAAATAAATTTTAAATGAATTCATTTGATCCCCCAAAAGGTAAATCAAAAGTGATTTTTTATTAGCATTTTGATAGGTGTAAAGGAGACTCATTTATAGGTATGGTTTAAAACTAGCGAGGTTCTATCCAAAGGGGTTTGACCTAAGGTGGTTTGATCAAACCCTCTTCAATTGGAATCCTTGAAATGGAAATTTTTAAAGCTTAAATCATTATATTTTCTAAAAATATGTGATTTCAGCAAAAATCAGTTCCTCTCAAAAATTGTAAACTAGCTTTGTGGGATCACCCACTAGATTCAAAATACTAAATTTCATATTACTAAATTTTGTAAGATTAAATGTCTAAGTGCTTCAAATTTGTATTTCAAGTGTGACAAATTCTAAAAAACAACAAAAACACTTCCACTTTTTGAGCTTTTTGTGGACCCAACTTCTTCCATTAGCCCATGTTATGTTTTGTTTGATTGGTTTTTATCTATAATACATGTTGGAAACTTAGTATAGATGCCACATTCTAATTTTAACCTTGATTCTTCTTCTATTGTTGTCACTAGGGTATAAATATAACTAATGGAGAATGCTTGGGACTTAGAACTCTAGTCTATGGACCCCAGTTTTCTTATTTATATTGATTCTATTGTTGGGACCCTAGTTAGGAAATAGAGAAGAGAAATTATAAGATAAATCAAATTTACAAATTAAAATAAATATTACAAAATAATTCCCTAGGTTTCAACCTCGTGAGAAAGGGTTAGGTATCTAGGGATGACGAATGGAAAGGGGTGGATCTCCAAAAATGGATCCTTGAAAAGAGATGATTGATCAAATTAGACATACAATTATTACCATGGGATAGAATAAATGAGTAATATAATACCAAACCATTAACACCCATTTCTAAAGGAGATAACAAGAGATTGAGAGAAGTTAGAGAGTAAATTGCTTTAACAAGGCAGGTGAAAATAGAAAATATGTATGAAGAGAGGAGACAAAAAAAATATGGATAGGAAATAATTTGGAAAGATACCATAGAAGAATGGAAGAGGTGGAAAATATGAATAGGGATCACACTCAAGTTAAATTAATCAATTTTTGATTAATTATGCTCTAGAAGTCCCAATAGAAAGAAAGAGTTCTTGATTAATTTTGATACTCTGGAAGTCCCAACAAAAAGTGTTAGTAAGATGAGGGACTTGGTACAAAAGTAAGGTGAAATGGTCAAAGAATATGACCCAAAAAAATTGATGTCTCCTACAAAGTAGAGGAACAATTGATAAAGAAGAAAAAATTAGAATGGTTCATCTCTAGATTAAATAAGGATATTAGGGCATCCTTGGATGGAAGTGTCTTTGAAACATATACTCTGAAATAGTAACCTTGGCCTATCACATAGAAGCAAAAACATGGAGACAAATAGACAAGGAGAACAAAAATGTTGAACTCAAAAATTGAGATTAGAGTTAGAATAGCTAAGATTGTGATAGGAAATAATGGCAAAGGAAGATAATAATAAAAGAAAACAAAAATTTTGGTGCTCATATTATTTGAGAGAGGGTCATTTTAGAAATGACTATCCTAAGATTCAAAGAGGTAAAATTATTTTTTGCATTGAAATTATATTTTAAAACAATTATTAGGAAGACCCAATCAATATTATGTAGTTTATATGGATAATGGGATTACCACGAGATAGATGATTGTCCCTCATGAAGGCTCAAAATAAGAAATACAAAAGATGAACATGAGCCTCACTATCACATGCACTGTAGTCATGATAGAGGAATGGATCAGACTACAATGTTAAAGGACTTGCGAAATTTCCCCTATATAGATAAAACCATGGGTATAGAGCACCTACATGGAAAAACTAGAGAAATGAGCTAACACAATGCAAAACAATTCTCTACACAATCATAATGAGGATCAAAAATCCTTCAAAAACCATAGAGGAGGAAGGGGGTGAGGAGAAGATAGCCACAAGAGAGAGGATGCTAACTACTAAAAATGTGGTAAACAATGTCACTTCTTAATGGAGTGTTGATCTGATAAGAACTATGTTTTCTACAACAACCCAGATCATGACTTGCCATAAATTCATACATCCTTTGGCATTCCCAATCCTTGAAGTTGTGAGGTCATAAAAAATTTAAGTGATTTTTTCGAGTTGATATTTTAACTATTCTCTACTTGAGTACATCCCTCCATCCAACCCTAAAGGCCCAAAACCTTGTTTTGTTCCTTGTTTAAATTCGTGTAAGCATTGATGACCATTTGAAATTTTGGACCCCTTCTCCCCTATCAAACTTGTCATCTAAGACATGCCTTGCCCAAAATTTTGAATTATAGATATTTCCATTAAATTCTTGCCATTTTTCCTCAAAGTGTTTCATATTTTTATACTTTTGCAGTTCCACATCCCTTCATGACATGCCTTCCAACCTCAATGTCCCAAAAGTCTAATTTACTCTAAGTCCTTTGTCAATTTTTTAGAGTTTTGTGTCCCCAAATTCCTCATCAAATAATATTTATTTGGATAACATCATGTTGATGTTAGTATTCATGATGACATTATCAATACATCAAAGTTTTAGAGTTCCCCATCCTTCCCATCCTTCAGTATTCATTCATCTTCATCTCCAATTCCTTGATTCTTTGAAACTCTGCAAATCCTCTTCAAAAAGTTCCTAATTATTTATAAGTCAATCTTTTAGAAATCCCTATCTATGAACCTCTTTCTCTCCAACCCTAAAAACTAAAAATCTACTAATTCCCTTATGAAGTCCTTTCAAAATCAGACTTTTGGTCATTCTATATGTTTCTACCAAGTTAAGTTGTTGGAAGTTTAAGGAGTTTTCCATTCATATTCTTTTTGGCAACATGAGCATGGATGTACAATATGTGGCAACATGAGCATGGTTATACAATATGTAGATACAGTGTTGTCATTGATGTCAACATTGTGGTTTGATATGAAGATTGATGTGTAGACTTATTGGTGAAGCATGAGTGTGTATGAGAATGATGATCTAGTACATAAATGCAAGAAGTTTTGGTCTAGTGCAAAAAATTGAGTGGAAGAACTGGCTAAGTGTTAGAACATGCTTTTTAGTGTACATAGCATCCATTTTTTGGTCTGCATCGGTCTGTCTTGAAGAATTTTTCTTTACAGTTCTAAGGAAATTTGTTTGGATGTCAGAGAAGTCTAAATCCAACATTTCATGCCTTTTGGTCCTCTAGTGCAGAATTTATGAGTAACAAAATATTGGGTTTTCTAGTGATAGTGTTCAAGTCAGTGTAGATTACATGTTTTTCTAACTCAATACTTCACCATAGAATAATATCTAGTCTTGTGGATTTTCAGAGGTGTTTATAGGTTTCAGCAGCATCTAAGTTTCAATTGGTGTGAGTTTTGGAGGTTTGTGTGTTGGTTTGAGGATGATCAGTTGGCTTGTTTTGATGTTAGGCATCTAGTAGTGTCGACCTAATATGCTTAAGGGTATGAAGAGTTTAAATGAGTGTCGATGTGTTATGTGGGATCTATTATAGGTCCATGCCAACCCATTTGGGTTTGTTATAAGCTTTTATGGTGGTGTGAAATGCGTTTTGGGTCGACAAATTATTATTTTGCATGATACATCTAATTAGGCCGACCTAATCGATGTTGTGAGAGTTTGCGAATGTTATGGATATAAGTATAAGATATTTTTGGTGTTGGAGGAAGATGATAGAAAATATACAAGTGTGGTTTATGTGAATTGTGTGAATGCAAAGCAAAGTAGAGTGTTAGAGAGGAACGGTATGAAGTGTGTAAACTCAGTATGTTGAGCCTCAGTGGAAATGTAACTCCTGCATATTGTAGATGTAATTGTAGTAGTTCAAATCCAAATCCTGGTAGTAAGCCACCCCTTTTCTTTAGTCTTTATTTCATTTTGTGGGTAGTGAATCCACTAGGATAGTGGTTCCACTTGTAGGGAGCATTTCTATAATATGTTGTAATAAGTTATAATATATTGTAAGCTAATCCTTATTGTGGTTTTTCCCTTTTTAGGTTTTCCACATAAAAATATGGTGTTCATGTGTTATGTGCTTTTGATGGTTTCTTCCATGCTTTCCTTTCCTACTGCAAATTGAATATGTTATGTGGAATGAATGTTTAAATGTTTAAGTGGTTTCAAAGAATACTAATTCACCCTCTCAGTATTCTGGGTTGAACAATTGGTATTAGATCTTGGTTCCTTGGAATAAGCTTAATTGCTTGAGGAAGTTCTTGGAGATTGAGCACATAGTTGTTAGAAGATATCCTAGTCCTCCAAAATAAAATCCTATTGTTGGATTCACTAAAGAAGATTGCATCGTTGACATGAATGGAAAACTTATAATAGCCCTTGAATATCTAGAAAGGAATGAAAGTGAGAACAAATATTTGAAGGAAAATGTCAAGGAAGCAGATGAATGCATCAAAAATTTGAGAGAACAAACCAAAAAAAATAGAGAAAGACAGAAGGAGGTTAATGAGTAGCTGAAGCAGGAAAATGAAACAATTACCAGTCTAAAAGTGCAAGTTGAAGAAAGAAAAAGAGTTGAAGAACTGCTAAATGCTAAGATGAAAAGCAAATCTAAAGAATGTTCAAAACTTGAAGAAGTTGTAACCTTGAGATCAAATTTGGATAAAGAAAAGAATCAAGAAGACAAATTCAAGATGAGCTCTATAATGCTTGATGAAATTATTACAAATTAGAATAATTCCAAAAGACAAAGGTGGATTAGGATTTGAAAAAGAATAAACTTCAAAGGAAGATTAGACACCAAGTGTTGAAAAGAAGAACAATGAAAAAAAAAAGATTAAGGACAAGTAGGTCTAGAATCAAAGGAAAGACTTAAAAAGACCACCTATCAAACAACAAAATGTACAAAGGTACTTATCTTTTAATGGTTTATGTTATTCCTGCAATAAGTTTGGACACAAGGATATGGAATGTAGAAATAGAATGAATCATAATATTCAATCGTTTCTTGATCAGTGCTTTACAAGCAATAGATTTCGTCGTAAGGCTAGTGAATGCAAAAACCAGATAATGAATGGTTATAATAATGGTATGAGGTTTTAATATTTCAATGGCTACTTTTATACATGCAATGGATTTTGGCATAAAGCTAATTATAGTAGATCCAAAATTGGTGGAAGTAAGCTTGTTCAAAATATTGCCACTTGTTACAATTGCAATAGACCAAGACACATTTCCATTTTTTTTAGAAGCGAGAATGTGAAGATCTTGAATAATCTAGATAAAGAATAATGATCTGATGATCCAATAGAGATAGAGAAAGAGATTTCCAAAAGATCTGGAGAAAGAAGGAAGATAGTGATACTAAGCCTAAGTATTTACCAGCATCTGGTGTAGATGTTTCCTCTAGAAACTAAGTAGAAAGCCTTGGCTTAGGGGGAGTATTAATAGAATATCCTTAATCCCCTACTAGAGAGATGGTGTTGGTGCTTCAGCACATTAGAATAAGGTGTAGGCTGACATGGCTAACCTATTGGTGAAAGAACCAATGGAAAATATTGAGTTACGAAAGTTTTCAGAGCATTTGAAGTTGATTGTGCACACAGTTAGGGTTTTTACTAGATTTTCAAAATGTGCATTCAATGCAAATTAGGCCAATTCAAAAAGGTTTATAATTTATTTCATATTCAATCTATGTCATTTTAAAATGAGCATTTGAGGAGAGAAGAGTAGTGAGAGTGAGTTGAAGCATTTTAGAAGTTCTTGCGCACATAACCCTAACTGAAAAGTGATCAAAAGGTATTTATAGACTTCTATCTTGCCCTAAGTTTTTATAAGTGGTTTGAAGTGTTGGAAAATTTATGTACACCACAAGTAGTTAAGGTAGTGGATCATCCTCGTCCTAAATTCAAATGGCATCCTGATAAATCCTTGGTGGATGATTCAGACGGAGCATTTTAGCACAATCTATATGGTGTTTTGCACACAAAATATGTAAGGATATACATACATGCGAAGTTGGAAGAATATGATCACTCTAAATTTGGTGGTGTGGGTTAGTAAACTCACCGAAGATTAGTTTGAACATTGATCTGAAATCAAAATTTGAGATCCTGGTGGAAAAGAAGCTCAATGTGTGGAACTATTTTCCTAAATTTTACCACTATGATGCATGGGTAAGGTACACCCTGAGAAGAATCAATGATAGATTCATCTATCTTGATATACCTCACATGATCAACAAAGAGGCTATTAGGGTTGTTACGGAACACAATCAGCTATGATGCTCAAACCAGTGAGGAATGAAATGGTGATGGAGTTAACTAGTGTGCAAAGTATAATAGAAGAGCCTCAATGATGATCATATACAAGATATACCTCACTAACAGAGAGAATTCAATGTTCACAACTACCATTAATACTACCTATCAGATGGTTGTGAAGGGTGAAGATTATGATTTGTGTGATTTTTTGAGAGCACAATTGATTGAAAACCTACAAAAGACTAAGGACTCGAAGTACCCTTTCAAATTTTTTAATTTGATCATCTATTTATTGTTTTACTTCTTAAATGAGGTTCCCATAATTAAGAATATAGTATGAATGAAGGATAGACCTATGGCACATCAGATTAGAGACCACCTAAGGATCTTATGTGATGTTGATGCATAGGAAGAAGCATTATGGGGATTCTTTAAAAAAATACAAACAAATATGCAAACCAGAGAAAGGATTCCCAAGAGCATGGTGGAAAATTACAAGAATGATATCACATTCTTGGTGACAAAATATTTTTGCATTAAATAGGTTATTGAGCCTAAGACTATTTGGATCCCAGAGAACAAAGGAAGAAGTTTTTGGTTTAGTAAAATTTATGTTGATCAAACCTAAGAGAGGTATGGAACCTATGAAGAGAAGTCCATGAAGATGCATATGGATCTATAGACATCTAAATTTTATCACTTCCACATGATCAAAATCATCTACTCTATTCATCTATGTCATTAATAGTATTTAATCATTATTTCATTTTTTGCCTCAGGTTCCTAAAGTATGTAATTAAATAATTAAATACTTTACCTTACACCTTTTCTTCTCTAAATTAAATAAATAGGACAATTTATTTAATTTAGTCATTTGACCTATTTGGATTAAAACCATTTTTTAATCCCTCTTTTTCTCTCTCCTTGTCACATTCTCCATAATCCTCTTTTAATCTGGATTAAATTAATTAATCCATGATTAGGATGTGCACCATTTAATCAATATTATTGTCACATCCTCCATAATCTCCCACTTGCCTCTAATCTCTCATTAATTATCCTAACCTTGTGTTTGCACAACCTTAATCAAAGTCATTAACCACATTTAGCATACCTTTTTTAGTCAACCTTTCCACTTGCCTTTCTTGGCCTTGACTCTCTTTCTTATGTGAATTTTTAATTCACATTTATTCACCCAAGGCTCCTCTCTTCCCCATGTGAATTTTTAATTCACTTTTATTCCTCCAAGGAATCTTCTCTTCCCCATGAAAGTTCTAGAACTTTTGACTTGTCACATCAAGTCACATGTCCAGGTGAATCCTACCTTTTTAAGGACCTTTTTTTTCCAAGGTACTTTCCACCTCTCCTTTTGGAACCTTGTCTTATCCATAAGATTCCTCAATCGTGTGAATTTTTAATTCACTTTTATTCACCAAAGATTCTCCTCTCCCCCATGTGATCATTAAAAGGTCACATCATCCCTTTCCCAAGGTACATGCCCTTCCTCCACATCATGTACCTTTCTTCCACCTCACTTACACATCATCTCACCCTAAGCCATCTCACATTCCACAGGTCAAGATGTGAGGGCTTCTAAGTCCTGAACTCACCATAGCCCTCCATCTTGACCTTGTTGGCTTAATATCAACCGTTGAATTCTCTAGAGAATTCAAATCCCTCTATAAATACCCCCTCCTTTCTCGCATTTGAGGGAATCAATCTTTTGCTATCAAAACTCCTGCAAATTCTCAATTTGAGCTTCTCTTGCATTTACCATAACATTTAGCATCTCACCATTATCTTGCCTTCACTCATCTTGCATATCACTTTGCATATTTGATTTAACTTGTCATCCAAAGAGCACACAAATCTTCAAAGATCAAAGGGCCAACCAAGGAAGAAGCAACATGAAGGTATAATCAATTTTAATTTAGTTCATCTTGCTTTCATTTTTATCATTCCTTAGGCTAATCATTGAGGTGTCATTTTTGTGTTACTTTCCTCTTATTGCATTAATAGTTTTTTTAGCATCTCATAATAGGACTTAACATTTTAGGGATCACGGGATCAAAGGCAAAAACAAATAACCAAAATAGTTGAGAAAACGATTGCACAGTTTGCGAAGGCAATAGGCCTTATGAAGGAACAATTAGAGAAAGCTAAAGGCATATCTAACTCTCTGGAAGGTTCATCCAATGTTAGGAGATCTGGTAGAAGAGCTACCACCTCTCTGGTGGCTCCCAAGTCCTCTAGGGCTAAGCCTATCATAGGTGAGAAAAGAGAAGAATCTATAAGTGCCCTTGTTAAAGAGAAAATTAATTTGTTAAAGCATAAAAAGGTACCAGTAAAAGAAAAGGTTGCTTTGAAAAAAAAACCAAGTAGACCTTGTAAAGAGAAGAGTGAAGGTCAAAGCTATAGGAGAAAAGAACCTGTGTTGAAGAAGAAGAAGAGGTAGAAGTAGAAACTATAATAAAAAAAGGAAAATCGTTGTTTCTCAAGCAGAGACAAGTGCAAAGAAGGTAAATGTTGACATTATGGATATGGACAATGAGGCGGAATTAGAAAAGAAAAATAAGCCTTTATGATTCACATGAGGGAGAAGAAAATAGAGAAGTCGCCAGAAGGAAAGAAAAAGAAGAAAACTTTGGTAAGTGAACATAGTCCCATGAGATTAGATGCATTGTTTAATGGAATTGTAGAACATGAAATGTTAGAGCAGACCGCTGCCTTGTATACTACATATTGATAAGGCTACCATAGAGGAAGAAATATTCAAATATATTATTACTTTTGATGTGAATATGAAAAATATTGAAGGCTAATTTCCTGAGGAGTTAATAAATTGCATTGTATGCTAGAAGAGAAGAGGCAATAAATGAAGAAGATAAGTTGATATCATATGCCTTAGAAAATATCAATGCTCCTCTAATGGATGAAGATGGAGCTAGATTAGCTTAGGTATATAGAAAGGAGTTCAAAACCAAATATAGGGTAACTACATTGATGAGAAAATATCATCTAATGATCTTGAGAGGCTCTTAATTGACACTATGGAGAAGGTTGCTAGTTTGGAAAAATAGTTAGGCATGATCCTAGATCCTGAAGAGCACATACATTAAGATATGCCTATTCTGGAAGTGAATGAACCTAAATTTTCACAACATGATGATGCTCAACATGAGCATGAAGCAGAAGAAGATATTGTGTAGAACGATACCCTTCTACATGTGGAAGAGAATACTACAAAAGAAGATGTTACTAGTGATGCTCCTCTAGTAGTAGAACATACTATTGTAGAAGGGAAGGTTGAAGAGTCACAAAAGGAGGACACTCATACAAAGCATAACTCGCCTCCTATGGAATTAGAAAATACTATAGAAAATATTGTTGAGGTTGTACAAGACAACCTAGAGACCAATGAGCCACAAAATATAGAACATATGCCTCCTCCAAATAACAATGAAAAATAAGTTAATGGTGAGAAGAAGGATGGGGAAGAGCTTGGCAATACTAAGAAGGATGAAAATGTAGATTTTAGCATTGGTGAAAAGGAAAAGGCTTTGGAAAGAAAGATGTTGGTGAGAAATTGGTTGGAGAGTCTTCTAAAACCTCTACAGACTCCTTGAAGAGTCTGTTGAGCATGCAGCTACAGTTCCAACTAGTTGTCTCCCCATAGTTATTGCAGATACCAATGCAATAGGGTCGGGTGGACATGGACAAGATGTCCCCTCTTCACAATTTATAGCTAGGTGATGTATTCCACACCTCCACTAGGAAATAAATCTTTCAAACACATCAAAAGAGTGTGGAGTTGATTGATGAAGCAGTAAAGATACTGCAAGAGAGTGTACCCAAAGTAAGTATCGACAATTCTCTATCTAGTGTATAAAATTTAAAGCTTTTATAGGATTATTTTAAAAAGTATTCTAGTGAATTGGATGAGAGATTGGAGATGGATATCACCAAAAGGGTGGATGATAGGAAGATGGTAGAAATGGTGGATAAATATTCCACTACACATAATAAAGTTTAGAAAAATATCAAGGATGTGTAGGATTGTCTAGAAAAGGCAATCAACTTGTTTCAATTTTACCTAAAATGGTCGAGGTCCACAAAGAGTAAAGAATCAAATGAACTCCATTGATTCTCAGATTGACATGACATCTAGTGTTTATAGCCCAGCAAATGATACAGATGGATTATAAAGGTTAGCAATTGAAAACCTACATGAATAATTCTTCCAGTTGAAAGAAAAAAAAAAAGATAATAGCACAGTTTGGACATCTTAGATAGTTGGTAAATGAAAAGTATACATCTGTATCCAATTATATAACAAATTTGGAGAAGAAAACAAAGATGAATCCAATACCTAACACTTTGGATGATGCAGAAGAACTCCTCATGGAGTTTGAGACTCAGAGCTGCATGCTTGGCATAGCCAAGAAGGAATGGGACAACGAAAAGAAGGTTTAGGAGGCACACCTTTCAAAATTGTAGGTGTAAAATAGTATCTATGTGCCCTCCACCAATTAAATTGTATTTTTTTTTATTTATTTTATGCATTTCAGATTTCATTTTACATATGTGGAAGCTAGAAGATAGTATATCAGCGCCAATTTTAATCTAGTCTAATGGATAGCGCTATTAGGGGGAGTTGGTCAAGTTTTTGAAAGTTTGTTACTCTCATTCATACATGTATACATATAATTCAGGGGGATAATATGTGTGTCAAAGGGGGAGAAAAGAATAGAACATATGTGTGTGCCCTTTGCCCTTGATGTCAAAGGGGAAGAAATTTTGGAGAAAAGTTTCAAGGAATGTTTCCATCAATGACAAAGGGGGAGATTGTTGGAATTTTAAAGAGTTTGTCATTGATATTGTTGTTGGAAACATGAGAATGGATGTATAGTATGTGGCAACATGAGCATGGGTGTATAGTATGCAAATACAATGTTGTCATCAACATTGTGGTTTGATATGAAGATCAATGTGCAGACCAATTGGTGAAGCGTGAGTGTGTATGAGAATGATAATCTGGTGCAAACAATTGAGTGGAAGAATTGGCTAAGTGTTAGAACATGGTTTTTAGTGTACATAGCATCCCGTTTTTCGTTTGTATTGGTCTGACTTGAAGAATTTTGCTTTGTAGTTCTAAGGAATTTTTTTTGGATACCAAAGGAGTCTAAACCCAATGTTTCATTCCTTTTGTCCCTTTGATGCATAATTTATGAGTAATAGAATATCGGGTTTTCCAGTGACAAAGTTTTCCAATATAGAGTACATGTTTTGCTAAGTCCACACTTCACCACAAAATAATATCTAGTCTTTATGGATTCATGGAGGTTTTTACAAGTGTCAGTAGCATATAAGTTCCAAGTGGTGTGAAGTTTGGAGGTTCACATTTGATTTGAGGAGATGATCAATTGGCTTATTTTGATGTTAGGTCTCCAGTGGTGTCGACCTAATATGTTTAAGGGTATGCATAATTTAAATGAGTGTTGATTCATTATGTGAGAGCTATTATAGGTCCATATCAACCTATTTTGGTTCTTTATAATCTTTGATTATGGTGTGAAGCATGTTTTGAGCCAACAAATTATTTTGCATGATACATCTAATATGCCGACCTAATTGATGTTGCGAGAGTTTACGGATGTAATGGGTATAAGTATAAGATCTTTTTGGTGTTGGAGGATGATGATAGTGAATATACAACTGTTGTTAATGTGAATTATGTGAAATTTTTAATGTGAATGTAGAGCGGAGTAGAGTGTTAGAGAAGAACAATATGAAGTGTGTAAACTCAATATATTAAGCTTTAGTGGAACTGTAATTCTTGCATATTGTAGATGTAATTGTAGTAGTTCAAATCTTGGCAGTGAGCCACCCCTTTTCTTCTATCTTTCTTTCATTCTATGGGAAATGATTTCACCTGTAGTGAGGATTTTTGTAATATGTTGAAACCAGTTATAATATATTGTGAGCTAATCCTCATCGTGGTTTTTCACTTTTTGGATTTTCCACATAAAAATCTGGTGTTCATGTGTTATGTGCTTTTGATGGCTACTTTCATGCTTTCTTTTCCTACTACAAATTGAACATGCTATGTGGAATGAATATGTAAATGTTTAAGTGGTTTCAAAGAATATTGATTCACTCCCCTCTCTCAATATTTTGGGTTCTCAACATAAGCCTTACTTCAAATCTGACCTCGACAGCCTAACACATTTCCTTTTTGGGAATTCAGACCCAATCTTCACAACTTCCCTATTAGACCTTTGGAAATCCACTGCCATTGTAACTCTTTCCCTCCAATCTTGAAAATACAAAACTTTGTTGTTCTTGAGTGTAAAACCCCTACCTACATACAAGATGATCCAATAATTTTATTAATGCATCTTCAATGCATGTCAACCACTATATAAAAATCTAATAGCACCCAAAAATCATTCTTATGTAATTTTGCATGTTTTCAAAAAAAAAAAATAGTGCTCAATCATACCATAGTTATTGCTACAGAGCCTGATGATTGACACACCATCCCAAATCCACTATTTAGCAAATTTTTCATGTGATTTTCTATTCCTTACACTCTACTACATGATCCATCAATGCTTAGAGGTATGCTAGGGGTGCAAATAATGTTATTTTATGTTTATAAATGATTTAATCATAATTCCAAGGGACATTATGGGTGGGTGCATGGAGATGGGTAGCCAATTTGTGGCCACTTTCAAAAAACAAAAATTGAAAAGTCATAATGCGAGCGCGTTATGGCTTGTTGGGTCAAGCCTAAGGCTTGGCCACAACAAGCCCATGACATGAGTGCGCTATAACGTGAGTTTGTTATAATGTGCTCATGTTATGGCTTGTTAAAAGCAAAAAAAAAGGTGAAACTATTCATTCTTCATTTTGACTGTGTTTTTTGTTGTGCTCGTGGCCAAAACCCCCATTTTTCGCACTCATGTTCTAGGAGGAGGCATTGTGCAAAAATATTCACCAACGGTTGCTATTTCTTTGCAATGATGGTTCCATGACGACAAGGAGGTGTGAAAGGTAAGGATTTTTTTCTTTTTGTTTTTAATTTGTTAGTTTTAAGTTGTATTTGATTTATTTTTTTGAATTTTTAGTTGATGCAAATCAACCTACAAACCCTCAAAATCCTCAACAAGAAGAGCAACCAAATCCTGAAGAACAAAATCAACCACAACAACAACCTCCTCCACTAATCACTCAACCCCCTCTTGGCACTCAACAAAATTTAATGACTGAAATTGAGAACAAAAAAAGAAAACTGGGGATTTAATCAATAGGTTGAGTGATCCAAATGGTTCAACCATAGAAAGAATGACCCTAGCAAGTTCATTGAAAGATATGTTAAAAAAATTAGATTCAATTAGCAAAAAAATAACTGGATGGCAAGATAGGAGGCAGGCGGCTAGGGCTTATTATGCGAATAAACTATCATATAAAGATGTAAAAAATTAAAAAATTAAAAAAGGTGATTTGTGCTCATTATTCACTAACCCACGCACAAATCAAAATCTTACCCTTAATGTGAAGAGGTTTCTTATTCATTGGTGCCACCACCAACATATTAGGAACCATTTTTATGATAGGTGGTACATGGTCTTTGATTACCCATCGTGCAACAATTGTGAAGTCTCACAATATTTCCTTAGGAAACTATACAGTGATTTCATATTGAACAAAATCCTAAATTATTTTGATATGAGGGACTTCCAAGGGAGAGGTGGGGGGTCAGCTTAGGATAGACCCAGTGCACAGCCGGATCCTATGCGGAAAGGGAGACTAGCTCTCGCTAGGCCACCTCGTGAGCACATTGTTATGCCTTTCGTTGTGAAGGAGAGTGTCGACGTAGAGAAATTTTAGGCAATCAAAACTTTGACCCAAAGTGTCATTCATCATACTAGCCCTATTCTATAGCGCCATCCAGGGGATTCTTTGAGTGGTGGCCTTTGAACCCATGTGTGTCAATCTTGCGGGGAAACTTGTTCATATGACCCCCATCGACACTTAGGAGGCTGCTACGCAAGATCCGTCTTCAGCTATGGAGATGGAGAGGGTAGCTGACATTTTGCATGAGGTGTATGGCATTGATAGTCAAGTAATAGTTAGCATGTTCATTGAATTTAATTAATTAAATTTTAATTTTGAAATGCAAGATTAACTAGTTTAGTTTTATGATTTTAATAAAATTGTAGGGTCACACTGTTGAGACTGGATACACCGGCCCTCCACCTACATATTTTTGTAGTACACCTATCGGTGGAGTATGTAACTAGTAAACAATTATAAATTTATTACATGTTAATAGCATTGTTTTACGAATGGTATTTTAATATGTGATTTTGGATGTTGAACAGGCTAATATTGGATGTTTCAAGGGAACACTTCCCAGTGTCAGTGGATTTACTCAAACCTACATGGAGCTAATAGAATAAATAGTTTAACTAATGAATTATAGTCAATAGATTTATGTATTTTATATGCACATCATTGATTACGTTGAATAATTTTTTGTTTTATTTTCATATGTTGCTAGCTGAAACACCTCTGAATGTGATGAGGGTGATGGATAACGGTGTTTCATCTGCCATACAATCCTTGATGGCTCTGATAGGCGAGGTATGAGGAAAATTAGTAAATTTCAATTTACATTCGTTGTTATAGATGTTAATTAGTGAAATATTAAACCATTATCGATTCATAGTTTAATTTCTATTTGGATGGTTTATACAAGGCTTGAGAACGCCTGAGCATGCACGTGTGAATATTTCCCTCATGGAGAGAGATCATAAGATGGCGGTAAGTGATTATTTTGTCAAAATATAATTTTTTATAATATAATTTCTATATATTCATGTCTTTACTTCTTATTGTAACAGTTAAAACTTCACCATGAAATAAACACTAGGAAGAGGATCAGGAGCACTCCTCGAGCTTAGTACAAATGAGTGACAAACCTATCGCCATCTGATCGACAAGCAAAGGGAAAGAATTTATTTCTAGAGCATGGAGAGCAATGAATTTTAATTACAAAGCCCTTTGTTGTATGCCTACATGGCAGTTTTGTACATGTTTTGTATTGGACATATTTGACATTGTATGCCTATATGGCATTCTCATAAGCCTATATGGCTATTTTGTACATATATTTCATACTTATATTGATGCCTACATGGCTATTTGGTTAATACAAATATTTTTTATCGATGGTGTCCATATTTGTATTCTAAATTGATGGTTCAATAGATATGAGTTACATGTATTCAAGTGTATATTTTACAACTTGCGTGTATACTTTTTGACTTACATGTGTTCCAATGTATACTTTGTGACTTACATGTTTTCATGTGTATACCTTGTATTCGTGCATATACTTTGTATTAATTTGTGTATACTATGTATTTGTGTGTATACTTCAATTCTTACGTGTTTTTGAGAACTTGTGCTTCCCTTATTCACATGTACATGCTTGACTTATTCACGTGTATACTTATTAATTGGTTAGCCCTAGCATTGATCATTGTTATCCTTTATGGTTTTTCTTGAATATTAATTGATTGATGCTAAACAACTTTATCTAAAAGCAAAAAAACATGTTTTCAATTGGTATTCCATGAAATGATTCATAAAAATATTCCAATATGTTCTTGATGCATCACCATATAAACACATCAAAAGATTTATATGTCAACTATTTGCAATATTATTTCTTGTATACGAAATGGACTTGGGAGAAAGCAAGTTATAATTTATAATACAAATATGAAATGGACTCAACATTGTCTTAGACCCCCGAATAGGTCTATTAAACAAAGCAACACACTCTCAATCACTCTTCCAATTGAAAAACACCATTGGGTAGCATTTACCAATCTACAAATCCACAAACTCTACAATTTTTAGGGTGTGATTGGTCCTCTAACCCTGCTATCCTCTAAACCCTCACTTTTCTCAAATTTCACTAGGATTTATTGAAAATCCCATATCCTAACGACATACAACCTCAAAACCTCTTCCAACACTCTTCATTATACCTACACAAACTTAATTGACCACCAAATTATGATGCCCCTTGAATTTACCCACTTTTACTCCCTCAAACCTCTATTTTTAATTCAAAACCCCTCTATTCCCAATTAGGGCATCATGCCATAACATAATTTTGACCTCCCTTTTCCTTGTAGACCATTTGAACACCTCAAACTCCACAATCTCACCCTATTTCCAACCCATTCTAACTTATTCTCAAGCAATTTCTTCTTTTCACCTCATCTAGCCTTGCTTTTAAGGCCTAAATTCTAAATTTTGAATAGGGGAAGCGTTAGTAATCTCTTCCAATGACTTTACCAATGCTATTTTCTTATTTGTACTTACATAATTGACTCAAATGACCCCACACTAACTCAAAACTAAAAGTAAGATTACAGAATGGGCTATCATGGCCTTATTTGACATTATAATGACTAAAAGCACTAAACTAGACCTTCTTCATCAAATGGAGGAACAACGTGCTTTGCACCAATGATCATACATTTTTTGTGTGGAATACTTGGACTTCTCAACGGTCGTGTGTATGTTTCTTTTATATTGTTTTGCATGCCATCATAAGAGATCAATCTGGTTGAACGTAGCTCGGATCAATTCCGCGTGTTTAGGTGCATAAGAGGACCATGCCTAGTGTAAACCTACCTATCAAGATACGTTGGAGCAGTTAGTTTGGTCACACAAATTGCAAAACAAAATTTGCACTACTTTGCAACTTTACACTGCTTCCAGTTTATACTTTTTCCATCAAGTGAAAATTGGACACCATAGGAAAATGAATCTGAGATAACAAAAACCAAGAGAGGTTATTGTAGAGACACCCAACATAATCCTGTAGGCTCAGACGGGGAGTTTGTAAGCATCATTATTTCTGAGTAATATCCCATCAAAGTTTGCTTCCCTTTTACACTTTGGACCCTTAAGGGATCGATCTAATTGAATGTAGCTCAGAGCGATTCCACATGTTTGGGTGCGAAAGAGGACCATGTCTCATGCAAATATACCTATTCAAATGCAATGGAAAAGTCTACTTGGTCACACGAGTTGCAAAATGAAATTTGCAACACTTTGTAACTTTGCACTACTTGCATTCGACTCTTTTTCCATCAAGTGAAAATCCACCACCATGAGAAAAACCACTTCGAGATAGCCAAAACTGAGAGAATTTTTTGTAGAGGGGCCCAACGCGATCTTGTAGGATCATACGAGAATTTTCTATGCATCATGGTATCTGAGTATGAACATGCTGAAGTTTGCAGCCATTTTGCACTTTGGACCCTTAAGAGATCGATCTAGTTGAACGTACCTCGGAGCAATTTTGCATGTTAGGGTGTGAAAGAGGACCATGCCTATTGTAAACATACCTATTTGAATGCATTGGAACAGTCTGCTTGGTCACATGAGTTGCAGAATGAAAGTTGCACCACTTTGCAATTTTGCACTACTTGCATTTGACACTTTTTCCATCAAGTGAAAATTTGTTGCCATGGGAAAACCACTCTGAGATAGCCAAAATCAAGAGATTTTTTGTAGAGGGGACCAACGTAATCCTATAGAATTATATGATAAGTTTCTAAGCATCATGGTATCCGAGTAACAGCATGCTGAAGTTTACAGCCATTTTGCACTTTCGACCCTTAAGGGATCGATCTGATTGAACGTACCTCAAAGAAATTTCGCATGTTTGGGTGCAAAAGAGGACCATGCCTAGCGTAAAACACCTATTTGGATGTGTTCGAACAATTCTCTTGGTCATGCGAGTTGCAGAACGAAAGTTGCACCACTTTGCAACTTTGCACTACTTGCATTGGACACTTTTTTCATCAAGTGAAAATCCACCGTCATGGGAAAAGCACTCCGAGATAGCCAAAACCAACAGAGGTTTTTATAGAGGGGACCAACATGATCTTGTAGGATTAGATGATAATTTTCTAAGTGTCACGCTATTCGAGTAATAGCATGCTGAAGTTTGCAGCCATTTAGCACTTTGGACTCTTAAGGGATTGATCCGATTGAATGTACCTCAGAGTGATTCTGTGTGTTTGGGCGAATAAGAGGACCATACCTAGCATAAAAATACCTATTTAGATGTGTTGGAACTATTTTCTTGGTCACACGAGTTGTAGAATGAAAGTTGCACCACTTTGCAACTTCGCACTGCTTGAATTTGATACTTTTCCATCAAGTGAAAATCTGTCGCTATGGGAAAACCACTCTAAGATAGCCAAAATGGAGAGATATTTTTGTAGAGGGGCCCAACGCGATCCTGTAGGATTAGACAAGAATTTTCTAAGCGTCGCGATATCCGAGTAACAATATGCTGAAGTTTGCAGCCATTTAGCACTTTGGACTCTTAAGGGATCGATCCAGTTGAATGTACCTCGGAGCGATTTTGCATGTTTGGGTGTGAAAGAGGACCATTCCTAGCATAAATTTACCATTCCTAGCATAAATCTACCATGTACTTAGAAGAAGATCAATAAAATTCATTAATTTCCCTGCATTTTTCTATATTTTTACCAGAAATCTGATGTTTCCTTGAACTGTATTGTTCCATACATGGTGATTGTGTTCTCTTTTACAATCTCTTTGTGTTTCCATAGACCTAATACATATTTAGAAACCAGTTTTTATGTTAGGGTGCTTATTTGGGGAAAGGGGATAAGTTTTATGGGGTTTGTGTTGTTACCCCTATAGATTTTGATGGAAAAGGGCATGAAAATGAGGTTTCGCCCTAGGGTTTGATAAAATATTGCATGTAGAGGTTGGTATGATTGTCTTTTGAGTTTTTTCAATTTATTTTAAGAAGTTTTGAGGTGGTGGCATGTTTTGGTAAGGTGTGGAACCATTGATTTCAATAAACCCTCCTCATACTAGCATAAAATAAGGGTTTTGTGGTTTGGCATGGTGGAGTGAGTTTCTCCTGAGACAAATTGGAAATCTAAGGGTTTGGATACATAATAATTTCTTCCCCAACAATTTTAGGGGATTGGTGAATGTTTAAAGGTATGTTCCTTTGTAAATTAGGCCTAGTTAGCCTAATGAAGACAGCGAAGAAGGTCATTTTTGATGCACATGTTCCAAGACAGTCACTATTGATTTTAAATCATGTGTTGTAACTCAATAATATCTATCTATATCAGTCATTTTTTTGTGAATTCATTTGCGAATTTTTCCTCAAAACACCACTTGGAGCCACACTTTTCACTTGGAAATTCATCATAAAACCCTGTAGCAAAAACTCCACCTTTGTTTCTTGAATTCCCCTACATAGTTAAACACACACACACCTAAAACATCCTAAGACTAACTTACTCCACTTATCTAGTCTATCAAATTTGTGGAGTAGTCATTATTGGTTATCTAGACTCTCAAAACCCCAATCTTGAGGGTTTACAGATCGAGTTGAAAAAAATCAGTTGAAACTAATGATAAACTCAATGGATACCCTCCTAAATAGATTAAAATGAAAGCTACTTCACTATTATACCTTAAACAATAAGATTCAAGGCCTTAAACTACTGTATAGGTCATACAAGTTAATGAACAACTAGAAAAACTCATAAAATCACTAAAATAGGGACTTTATTGATTGTAAATCTTCAAAAATACAAAAGATCTTTGTTTTGCTCAATCTTACATTCTTTATATCACTTCTCTAATCACCTAATGACCTCTTTGATACTTTTAATACATTACATATGACCTTCATATGACCTCTTTCACATTGTTTACATTTCAAAATTCGAATTTTGCAAATTTGCCTATTGAAGGCATTTAGAGAACAAGGTTTTACTGCACCAAACATGAACTCCAAAATTATAGTATTTGAGTAAATATCATTACATTTAAATCTCATTACAAAGCCTTAGGTACTTCATTCTCATAGATCTTTTATGATGTCACTCATACATTCAAGATTCTCTTTAAATTTCTACATCATAGGTGCTTATTATGAGGTTAACTTCAATTGAGTAACTTGAGATTCTCTTGCTAAGCTTCGCACGCTCTTTTATAATGGATTGAAATCAGAATTGAGATTTGTCACGATCATCAAAATAAGGATGTTGCATTACTTTTTTGGCTAAGATTGTCTTTAATGGCTCATAAATCAGCATTTTCTGCAACAAGAGACCAATCATTTTTTATTAGTTTACTTACAAATATGCAAAGTAAAAGAGAAAAAGAAAGAGAATCCAAAATGGAAATGAAATGAAAATAGATGGAAGGCACTTATAGATAGGCACACAGGTCTCACAACTTAGTCACTCCTGGTCATACATCTTCACTAGGAATTCCAACATACCTATTGCACACAACACCTCTCATGAATAGAGTAAGTTGAAATTTGAGATGCTCTTATATAATGTCTACATCATAGCTACTCATGATAAGGTTAACTTCATATGAATAAGTTAAAATTCCCTCACCAATATTTGTACACACTTTTGTAATGGCTTAAAATCATGATTGAGATTTGTCAAGATCATCAAAATAAGGATGTTGCATTTCTTTTCTTGCTGACATTCTCTTGGATGGTTCATAAATCTGCATTTTCCGCAAGGGGACACCAATCAATTTCTAGTAGGTTACTTACAAATAGGAAAATTAAAATAATATGATATAATTTCCATCAAATAAATTAATGTGCATACAATTATAAATTAATAAGAACCAATGTGCATACTTACAAATTAATCCAATGAGTCATTCGGGTTTGCTCTACTCTTAATTGTGTCAAGTATTGCTTCGTGGTCAGACTCACGAACCTTCCACAAGACCTTGTTCAAAGGTCTAACCCCATATTTGGCCAAATGAACATTGGATTCCACGACAAGGTTCAAGTAATTAAGAATCTTACGATTGGTTTCAAAGTCCTGAAACAGTCAATGTTTAATACTCTTATGTAGGTACCTTCTAAGCCATGTTCATGTAACAACAACCGAGCCTGTAGGGTATTCAATGTTTTCTCCATCTATAACTAGGAACTCCAATTTATTTCTAGCCTCAACACAATGACACAAGTAATAGTTTGTTCCCTCTTCATTGTCTTCATCTGCAATAACTGCATAAAATTTCCTTGCATTGATATGTGCAACAAATCTCTTGAAATTAGTCAACATTACGAATACACTACAAAGTAATATAACAATATGGAATTTCAAAATCCAAGCAAGAAAATATATTACCTGGTTGAACTAGATCTGATAAGTGGTCAAAGTCGACCGATGATTCCATTTGTGTTAGTTCCAATACCATCGAAGGGTGATACGTGTGAAGTGGGTTGAGATAACTTGTCAACCATTTGTCAACCCACTCCCCTCACTGACAATCATTCCAGGCTTGCATTGTACATGAAGAACAAAATCATGCCATCTTTCGTGTATCGATACTCCATGAAACTGCATTCGAGCTAAGGAAAGAGTGTAGCTCACTCAATCCTATTAGTGTACAACAATCCTCATATGGTGCAATGTTAGTATCATCCATCAACCAAAAATACCTACAAATTGAAGACGTACCTTCATTACCTGGACCCATCGAAGCATTACACCACTCGATAATTGATCTTGCATCTATCAATTTTTCATTGTCTTTATACTTTAACTCTTCTTGTGCTAATGCTCTTTTCACGCATGCTCCTGCACCATCATATGCCCAGCCTCACAAAAGTTACACATATGTTGTACACCTATAATGACATGCATCCTGCTCAACCAATAGAACATGCATGAGTTCTTGAACTGTGTTGCATAGTTATCCGACCATATTATATGCCAACAGTATGCTATGACCCTCTAAGCCAAATAATTGTAGAACATCTGGAAGCAACCTTGCATGAACTCTGGAGAATGTGTGTGATCATCACTAATATAAAAGTGATACTCCCTCAATACCTTCATTTGTTCCTTTGTACTATCAGCTACATGAATGAATAATATTTGCACAAATATCAAAACCTGTTTGGAGTTGTAATACTGTAACTGCACCTCACAATGTGGCTGTAAAGTGTAGTTCTCTATAAATTCAACCACTGATACTATTTTGTCAACTGGAAAGGTGTCCTTGCATAGCTTGAATTTTTTGTCCAACCATTGGGCTCTATGGTTATGCCTTGCATACTCATACACTATATTGTCACAAAACATGGACATAAACTGATACACTAGAATCTTCTGAATAACCAATCACACCTTTTTTCTTGAGACCCATCATTTGTAGCGTATGCCACCGTTTTATACTTCTCGAACTCTACTAGTTTTTGCCCCACCTCATCTATGCTTTCCATATGTTGACATACTGGCATACGTTGCAAGCCACTACAATTTTCGCATGAACCATCCAAGCATGTTGTCCTGTAGAATATTTGGCCATCCTCTATTTCACATAAAAATTTGATAAGAACTCTCTTAAATATTTTGGTGGGGCTTCTATGCCACAATCCTGCAAAATATTGTTAGTATGCAAATCATAACATATAGAACACTAAACATCATAAAGGTTAGAGAATTAAGTATGTAGTCTACAGCAACAAGTAGTGTGTGTGTGATTTATATTGACATAAAAAGGTTTAAGCATTTCAAAAAATCTTTGAAAAATATTGATTTGAGGATAATCCATTTGAAATTTATGAAAAAATTGGGTTTGAGTCATATCCAAAAAATTATTTGGATGTGGCTCACAGTTCTGACTACCGATTCTCCTTCTTACCACATCCCTTTGATTTGGAGATGGCCTTGTGTTATTCTTCCAATACTCTTCAATAAGTGTTCTCAATGCTTCAACAACTTTTTTATCTTTTCGTGACAGTCTCCCCAAGAATTCCCATAATTCATTTGAATCGGTGCCCTCAATTCTTTACAGCCCTTGAACGGCTTTTGATAAAAAAAAATCTACTAATTCTCATTTGTTCACTCGTCTTTCTAATGAGATGAGCTCTCTTTGTTTGAATACTTACCAAAGTTGATGTAATGACACATCGTGTGATATTACTATCCTTTGAGCATGAGGTCTCTTACCCACACTCTCATATACATCCATTAGATTCTTCATAATAGTGTTTTCACTTGATGCATTCGGTGTTCTCAACCCAAGAGTCTTCATGATGTCTCTATAATTTATACCCCACATCATTTCAACAAATAGTTGACATCTTGCGGTGTCATTTAACCTTTCAAAGTACAATTCCCAAATCTTATCAGCATATCTTCTATAAGTGTGTGTTGGAATCTTACCTTCCATGTGCTACAAAATATTATCATCAATATTAATCAAATACTTTGGCTTTCTACACAAAATTCTATGTGGTGTTCTCCTAGGTACATACATCTCAACATTATGAATTTCATCAATATTTAATTGAGTTGGGCTAGATTGCGTACCTTTGATCGATGGTGGAGTAGAAGACATACCTTGAGGTTCTCGTGGGGATGATGGCATACCTTCTTCGTCAAATCCGAGTGATGATGTACTCTCAACTTGAGATGCGCTCAATGGTGTCCAACCATATTCACTTGTGATAGATGGTGTCCATCCATATTCACTTGTAGTAGCTGGTGTCCCTCCATATTCAGTTGTGCTTAATGGTGTCCCTTCGTATTCACTTTCTGTAGAGGGTTTGTCTCCAACTATGATATATGAATTTGTCTTACCATGATGCTTTCACATTCATGCCCTTTGTGCTGCCAAATCTTGTTCTCTTTTTGATGGTTGAGGTTCCTCTTCGGTTGGCTTGTTTTTGTCAATATTACCCAATTTATTCATGATATGCCCTCAACCATTCTCTCTCCTTTGCTTTGAAGGTTTCATACTCTTCGTTTGTTAGTTTATTCCTTCCTATTTCTTTGGCATGGCATATAATTTTACCTATAGCATGGCAATGAGATGAATATTAGTTCCTAAAATATTTATCCATTCAAATAAATTAAATATATGTCATTCAAGGCTTCATAAAAAATACTTACAATCATCTTGTAGAAGACTATTTCTAGCATAGACATAGGTGGTGTAGGGGCATGCCATGATTACAAGATAGGCATAATTACATTGTTTTCCTTGTGAAAATGGGGTGTTAAAGAAGGGTTTTAATGAAATGTTGAAGGAACCTTCCATGTAATGGTTGTTTGAGTTTGTGCAATGAATTTTTGAAGTGTTTTTGGTATTGGTGAGATCTGTTAAGCCCGGCTGTCAAGACTTTCAATAAACCCTAGGTTATTTGCATGAAAGTTGAGGGTTTGGTTTTAAGGTTTGAAATTCATTTAAAATGGTTTATTGACCCATTCCTCTCACCATGGCCACTCTAACTCGAGGAATGGGTCTGCAACATCACTAAAAAGGTGTGGGAATGTTGAGTGTTTACAGGGGAGATTTGGTGTTTTCCATGTGAATTTGAGAGGTTTTGACATGCTAAAGCAAGTATTGTGTTAGGGAAGAATTTTTTCTTGTTGAATTGAGTTTGTGCAGGCCACTTTAGACCTGTTTGAGGTGGTGGAATGTTTTGATAAGGTTGGGAAGTGTGTTTTCCAATAAGCCCTAGGTTATTTGTCTTAAAAAGAGGGTTTTTGGTTTTGGCATCTTGGTGGATGAATTTCTGAGAAGTAATTGTGAATTCTTTGGTTTGAATACATATAAATTTCTGCCCACATGTGTTTGGAGGTTTTGGTCACGTTTCAAGATAATTTTATTTCCTAAAGTGTCCTGATTTGAGGCCTAGTTGGCATAGAAAGCTTGATTTGAGAAAGTTGTTACAAAGTAACCAATAGTGGTTTGTTGGCATGTGATTATGTACCTTGAAGGGTCCTTGAAATGGTTCAACTCTTGTTTTGAAATAATCTTATCGAGAAGAAATACTCGATTGAATGAGTTGGCAATGGTACAAGGAAGAGTATTGATTTGGTGAAAAGTGAAGAGTTTTGAGAATTGTGACTTGTGAATTTTTGTTGTTGGTTGATTTTTTGTGTTCAGTTGTGTTGTAGGACCTCCCCTGGTTGCATCATAATTCAAATTATTTTTCCATGCTTCCATTTTGATGACAACCTAAGGCTATAATTACAAACAAATAATGATCAACATGGAATATAATTGTTTGACAAACAACCTCAATGAAAGCTTCGGAGAGTGGTATGCACTTCCATAATAAAGGATTGAGAAATTATTTTTTATTTTACTTCCTTAAAGCGTATCTCATATATATGTGTATACAAAATGTGGAAGCATACACAAGGTAAGTCAATTGTTAAATAACAAAATACCTCAAAGAGATGTGATTTAAAAATGTAATTGGCAAGTGTATAGAATTGTGTAATTTAAAGTGTGCATTGACAACCTAAGGTTATAATGACAAACAAACAATGATCAACATGGAATATGCAAAATAAAAAAAATAAAAGCAAGCCATAATAGAATGAAATAATATGTGTAAAGACTTCACATACCTAAAAAACCAGACTTTCAAATGGAGGAGTTCAACCCAATTATGTAGCCTTAGCTTCTTCTTTCTTCAAAATCCTCAATAATTTAACTTTTTCAAAAGCTTGTTCACCTCCAAACTTCAATTGTATATCATTTTTCAATGGAATTCAAACTTGAATTGATATTATATGTCTTTCGAAGTGAAAAATCTGCTATTTCATGCAAAGGTAGTAGAAAGATCATGGAAAAGGTGGTGGAATGTGAAAAACATGCTTGCACACTTCACAACATCATCAAAAAGATACTTTTTGTCGAAGCACATGCAGAACTAGGAGAATATGCAGAATGTGGGCCTTGAGATCACAAGTATATTGAGTTTTTTAACCATTTTTAGTGCAACACAAAATGCGCTCGCATTATAATGCGAGCATGTTATTTCTTCCTAAAACGGCCATATCTCTACTTCTCCAAAACGTGCTCATGTTATGAGAAAGTTGGTTTTTTAATAGATTTATTTTCTCTTTGTCTATACCATATATACCCTAATTCTATCTCTCTTCCCTCTACCCTTATACCCTAATTCTATCTATCTCCCCTCTACCCTCTACCCTTAACCCTTATACCCTATATCTCTCTCCCACTCCCTCTCTCTCTCTCTCTC
>CM021110.1:104477784-104489464 GCA_007115665.2 Sequoiadendron giganteum | reverse complement strand
TCTCTCTCTCTCTAGACAACTCTATATATCTCTCTCCCTTAAAATTCTCCCTCCCTGTAAAGACATACATAAATACATACATACAAGCATAATACATATATACATACAATATACATGCATTGATCCATATAGGCATACATACATCACATACAAGCATACATGTGCATACAAATATATAAACATATATTCAATATGCATTTAACATAAAGAAATACATAACACGAGCACGTTATACCGCACTCGCATTATGTCTTGCTAGACATGCTTCCTAGAAACAAAACAAAAAAGTATGTCAAAACTAACTTATAACGTGAGCACGTTATCATGCACTCGCATTATATCTTTCTTTGGGAATCCTCAAGCCTCGGGATTGGTATTTGCCTTGGAATACCAACCCAAAGGCTTGGAGGGAATTCCCAATTACCAGAGGTGTGTTTTTGCAATTTCTACAATATTTCACATAAATGGGTTTGTGCTCATCATCAGGATTGTATGTGGTTCAATATCAAACAAATCGAACATCTAGGTAATGTTAGGTTCTCTCTTAACTATCCAACGATGTAATTTTTTTCACTTTCTGACAATGTTAAGTCATTCATCCATAATTTATTTTGTTTGTATGTCTCTTTCTTGGCAAAAAGCAGTGTTTGGTTTTTTTTTCATTATAAATTAACCATTCATCAAATTTTCAAATAAATTACATTTTTAGAATCTAGACTCCATTCTACAAATTTTTTTAAAAAATTAAAAAAAGCAATTAGTTTCCAAAATTTGTAGGGGTGGCACGATCAAAATTATGTTTTTCAGGAAGTGTCCACTTCAAAAATTAGTAAAAAATAAAATATTCATTAAAAAATTATCAGAAAAATCATGCATCAGCTACATACTATTAGCTAACTTTTGACCATAGTGATTTTAAAAATACTAAAAAAAAGTTCACCGTACGAGGGTCGTACAAGAGTTTCTATGTTATGTTTTTCTAACAAAAATAGCACCAATTTGTGTACATCCCTCGTTTGAACTCCTTAATCTCAACCATTTTCAAAATAAATTAGCAGTTTAGAAAGTAGACTCAGAGCACTTGAGTCCTTCTTTTTGTTCCATCTCAAAATTTTGAGTGTAAGTATCCTCAATTTCACGTCCAAGGCCAGTATTTCCTGATTTCAGAAGAAAAAAAAAGTGGCCACTTAAGCCCCCTTTTTGGGAACCATCTTGGTGCACTTACCCTTATTATGTAGATCATTGATGAGAATGGCAGATAGGTTATGGATATGATCTACAACATTCACATGATGGATCTCAAAATTTATTATTTTGGGTGATTTCCTCTAGGGTATTGAGGATCTAGCAATCCTCATGTAAGGAGAGTTCTAAGTTCCAATTTATAGATTAGAATAAAAAAATTTCTCTATAATATTTTTTTCTTTGAAGTAAATGTATTCTTAAGCCTTGCAATCAACATTTTAAAGATTGATATTTTGTCTCCTTCTATGGATGTTATACTATGTATCATTAGATTTTGAGTTATATTATGTGGGTTTTAATCTTTTTTGTGTATGTTTTAAAAACTGGTTAGAGAAATCTTGTCCCTCTTGCATTTGTATCCCCTTTACATTTTACCTATTAACAGTATTTTAATAGAATATATGTAATGCATTGTCATATCTTTAAGTATTTTATAATGATTTGAAGGAAAGTTAGAACTTAATTTTAAGTCTTGTGGCATCACCACCTTTCCCTTTCTATTTTTATGCCTTCTCTCTTTTATCTATGAATGAATAGAGTAGGAGTAGGCACTATTTTTTATTTTTTGTTTAGTTAGATCAACACTTTCACTTAGACTTATAAAATGAATCAACCTTCTCTATAAGTCTAATCTCAAGTTAGCAAGGTCCCACACTTGAGATATCATTCCCACTGTGTCTCTAAAAATTGAACCAAGTTCTATAAAGGTGTAATTTCAGGAGACAAAATAAACCATCATACCAACTCTTTTATCTCCCTCGTAGTGACCTAACAAAAAATATCATCCACATGTCCTCATCATCAAACTAAAAAAATTCCATAAATTTTAAAAATACTTCAACATGTGCATTCCCTCATGAGGATCATACCCATCAAATCTAGACATCAATCTATATATCTTAGATTTCATCATTTACCTCTTATAATTAACCCAAGAAAGGTCAATATATTCAAGTAGATAGGATCAAGTGGAACTATTGGATGGAGAAACCAATTTTTCTATAACATCATACCCTTTTGACTTCAAAGCCTTGACCCTTTCTTCACATTGTCTTCTAAGCTTCTTAAGCTCTTCTATCCTTAACTTGTTTTCAAACATGGATGCCTATAATTTTGCATGTGAATTTTTATTTTGTGTTGGACTATATGAAAAACATGGGTGTTCATATTCATGTAATATTCCTAGACATTTAATCTATCATAACACCTATGGTTTGAATTAAATGATATATACAATGGAGCACCCCTAAGGTAGATAAGTCCATTCCAATTAGCCATGGTCGATTAAAAATCGCTTATGAAAGGTACAAAAGAGAGGAGAAAAAATAACTTGTTTCTTTACTAGGAAATAAACTATGATTCAAACTTTAGAAGGAGAAATACGTACATTATTTCTAGTTACAATCACATTGATTTGAGTTCATGAAATATAAACAACAGCAAAAAAAACTTTATTTTTTATAGCAAATTTGCCACCTAAAAAATTAGGATTTATATGAAGTAAAACACACCTCCAAGTTCTAACAATGATTTTAGGTTTATAGCCACCAATAATGTCTTCAATGACGAAGGAGAATCCTAGTTGTGACTCAAAGTTCCTCCTAGAGATATACCTAATGGCCCAAAGACATTCTACAACAAAAATACTTTCAATACTAATCTCCATTGATTCCACAAGCTTAAATTCCAAGGACAATGAGTTGATCTAGAATTCAATGGCTATAATACATCATACTAGCAATTCTCTGGAATTTCAAGACCACACAATAACAAAATCTCTATAAAAATGAAAAAACTTACCATATACACAATTAGGTGCCCAACCCTAATCAACAACATTGTAGCATTATAAAATTTATGGTCTACAAGAATTCCCACCAAAAATTTGCATCTCATATTGAAGGGAAACTATTGGAAGGAGTAATGGAGAGTAGATGGAGTAAATATAGGTAGATGGGAGAGCTCTCTTCCATTAATGGCAAGTAGATCTAAGCAAGTAAACTCAACACCGTTTTATTTGGTGCTCAAAACCTATTTTAGAAAAAAATAAATGCATTATTATCAAGCACCTTTGAAATATATTATACCTTGATTCATTACATTGGCATCCCTTTGTCTTTTCCAATACTTTCATACATGTTCTCTTACTTACTTTCAAATAAGAAGTTAGGAGAAAAAATTATAAATCAAGGATCAAACACTGACGAAGCCATGTCTCCTCTTCTTCTACATGGCGGTAAAACTTGTTGGTGATGGATCCAATATCAAGAACCAGTCCAAACCTTGAATAAAACTAAAACTTTGGCAATCTTTTTTAGAAAATGATTGGGAACTCGAAACCTTGGTGGAGGCTCTTAGTTGCCAATCCCCTAGAATGCTTCAAAATATGTTATTCTTCTTTATGTTTTTCGCATGTCGAAGGTTTCCATCACCCAAAAATCTTTGAGAAGTGCATAAAACATCCTTTTGAACATTTGGAACCCCCTTAGGAACACCATTGCTAACATGACCCATTTCCAAAGTTAGATACCCATCGGGAACTTGATGCTTGTTAGGAACTAGATGAGGTTTTCCAAACCATGTCAAAACTCTACCACTTATAAATTACTTAGTGCTTTTCAAGACTTAGATGCCTATCGAGACTTAAACGCTTGTCAAAAACTTGAGGTAGTTCTAGAACCACCACAAAGTTCCCAAAAAACAGCATTCCCTACTCCAAGACTTTGCCCTTGTCTTTTTCCATACATCAATATTGTCATTTGGGGATTTTCGGTTCTAAGAGGAACCCAACTTTCAATTTTTAGGTTATATGTATGATCAACATGTCAAAGCCTATATGTTTTCTTCAACATATCAAAAATTTAATTTTATCAAGAACCTTTTGAACCCTCCACATTAGTTTTAATTGACACTTTTTAGAGTTCAACAATTCATAAAAACCTCAAAACATACTTTTAATGTATATTTTCTAGTTTTTTGAACCTCCAAATCCCTTGAATGCATCTATTTCAATGTTTTTATGTTTTTAACTCTTAAACCTAAACACTTCACATTGTCAGTGTTTTCTTTAAGTTTTGAACTTTTCAAGGACTTCAACAATTCAAGAACTCCCCAAATATGTGACACACTCTAATTTTATCTTTGAATTATTTTATCAAAAATGGAAAAATCTTTGGATCAAAGAGATTCTAAATTGTCAATGTTGTGTACAAGTATTAAACGTTTCAAGGAGTATAATAATTTAGGAACTCCTTGAAATTACAGCAGACTCTAATTTTACCTTGAAAACTATTTTTTCATCACTTTGTTGATGGTTTTCTACAAATTTTGAACTTTCTAGCGAGTTCAGTAGTTTGAGAACTCCCAAAAACTATGACATAATCTGATTTTATCTTGGAAAAGTCTTTTGCCATCACTTTTTCAACATTTTCTATAAGTTTACACTTCTCGAGGAGTTCAACAATTCAAAAACTCTGAATCTACAACATAGTTTGATTTTTAGCTAAACACAAATGTTGAGTGTTTTAATTAGATACTTGTGCATGAAATTGGAATTCACACTAGTGTAGCAATTCATCAACATATATCAAACGATCTTTATGATCATACTAGAAATGAATGTATACATGCTAGTTTGGTCCTTTGTAGCTACAAACTCATGGAGAGTAGTTGAAATAAAAACATCAAATTAGTATTATATACTTAACAACTTTGCTCACTGCAAAAATATTTTAGGTTAGTACATAACCATACAATTTTCCTTTTATATCTTCAATTCACAACTTGTTTATATTTGTATGTGTGTGTGTGTGTGTGTATGCGTGTATGTAAACCCTCATTGTTTCAATAAATACAAATCCATGCAATATAATAACTACGTCTATATTTCTTATATCTTATGCTTTGTCTAATGTACTCAGGACTAAACTTATTTCATTTTATTTTATTTGTTTACTCAAAAAATATTTTATATTTATTGATAATTATTCTATTTTAAATATGTTTTTTAAAAATCAAACATATTTTTATGCAAACATCTATATTCAATTTGTAAGATAGGTTAGATAGTTGCCTAAAGATTAATACTTTTGCTTTCTTTTATATATGTATTAATTTTTTAGATTTATTAAATTTGATACGGAAATGAATGTAAATTTTATAGTAATAGTTTTCTATAATCCAGTTTGTCTTGCAATCATTATAATTAAACATTATAAATTATAATAATACTCTTCTTTCTACAAGTTTTAAAAACACGCACTAAACTATAATTTAAATATTATTTACATTATAAATTTAAAAATCTAATAAATTCAACAATTTATAATAATTTAAATTATTATTTACATTATTTTGAAAACTAATAGTTTCAACAATAAATACGCTAAATCTTACCAAAATAATATCATCACATACCCCCTTACTCTTTTCAATTACAAAATAAACACTATTATTACAATAGACCACTACAACTTATTTTTTATTTAATCCAAAATATTCATTTCCTTGGTTGCCAAGAACTTTTTAGAAAACACATGTTCACAAACTTCATGATGGGAGTCAAAAGTAACATTACTCGAAATCTCAAAGAGCCTGAAAATGTAAGAAAAAGCAGAAAAAGGACATTACCAAAATTTCGACTGACATCACAGTGCCACGTAGACACATGTCTCTTGTCAAAGCCCTTTTTATATAAAATTGGCTGAAGTTGCAGAAATTTCCTGTCAAAAATGTCGTACGCGGCTCCATGAAATGCACTTGAAGCTCTCTGAATCTGTACCTTTCATGTGTGGAAATTTGAGCGACTTTAATCAATGACTTCTCATATACGCTGCAATGTCCTCCTCTGCCTTAAGAAATAGATTTGTTATACCTTGAATAAAACTAGAACTTTGGCAATCTTTTTAGAAAATGATTTGGGAACTCGGAACCTTGGTGAAGGTTCTTAGTTGCCAATCCCCTAGAAAGCTTCAAAATATTTTCTTAGGTTTTCCATTTGAGAAGTGCATATAACATCGTTTTCAAATATTTGGAATTTCCTTGGAACCTCATTGTTTATATGAACCACTATGATATTGCTATCAGGATTCAATCGTGTAGTTTTCGAGTCAAACTCATTGACCCATAATTCATGAGTAGTGGTTCACAAGAACCCATCTCTCATGATAATGTATCGTCCACTTAGCACTCATTGCATCTAGGTGATGCTCACAGAGGTGAAGCATCGTTGTGGAAGAAACCTCCTACTTATATGAACCATGTCAAGAGTTAGATACCTCTCGAGACTTTGATGTTTGTTAGGAATTAGATGAAGTTTTGAAACCATGTCAAAACTCTACTATTTATAAATTACTTGGTGCTTATCAAGACTTAAATGATTGTCGAAAAACCACCACAAAGTTCCCACAAAACAACATTCCCTACTCCAAGACTTTGCCTTTTATCTTTTTCCATACATCAGTGTTGTCATTTAAGGATTCTAGGTTTCAAGAGGAACTCAAGTTTCAATTTTTAGGTTATATGTATGATCAACATGTCGGAGCCTTTGTGTTTGCTTCAACATATCGAAAATTTCATTCTATTAAGAATTTGTGAACCCTTCACAGTTGTTTTAATTGACACTTTTTAAAGTTCAACAATTCATAAAAAACCCGAAACATATTTTTTTTAGCTTTTCTAATTTTTTGAATCTCCAAATCTCCTAAATGCATCTATGTTAATGTTTTTTATGTTTTTTAACTCTTAAACCCAAACATTTCGCTTTGTCGATGCTGTCTTTAAGTTTTGAACTTTTCAAGGAGTTCAATTCAAGAACTCCCCAAATATGTGAGACACTATGATTTTATCAAAAATGGGAAAAGCTTTGGATCGAAGAGATATTGAATTGTCAATGTTTTGTACAAGTATTGAATGTTTCAAGGAGTATAATAATTTAGGAACTCCTCAAAACCACAACACACTCTAATTTTATCTTGAAAACTATTTTTCCATCCCTTTGTTTGACGGTTTTCTAAAAGTTTTGAGCTTTCCAACGAGTTCAATAGTTTGAGAACTTCCAAAGACTATGACACACTCCAATTTATCTTGGAAAAGTATTTTTCCATCAATTTGTTAGCATTTTCTACTAGTTTTGCACTTCTCGAGGAGTTCAACAATTGAATAACTCTATGAAGCTATGACATAGGTGGTTTTATCTAAACACAAATGTCGAATGTTTTGATTAGAGACTCATGCATGAAATTAAAATTCACACTAATGTAACAATTCATCAATAGATATCAAATGATTTTTATAATCATACTAGAAACGAATGTATACATATTGTTTTGATCCTTTGTAACTACGAATTCATGAAGAGTAGTTGAAATAAAAACATCAAATGAGTATTACATACTTACCAACTTTGCTCACTGCAAAAAGATTTTGGGTTAGAACAATAATTTTAATTTAATCCAAAACATTCATTTCCTTGAACAACACTGCCAATAATTTTTTGAAAAATACATATTCACAGACGTTATGATGGGAGTCGAAAGTAATTTTATTCAAAATCACAAACCTGAAAATGTAAGAAAAAATTAAAAGGACAATTACCAAAATTTCCACAACAAATATTTATTAATTAATTGAAAATAATTTTGATTTTCAATAAATTAATAAATACGATCAAATGTACAATGTGATGGCTGCATAAACAATACAAATTT
Source organism: Sequoiadendron giganteum (assembly GCA_007115665.2). Taxonomy (NCBI): domain Eukaryota; kingdom Viridiplantae; phylum Streptophyta; class Pinopsida; order Cupressales; family Cupressaceae; genus Sequoiadendron; species Sequoiadendron giganteum. Next base: position 104,481,512 of record CM021110.1, on the reverse strand, counting down.
GGACCGACATTGCAATTGAAAGCACGTAGGCACATATCTCTTTTCAAAGCCCTTTTTATATAAAATTGCCTGAAATTGCAGAAATTTCCTGTCAGAAATGTCGTACGGGGCTCCATGAAATGCACTCTAAGTTCTCTGAATCTGCACCCTTCATCTGTGGAAATTTGTGTGACTTTAATCAACGACTTCTGACATACGCTGCAATGTCCTTCTGTACATCCTGGATGTCCAGGGCCTGCCTCAATAAATAAATTTGTTATAAAAGCAATGAACAGTGAGCGCATTGAAGAACTTCCTCTTACATTTCGTCACTCCTGTCGGCTTTCAATCGCCTTCCAATTCGGCTTCTTGGCTTCTGCCTGATATTCCGCCATGCTTGTCTTCTCCTCTGCGCCGTTTCCATTCTGCAAATCCTTTCTCTGGCTCTTTTCTTGAGCTTTAAGCAAATATTGCAAAATTAGGGTTTCAGTTTTCCGAAGTCATGTGTAGTCTTTCAGCGCCATGCTGTACAAGTGGACAGAACAGATTATTCCACACGAAAGCGGACGAGACAGTTACGACACCAGCAATGCAAACATAACTGTTTGTGATTTTGATTGTAATGAATAAGATTGATTCCATTTGAGACTTACAAACCGTTGATTTTTTTACTGTAGCCACTCTTTCTGAGAGGAAAATGCCAATCAGCATAATTAATAAACTAGACATGAGCATGTAAGTCAATTCTATTTCCCTGTAGCATACGGATCGTAATCTCACAGAAGATTTGATAGACAACGTTGGTTTGAGAAGACTAAACTCCGAAGTAAGCAATTGCTAAAATGTATTAACTCTCCTCGAGGCACCGGTTGTAAGTAAATTAATGGTATTTCAAAGAAAAAGAAAAAAACATTTTTTAAAGATTTGAATTAGTGGAGAGGGGTAGTAATCATGTGGGTTAATTTATTTGGGGAGTATAGTTCATCAAAGTTATTTAAGGGTCAAATTTGGTGAAATTGTGTCTTTAACAAAAGATTTAATTCTTAATAGATGACATAATCAAGGGACATATCATCATTTTCATTATTTATATTCAACTAATTAAACTACAATATTTCTATGAACTAGCAATTGCACTTGGTGTGCAATGGGTATGCTGAAGATGTGTGGAAGGTCAATTAAGGAAAAATTTGGTGTATCTTTTACATGCATTTGTGCAATACATAAGGTCAATTGGTAGTCCATATAGCAATTGATGTTTTTTGTGCAACAAAGGTCTCAATAGAGAAGTGATAGCTTAAAATCAACTATGCATCCACTTACAAGGATCCAAACATGACTGAAACAAATCCTCTGAATGAAGAAGATAATTAGGCTCCATTACCAATAGACACATGTTGTGTTTTCAATAGGAAGAGAGAGGGAGAGATATGGAGAGATAGGGATAGAGAGAGATAGAAGGGGAAGAGCGAGAGAGAGGGGTAAGTAGATAGAGATAGAGATAGAGATGGAGATGGAGATGGAGGAGAGGGATATGGAGAGGAGTGAGATATCAAGAGAGACGAGAAAGGGAGAGAGAGAGGGGGGGAGATAGAAATATAATGATAGAGAGGAAGTGATATATAGAGAGAGGGGGAGAGAGAGAGAATATAGGGGTAGAGAGATGGAGAGATAATGAGATAAAGATAGAGGGAGATCTATGGAAGAAGAAATATGGAGAGATAGAGATAGACATGTAAAGAGACATAGATTTAGAGGTTTAGGAAGAGGGAGAGAGATGAATGCATAGAGAGAGAGATGCGTGATTAGAGATAGAGGGGGCGAGAAGGAAGATAGAGGTAGAGATGAAGATGCAGGGAGAGAAATAGATAGAGAGGTAGAGGAAGGTAGATGGAGAGATAAAGATAGAGAGAGATAGGGAGATAAAGAGGAAGAAAATTGAAATATAGAGATATAGAGGAAGAGGGAGAGGTAGAGGTAGAGATGGTGAGATAGAGATAGATATATATATATATATATATATATATAAGGAAATATAGAGAGAGGGGGGAGAGAGAGAGAAATAGAGGTATAGAGAGATAATCAACTATGCATCTACTTACAAGGATCCAAACATGACTAAATCAAAACCTTTGAATTAGCAAGATAATCAAGCTCCGTTACCAACAGGCTCATGTTATGTTTGCAATAGGAAAAGAGGGAGAGATAAAGTGAATAAGACAAATAGAGATAATGAGATATATAGGTAGAGAGAGGGGGAGAGAGATGGTAAGGAGATATAGAGAGAGATATATACAAACATGGAGAAATATAGATAGAGAAATAGAAAGGGAGGGAGAGTATAAAAAGGGGAGATATATATATATATATATATGGGAATAGAAAGAGAGAGATGGATATATGTGGGAAGAGAAAGGGAGAGAGGGAGGTAGATATAGAGAGATAGATAAGGGGATAGGGAAGAGACGAGGGAGGGAGAAAGGGGAAATAGCGAGAGATAATTAGATGAGGGAAAGATTGAGAAGAGGGGGAGAGAGGGAGATAGGTAGATGAAGGCGAGAGAGGAGGGAGGAGAGGGAGAGAGATAGCTTAATAAATAGAGAGGTAGAGAGAGAGATATATAGATAGAGGGCGATATAGAGAGAAAGAGAGGGATATGGAAAGAAAGAGAGATAGAGAGATAGAGGTAGAGAAAGATATGAATAGAGAGAGATAGAGAGGAGTGAGAGAGATAGAGAGGAGTGAGAGGGAGATAGAGAGAGAAATAGAGATAGAGTAGGAGAGATGGAGTGAATAAGAGAGAGACGGAGACGGAGACGGAGAGAGAGAGGGAGGGGAGAGGGGGAGATATAATAATATATAATTTTTAATTTAATTTATATACTATATTAAAAAATTAATACTAATTATAACTATTTAAGATTTATATTAAATAATTGTAATTATAAAATATAATACATAATAATAGTATAATTTGTATATCTAATATTATATATAATAATAAATAATATAATTATAATATATATAACTCAATTTGTAGTACATATAAAATATGTAATATATTATATATTATATTTAGGTGATAATTTAATTTATACTATATTAAAAAACATTAATATTAATTATAATAATTATATATTTATATCTAATATTTTATACTATAGAAAATAATATATAATGATAATATAATTTTATATGAAATATTATAATAAGTATAATTATATTATATATAGTTTAATATGTATTAAATAAAAATATATATTATATATTAATTATATATATATATATATATATATATATATCTAATAATTTTTACAATAAAATAATACCTTTTAATTAATAAATAAACATAAGTCTCCCTTTCTTTTTATTATTTTGGTTGAGGTGTTAGGAGGCTAATTTCGAATAAATGTAGCTCTTTTCACTGGAAAGGGATTAAAATTGCTAACCTGGGTATTGATCCACTTTTGCATTTGCAATTTGCTGACGATACCTTTTTGATGGGTGAAGCTTCCTTTCGTGAAGCTAAGGTGATGAAGGAAATGCTTGATGTCTATGGCAAAGTTTCTGGGCAACGCATCAACTAGTGCAAATCTGAAATTTTCTTCTTCAACACTCCAATTCAAAAGCAATTGGAAGTGTGCGAAATTCTTGGTATGAACTTTGGGTCTCTGCCAAGTAAATTTCTTGGGATCCCCTTGTTTGGGGGAGCTAGCAAGTCTCACATTTGGAAATATTTAGTGGATGCT